>JAVGVS010000056.1:1426987-1816143 GCA_032718565.1 Distichodus sexfasciatus | reverse complement strand
CCTGACACCCGTAAGTTTCCGGAATAGGCACCAGTCTCACAGCGACCCCAATTGGGATTCAGTGGTTCAGAAAATGAATGAATGATTGAATAATAATAATAATAATAATAATAATAATAATAATAATAATAATAATAATAATAATAATAATAATAATAATAATAATAATAATAATCCTTCCTCCTCTTTTGGCTTTTCCCTTCAGGGGTCGCCACAGCGAATCATCTGTCTCCATCTAGTCCTATCCTCTGCATCCTCTACCCTCACTCCAACTAACTTCATGTCCTCTTTCACCACATCCATAAATCTCCTTTTTTGTCTTCCTCTCAGCCTCCTGCCTGGTGGCTCCAACCTCAGCATCCTTCTACCTATGTACTCATTGTCTCTCCTCTGGACATGTCCAAACCATCTCAGTCTGGCCTCTCTGACTTTATCACCAAAACATCTAACATGAGCTGTCCCTCTGATGAACTCATTCCTGATCCTATCCATCCTCGTCACCCCCAAAGAGAACCTCAACATCTTGAGCTCTGCAACCTGCAGTTCTGCCTCCTGTCTTTTCCTCATTGGCGCTGTCTCCAAACCATACAACATGGCTGGTCTCACTGCTGTCTTGTACACCTTTCCTTTCATTCTTGCTGAAACCCTTTTATCACACATCACACCTGACAATTTTCTCCACCCATTCCAACCTGCTTGCACACGCTTCTTCACCTCTTTTCCACTGTCTCCGTTGCTTTGCACCGTAGACCCTAAGTACTTGAAGTCCTCTACCTTCTTTACTTCTACTCCCTGTAACTTCACTGCTCCCCTTGTTCCCCTCTCATTTACACACATGTATTCTGTCTTGCTGTGACTAATCTTCATTCCTCTCTTCTCCAGCACATATCTCCACCTCTCTAGCCTTTCCTCTACCTGCGCCCTGCTCTCACTGCAGATCACAATGTCATCTGCAAACATCATAGTTCATGGAGACTGCTGTCTAACATCATCTGTCAGCCTGTCCATCACCAAAGCAAACAAGAAGGGGCTTAGAGCCGATCCTTGATGCAGTCCCATCTCCACCTTGAACTCCTCTGTCACTCCTACAGCACATCTCACTGCTGTCTCACAGCTCTCATACATGTCCTGCACCGCTCTAACATACTTCTCTGCCACTCCAGACCTCTTCATGCAATACCACAGCTCCTCTCTCGGCACCCTGTCATATGCTTTCTCTAAATCTACAAAGACACAATGCAGCTCCCTCTCACCTTCTCTGTACTTCTCCATCAGCATCCTTAAAGCAAAAATAGCATCTGTAGTACTCTTTCTTGGCATGAAACCGTACTGCTGCTCACAAATGCTCACTTCTGACCTAAGCCTAGCTTCCACCACTCTCTCCCAAAGCTTCATTGTATGACTCATTAGCTTTATTCCTGTGTAGTTGCCACAATCCTGTACGTCTCCCTTGTTCATAAAAATCGGCACCAGAACACTTTTCCTCCATTCCTCAGGCATCTTCTCACTCGTCAAGATCTTGTTGAACAACCTAGTCAAAAACTCAACTGCCACCTCTCCTAGACACTTCCATACCTCCACAGGTATGTCATCAGGGTCAACTGCCTTTCCCCTCTTCATCCTCTTCAAAGCCTTCCTCACTTCATCCTTACTAATCTCAGCTACTTCCTGATCCACAACAGTCACGTCCTCTACATTCTCTCTCATTTTCCTCATTCATCAGCTCTTCAAAGTACTCTTTCCGTCTTCCCATCACACAATTGGCACCTGTCAGTACATTTCCATCCCTATCCTTAATCACCCTAACCTGCTGCACATCCTTCCCATGTCTATCTCTCTGCCTCGCCAACCTGTACAAATCATTCTCTCCCTCCTTACTGTCCAACCTAGCATACAGGTCATCATACGCCCTTTGTTTGGCCTTTGCCACCTCTACCTTCACCATACGCTGCATCTCCCTGTACTCCTGTCTACTCTCCTCAGTCCTCTCAGTGTCCCACTTCTTCTTCGCTAACTTCTTTCTCTGTATATGCTCCTGGACTTTTTCGTTCCACCACCAAGTCTCCTTATCTACTTTACTCCTTCCAGATGACACACCAAGTACCCTCCTACCCATCTCCCTAATCACATTAGCTGTATCTGTCCAATCATCTGGGAGCACCTCCTGGCCACCAAGAGCCTATCTCAACTCCTCCCTGAAAACCTTGCAACACTCTTCTTTTTTCAGCTTCCACCACCTGGTCCTCTGCTCCACCTTTGTTCTCTTCATCTTCCTCACCATCAGTTTCATCCTACAGACCACCATCCTATGCTGTCTCGCTACACTCTCACCTACCACTACCTTACAGTTACTAATCTCCTTCAAATTACAACGTCTACATAAGATGTAGTCCACCTGTGTGCTCCTCCCTCCACTCTTATAAGTCACCCTATGTTCCTGCCTCTTCTGGAAGAAAGTATTCACAACAGCCATTTCCATCCTTTTCGCAAAGTCTACCACCATCTGTCCCTCTTCGTTCCTATCATGGATGCCAAACCTGCCCATCACTTCCACATCACCTCTGTTCTCTTCACCAACATGTCCGTTAAAGTCTGCACCAATTACCACTCTCTCAACTCTGGGTATACGCTGCATCAAATCATCTAGCTCACTGCAGAAATTCTGCTTCTCTTCTACCTCACATCCTACCTGTGGGGCATAACCACTAACAACACTGATCATTATTCCTTCAACTTCAAGCTTCAGACTCATCAGCCTATCTGACACTCTATTCACTTCCAGAACGTTCCTAACAAACTCCTCCTTCAGAATAACTCCTACTCCATTTCTCTTTCCATCTCCACCATGGTAGAACAACTTAAACCCTTCTCTTAAGCTTCTAGCCTTGCTACCTTTTCACCTGGTCTCCTGAACACACAGTATATCCACCTTCCTTCTCTGCGTCATGTCCACCAGCTCTCTAGCTTTACCTGTCATAGTTCCAACATTCAAAGTCCCTACTTTCAGTTGCACACCCTTGCCTTTCCTCTTCTCTCTCTGCCTACGCACACGCCTTCCTCCTCTCCTCCGTCAACCAACAGTAGCCCAATTTCCACCGGCACCCTGTAGGTCAACAGCACCAGTGGCGGTCGTTGTTAACCCAGGCCTCGACCAATCCGGTATGAAATCCCTGTTTGTGATTCGCATGTTTGATTTGGCTTAGGTTTTACGTTGGATGCCCTTCCTGACACAACCCTCTGCATTTATCCGGACTTGGGACCGGGACAAGGAATCACTGCCTTGTGACCTCTTATGGTTGCATTAATAATAATAATAATAATAATAATAATTAATGACACATTTTAAGCCATGATTGTTGTATCTCTCTATTTTAGTGTAAACTGATGAAGGAGTGCCCAAAAAGTGGGAAGAGGATTAAGAAATAATGAAAAGAACAAGGTGAGAGAGATGTTTACAGTTTGGTGTGAAGCCTCGAGGCCTGGAACATTCTGAAAGCGATCATTAAGTAAAAAGGGTGAATCCGGACAGGCATAACTAGTTATCTTGCCAAAACAGAAAAACTAAGCATGTAACTTTTTGCTACCAAAAAAACAGGAAAAAGAAACTGCATGTACTAGATTTTCCATGTCAGCGAGAGTTCACACAGTTCTCTGAGGACGTGGCTGACGAAGAAAATGGGGAAACATGCAGTCGCTCACACAGAGGACATGGAGTTCTACTCTATCTCCGGCAGAGACAGATGCACAGACATTACACCCCTACTCTCTCTCTAACACACACACACCAAACACACACACTCCCATAATGACTAGATACATAAATACTACAGCTACACATACCCCTAACGTTCACCTCAAAAACCACAATCAAATCCTTTACCTCTATTAGATTTTTGTATATTTTTCGCAACACCCAGGTTCTCCAACCCTGTTAATGCATATACAAACAGGCACACACACACACACACACACACAAACACCCAGTGTCTGGCTATCTTTGTGAGGTACTTCCAGTGATAATGACTACACTTAAGCCTAACTTCAGTAGCCAAAAGCAAATCTATTCTAAATGTTTCTTTTAAAGCTGCAAGTCTGGCAAATCTTTTGTTTCTATATTTTAGAGAAAATAAAAGCCGTCTCAGCCACCTGTAAACCTGCTAAACACACACGTTTACATCACTATACTTTTTGAAACATTGCATTGACATAATGAGTACTGTAGCTATACAACTCTTTGCCTAGCCCTAACCCTAACCATAAGCTCAGTAATGAAAATGAAAGTTCTCTGCTCTTTTAGTTTTCAAAGATTTGTTTTATTACAAAAGATATCCCAGCAAAATCCAAACGGGGACGTGTAGCCATGCAGGAAGAAATCTGAGGATAGAATTATGTTTAGCTTCATAGTGTCTTTTTCTTCTGTTTTTTCTAAAGTTCTTATTTTAAGTGCACACTCGCTTGCCGGACCTGTTTAATGTCATTACAGACCTGACAAATCCTCACGCTTTTGCCAGGCACAGAGTTTACACTGCTCAGTAATCTCTGTGTAAGCAGTAAGTGGACAGCACCATGCTGAGGTCGTTTGAGTCTAACTAAGCCAGACAGACAATGGAGTAATAAAGCTGACGGCAAGTAAAATCTTACACCATTATGAAAATCAAGGACACATGTGGTGAACTCATTTTACTGATGGAAAAATGAATAAAATATCTGGTCTGGTATGACTGTTAAGAATTCCTCATGTATTAAGCAGATGTATTAGGCAGTGCAATCTTCCTACACTAATGCTCATCATATTTCTTCCTTGTATTCTATGTTAATTAGCAGGTTGCATCACAACACAATGGTCTAAAAAAGAACTGTTGTTGTCATTATGTGCATAATTACATGCATATGATTATGTGCATATGCATATCTTTATTTGTACAGCAACTTTAATACATGCAATGCAGCTTTTGACTGCAAATTAAATATAAAGCAACCATAAATGATGTGAAATGAAGAAAATATAACAACAATAAATGAGACATGAAACTAAACTATATATTAAACTATAAATGAGACATGAAACTAAAATATAATACAATAACAATGATTAAAACAAACCTCAAAAATATCATAATTGATGTCACAAACTTGGAAACAACAGAGAAATTCCATTTAAGACATTTTGAAAAAGGAACAGTGACACAAAGCTGCTTAGATCTTTAGCATTTACAGTTACTTGAACAAGAAACAAATGATTTTGCAAATTAGGATCCTATTTATTCTAAACGAGTGTAAAATGAAGTGTACGAGCTCTGGACATGTAAGTCAGTGAACCAGAAGTGAAGACCAAGCCAAGGGCTTAGACTTGAATCCTGGTTCTTTTCCTGGAGTTCAAGGCCTAGTGTACTTTCAACGGTCATTTCTCTTCTGACCCAAACAAATGAGCTGCATATGGTTAATGAGGCTCACATGCTCCACCTTGTGGCCAAACAGCTGCGTATAAGTCCAGTCCTTGAAGCTGAAACCTGGTGGTTAATTTGCCTTTTCATGTTTAATATACGGTACATACTATACATACTATATATAACCCCGTCGTGGTTTTTGAATGTTGAGAGTATGTGTAACAGATTCTTTGCTGTATGTTTTTTAAACATGTTTTCCATGTTAAAAAGAGTGTTTCATGGAATATTCAACTCAGTCATGTGGAACAAGGCTGTTACAGAACATATGTTTAGTAGCATATAAATAATATTTTCCAATTTTTGATTCGGTTATACATAAGCAATGTTTTTATTTTCACTTGCTTGCAGAATCTGTGCGGAGTCCTCATTAAGCTGAACTAAAAAAATATTGTCCTGTATTTTCTGTAAAACATTCTTCTCAAAAGATGTCCCTTTATAAAGCAGGTGCCTTTCTAAGGCGTGATAGCAGCATATTGGTCCTCATCAGGTCCTCTGGACTCTCAATAATAGTAAACTCCAAACACAGTAGCCACACAAAACAGGCTGTCCTGCAGGGAAAAGAAAATATAAAAGGAAAAGAAAAGCAAAGAAAATATATGGAAAGCACATCCTTAAGTAAATTTGTTCTTATTAATCTACTTTGTTCTACTTACATTCATGTATACATCTTTGGCGTAGCTATCTGTATCTGAATCCCAAAAACAGCGAGCAGCCATCCTGCAAAAAGGGAGAGAACAACAATTCACACTATACGCACTAGAGGTCTCAAAAGGACAGGTGTAAAAATGCAGCAGCAGCTGTCTGGATTGGATCGATCTACAGTGCACTAAAACTTGGTATAGCTAAAAAGACATATTTAATAATACTAAAGCTTTCCAGCTTTCCAGCTGAGTAAGATCTGATGTATTCGTTGAATTACGCTGAATCCCTATCGGGGTCGCAGGGACCGCGCCTATCCCGCAAACTAAGGCCGCAAGGCGGGGACCAACCCTGGCCCTTCTCACTGTGAGGCAGCAGCTCTAACCACTGCGCCTACGTGCTGCCAATATTTGCCGAATGTCTCGACAAAAACAAAGCCTTCAGCAGTGTAATACGATGGTACGAAATCAGGAACAGCAGACTAATGTAAACTAAAGTCAAACCTGCTTGTCTGATAATGGACTTTTTTATTATTGTTATTACTGAAATATTACTGAAAATTTGCTGAAAATTCCCGTTACTGAAGTAAATATTGATAATGCAGTCTGATCCAGTTTGATCAATATAGAAGGCAAAGAAATCTTGAGATAATCTTACTGATACAAAAATACATAGCAGAGCCCACTTCCCACATCAAAATCCAAATTTAGTTACATATGTTTACATTAGATATACAATATGGCATCAAACTCACTTCACTCCTTCTCCTCTCTGCTCTCCAATAACCACCTGCACAACAAGCTTGTATCTGTCAAATCCCACTTCTGTAAAAAAAAAAAAAAAAGGAGGGGTAATTTCACAATTAATAACATCATTAAGTTTTGTATGATCTGAATCAGTAAAGAATAGATGTATACAAGCAGAAGGCCTCACCTTTCATTTTATTTTTAATGCGGTCGGCCAAGGAACAAGAAAGCGAAGGAGCTTTCTCTGAATCATACTGCACTCCAGAGAGATGTTCTCTGAGGATTTCTCGTATGTGCTCCTTAACAACTCCAGGTTTGAACCTGTTATAAGTATATTACACATATTTCAGTCAGTCTAGGTTGGTGCAGATGAAATGTGTTGAGTCAGTTGACCTATTACTAATAATGATTCATTTAGAAATATAACCTTGAGATAACAGACGCTCTATTATCCGTTTCCATTGCAGTGGGTGCGCTGATATTTCTGTATTAGAAGAGATTTCCTCTTCAGATTTTGCCAATATTCTAATAATAGCTCACTGGGCACTTTTCATGTCATATAATTAAAAATTGGAACTAATAAGAAGCAAAACTTTCCAGAACCAAAGGTCCTTCAGGTACTAGGTGTCGTGTTCCTTTTACCATAACAGGAACTGGAATAAACCATGACATCACTATTGAGTATGTTTATGCCATTTTAATTTTGTCAAGCTCTTACAGAATTTCATCCCCTGACAAAACTCATTGGGATTCATTTAGGATTCTGAGTTGGGGTTTTTGGGTTTTTTTGTTTCGTTTTTTTACTTATTTCTGGTGCATTTTCTCATGATGTCTGCCATGTTTTGGGTTTTGTAGTGCGTTTTTTTCTGGTCTTTGTTGCAGTGGACAAGCACTAAGTTAAGTAATACACAGGGATTGACTCATACAACACACCATAAGTACAGCTTCTTTCCTGTTGACATCCAGCTTGCAAATAAACCTGCACAACATCTCACATGAGTTAATTCAACCAGGGCTATTTCCTGCTTTACATTTCTTCTTACATTCCTTCTCTATTTGCACTTTACCAGTCACTACACTAACTCTTCTTCTAAATTGCTTTTGCTCATTTGTGAAATCTGCTCATTGATCTATGTGTCCCATTACTCACTGCACATCTCATTCTTATTGTTACTACAGAAGTGCAGAAAAACAACAGATGTTATTGTGAGCAGCTATCTTCAGGCCAAAAGGGCTTCTTAACCACCACCACAACTTTTTACCTCTTCTTAATAATCCAGACAGACTGACCTGTACCCTTTTTGTCTGACACCTACCCGATGTTTATGGCCTGCATTCTTTTATGAAAGAAAAAGTCACACTGTTGCCATACACGGTTATCCAATAATACACACATGTACAGTTACTGTTTAAAGTTTAAAGGTCTATTTTAGGAAGCACTCTTGGGAACAAATTAGGGTGCATTTCAAAACGTGTTGGACCAGTGATCAGTATGATCTGTCAGAGCTGGACAAGATATTAGATATACAGTATAATTACAAACTATATGTACTGTGTAACACTTTGTTCAGTAATTTTACAATTATATACACACTCTATATATTATATATGAATATAAAATACAAAAACTCTGGTGGAACTAACGTACTTAAAAAACCGAGACGTCTAGCCTCTTTAATAACGTTAAAGTAGCTGAAATATCTAGCTAGCCTTAGCTGAACAACATCTAGCTAACAGTAGAGGTGCAGACTTCTCATAAATAGTCAGTATAAAACATTTCGAGGCTGCGTGGTCTTACTTGTGCTGGTAATTCGGTCTAATAATGTAAGTGTTGCTTCCCTGATTTGAGGAATCCATTGCTGTTTATAAAACGAAGCCGTTGCTAGGCAGGACACGTCATTTGTGAGCGACGCGACACCGGTTGACACGTGACCGCGTCGCGGTTGTATTTGCGTCTCGCGCACGCCGACGGCATTCCCCACTTTCACACGCGCAAGTTAATGGCGTTTCAAGGCTGTTATATGACACGACTTTTAGCCGATTTTACACCGATCCTCAGTCGGTTTTAGTCTATAGATTTTGCGGCGTTTGGTGCCTATGACTCATTTTAGACGTGGGACCAAAGACTGCAAAAAATCTGCAGTCTACAACCGACTCACTCCGACTGAATCATATTGTAGTTGAAAATAGACATAGTTAAAAAGAGTGCAGGCCATACAAAAGAATCTACAGCAATAGGTCACAGATTGAGAAGAAGTCAGCACATGAATGAGCCTGGTGGAGAGAGTGTGGGTGGGAGTTAAGAGTTAATGGAAAAAAACTCATAAACGAGAATTGTACTCTAAAGCTTTGGAAATGACTAATTTGATTTATATAGAAAGGAAACTGTATTAGTTATGATCAAGGCATTTTATGTTCTGTAAGATATTTAAAGCAGCAGAGACGAAATAACATCCAAAAATCGACAGCGTAACACCGTAATACCTTTTAGATTGCCACGTACATGAAGCACATAATATTTAATCTAAGCAGTATACTTAAAATAAGTGCATGCGACTTTTTTATTCAGGGGGCAAAGGTGGTACTAAGAGTTTTATCTCCATCAGTTTTCCAAAATATGCATTTGACTCCTGGTTTTCAGACTATATGCATTAGACATGCATCTGATTTCTGTGACATACTTTCATTATAACAGCTTTAACATTCCTCTATGTATAGTTAATCCACAATTAAGCAGACTGTGACAGCCTCAGGTGTTTGCACTGGTCTTTAGAAAGTGTTTACAGACTCATGACAGGTTTAAACTGAAATAGTACTTCTGAGATAAGTTTTTTTTTGTCATAAAGTGATCAAAAAAGTCAAAAGAAGCACCTTCATTCTTTATCTGCCTGCCTGGTGCCAAAGGACAGTGAGGCCATAAGCACATTGTCAGATATTTGACTTTCACTTGCAAAGTACAGTTGCAAATTAGAGTGTAAGTGTTGTGGTCCCAGGGTGGTCTTACGGGGTCCTGCGGTAAGTGAAGGAAACATATGGCCCCTCAGTCAGCGATTGAGTCACAGAAACCACAACTCACAAACACACAAATTAGAGACAGAGACTATAGACAGTCTTAGAAAGAGATGACGTTAAAAACAGAGAAATTAGTGTTTATATATTGTTCCCTTAAAGAATTAGCTTTTTGTTTATTTAGCATTCAGAAACCAACATAATTCAGAGTGAAAAAAGTGATTTTGTAATCCTCTAAGCACATCCGATGCAATGTAGTTCCTGTACTTCTGTACCTCTGTACCTCCCCTTTGATATGGGATTTCTCATGAAGAGTAGAATACAGGAAAGTAAAATGCTCAGTTGAAAAAAAAGCTCAACTTGAGAGGAAGCCAGCAGTCTGATATCTGAGCTACGGTTTTTACTCACTTTATCTCACTGGTGCCTGTGCAGCATGTTACGTGACACCAAGGCGCTTCTCCTTCAGCTTTTAGTTATGTTGTACTTTATTCACAAAGGTAAGACATTTCAATATTTTAAATTGAGGTGATTATACTATAACCATGTTTAACCACTAGCATACAAAAATGATCAAATTTACATCTGAAAGATTTACCCCGATTATGGAATGACCAAATTTTTATAATGGAGATAGTAGGTCTCATTGTGTTGATTTGTTTCAAGTTAAATTGCATTTCTGGCTAAAATACATCTTAAACAAACAAAATGTGAGCTAACAAAGAAATCTGTCGCTAGTCTGGACTTGAATTTCCTTTGACTCATGGAAACTGTGACTGTGCTATATAAGTACAACACATCTGTGTCCCCGTCACGTTTTTAGATGTTTCAGAGATAGACTCAGTCCTAAAAAAATGAGTTTAAAATGCTCACCACAGAGACAGTTTTATCACAGTTAGTCTCTTTACTCAACACTTTTTGTGGAAGCTGGCTTCTCTTAATCGTTTATCATTTGTTCTATCAAGCTCTTATCCCACACTTTATTCCCCTGCATTTCATACAAGAAACAACAAAGCAAGAAAATTTAGAACTTTTTAATGATAACTGTTATTAACACAACATTTTTGTGAAATGCAGAGTTGAAAAATCCATCTAAAAATGTGTATATGGGACCTTACGAAGGTGTATAGCTACCAGACAATCTCAGTGACATTATAAATTGGCCAAAGTGCTGCAGTTATTTGTCTTTAGAAAATGATACTGTGCATGCTGGGATACTTCACTGGATTCTACATTTATAAATAATGCAGTACATCGATCAATTTCATAAACAGGTGTCACTCACGCACAAACAGAGTGCAGAGAATATGTTGGTAAATAGCAGTATTCTACATATGACAACAGATTCTGGATACATATATGATACAGCAGTAAAAGAATGACATTTTATTACCGACTATGTCACTGATGTAAACTCTAAAGCATCTGTGGAAGACTTTGCAATGCCGGGATCATATGTGTTTTAAGGTCAAAACTGAAAAGAGTTTTATTTTCTGTTAGCATCACAGTTAACTTCATGCAAGAGCCAGCAATACCATTGTTTAACAATCTTGAATGTCGGAAATTTGCATTAGATTTGTCATTTGGAATTTTCTTCAACTTATTTGAGACAAAAAGTAGTGTATGTGTATATTCGATGTATAATATACTAATGTATTTTGTAATTTCAAATAAGATATTTGATACTAATTAAATATTGCAGATTAAAAAATGTTTACTGCTCTGATATATAAACAAGCGACTTGAAATCAAGAAAGCAGTCTGACAATGAAGATTTCACTTGACAAAATCACCTACATGAGGAAGTTTAGAAATAGGCCTTATTTAAATGGAAAAGTGAAAATTCCTTTGTGTAATGTTCTTTTAGTGAGAACAATTTCACATCAAGACTTGAATTTCCATTCTTTATTTGTCACATATACAACTAAACAAGTACATGTAGTGAAATATACCCTGGTTTGGTCTTGCAATAAAATGGTAAATATATTAGACAAATTAAGAAAAGACTAAAATCAAGGTAAATATAAATTATAGCAAATAATACACCTCTAAAAATAATC
Organism: Distichodus sexfasciatus; assembly: GCA_032718565.1. Lineage (NCBI taxonomy): Eukaryota > Metazoa > Chordata > Actinopteri > Characiformes > Distichodontidae > Distichodus > Distichodus sexfasciatus. The sequence goes on along the minus strand of JAVGVS010000056.1, from coordinate 1,804,245 downwards.
ACATATGAATAAATATATGTAATAGAATATAATTAAAATATAGTTGCTTTTTCCAGCTTTTTGTACATGTATTATTAAGAGGCTTTTGGAGATTGGAGATTATAGAATTGATTTTCTATAAACAAGCGGACATACATGTTGAAAAGAGATAAAACCCTGATATCTCAGTGTATCTAATCTGATGTTGAGTCATGTTTTAGGTCTACAAAATCCACTATCTTGGACAAACAGCAAAGTGAAATGCAAAATGCATATCAAGACAGCAAAAAGCAAAAAAATGTCCCTAGAAAAGTTTGACACCAGCAGATAACAGATAAAGTTATTGGAAAAATCATCTTAACTAAGTCTGATTTTTTTTGTCTAAATCTAAATGCTTGCACGTCTGATTGTTTCCAAGTAATCACAGTAAAGTACAAAGCTCCGAATGTGTTATTCATAAACGTGTCGAAATTTGTCAAAGGGCTTGGAAATTTTCTTTAAGAACTAACTACCTGTCACTTCTGAACTTTAAGTTGCTTGATTGATTTGTTCATCTTATCTTTGCCAACCTTAAATATCAAAAGATTTTGTCTATATACTGTGAGTCAAAAAAGTGAACATCTGTAACTTCAGCTATAAAATGAAGAATTAATTTGGCCACAAAGTGATTATTATGTTGTTCACCACACCTTAGAAAGGCCACAGAGAAAAATACAACAGTGAAATGGCAATTATCACAGTGATATTTTCAAATTAATGATACAAAACCACTTTAAAAGAAATCAATAAAATGTCAAATTCTACAATTATTTGTTCTTACAATTACAATTTACAAAAGATTTTTTAATGCCCTCTTTTTGCACAGACATAAGCACAAAGTCGCGAATGCCACTGTTCAATTTGTATCAGTTTTTGAGTTTAGCAGGGTATTCTAACTACACATTGAGTGTGTGGGGATTAATTTAATAATTACTTTCTTGCTATTTTTATTCTGAATGCAACAGTGAAAGAATTTAGAGAAAAAAAGTTTTCAAAGTTGCGTACAAAGGTACAGAGGTCCATTCTTCTCACTGTGTAAATATTCTAAGAGTGATATTGTTATTGAACTCATCTTTCATCTTTTGATTTTGGTTTTATTTTTTATACAGTGTACAGTGTGCAAGATTCTTCTCCAGCGAAACCCACCAGTGTTACCTACATCAGTGAAATAGAGGGGAGGCCTTTAAACATTACATTCCATTTTCAAATTAACGACACATGGAAGACCGTGAATTTATACAAGAACAATTCAAAGATTGAAAGCTTTGCTGGAACAAATAAGACTTGCACTAACATCTGCCTTTTTGCCAAAGCCTACAATGAAGTGACCCTGCATTTTCCCAGTCTCACAAAGGCAAATGAGAGTGTTTACCATGTAGCAAAATATGTAGAGAGTCCTGTATATAGGGTGATGAGAATTAGCAATGCATTTAATCTCACCGTGATTCCAGGTCACACAACAGGAGGTAAGGTTGATTTATGGAGTAAGTTTAAGACACACTGTTGGTTGTGTTGCACTGTAAAAACACACTTTTAAATTAAGCTAAGATCTGATGTTAGTCGTGCAAGCTGAAAAGGTTACTGTCTTCTTTTTCTCAGCACCACCACCAACAACAACAACAACAACTTCTAGCAGTGGTTCCTCTAATAGGAATAATCTATTCATCTTCGCTACAGCAGTCACCACACTGGTATTGATGCTAGCAGGGATTCTGGGCTGCTTCTACTGGACATATAGGAGAAAATCAGGTATATTAACACCTGCTATTATAAACATTTCAGTTATTAAAATCTGTCAGATTTAACTGGTCTGTAATTTTGACTCCTGATTGAAATCTTGTGACCTTATGAAGGTGTAAAGCTAGCAGACAATGTCAGTAGCATTTAAAATTTGCAAAAGTGCTGCAGTTATTTGACTTTAGCGATCCCACTAAAGGAGAAAAGGATACAGTGCATGCTGGGATATTTCACTGGATTCTACATTCAGGAACAATGTAGTTTATTGATCAGTTTCATAAACAAATATCACTCACGCATAGACTGAACTGTTTGTATGGAACACAATAATACAAACCTGCTCAGAATGCCCTGAGAATGTGTTAGTAAATAGCAGCATTCTGCATATGACAACAGATACATATATGATAAAGCAGTAAAGAAATACATTTTATTACCGTCTATGTCACTACTGTAAAATCTAAAGCATCTGAGAATCTTGCAACAGGAGGTAAGGTTGATTTATGGAGTCATTTTAGTGAAGTTTGATACACACTGTTGGATTGTAAGAACATATTGTAAATTAGTTCTGAAAATGTGATGTTATTGCATGTTGATTAAAAAAAAAACACTAACGACATTACATCTTATTGTACACTTATTGTACAATTTTAAAACACCAGTAAATTTATGACTACCAGAGATAAATCCCTTTGAAAAATGGAGAGATGGAAAGTGGAAAGAGTAGTGGGGTTCCATACATTTTTTCCAATGCAGTTTTCTCGTCTCTTCTATTTAATGCTTTTTGGCACCGAAACTTAAAGGTGCATATTAGTCATTGCAATGTGGTAACGGCACAAACACAAAGGAAACAAAATATAATAAGCCAGCATTTTGACTTCCTGCCAGAAATGATGTACAGGTTATAAGAAGAGGCCAGGGTGTTCTCTCTGTTTTCGGAAGGTTTGATTCCCGGATGTTAAAGGTACTGCTGAGGTTCTCATGAGCAAGGTATCGTCCCCAAGCACTGCTGCCCTGGAGCTACCCATGTCAGCTGTCCATTGCTCCTTCAAGGAGGGGTCAAATGCAGAGGTCACATTTGGTTGTGGTGCACTGTGCTGTGGTGTGTTCACAATGACAATTACTTACTTTCACAATTATTAACTTTTTTTAACAGATGACACACCAAATCTCAACTCCAGGTTACAGCAACAGGTATTAAAGCAGTATTTTATTCAACATTACATTCTTTCTTTAATCTTTAATGTATAGGCACTTTGTACTCCCTCCCTGGTCGCACCAGTCTTTTAGTCAGTCTAGCAAACCATTTTTGCAACGCTGAGCAATACGATGAAACAATTTTACTTTTTACATGTCTATCACTAAATTGTTTAATATACCGCACAACCCAAAAACTACACTGTGCTAGAGTTCATCCAATCAACTATTGCAACATGATGTATCATTAAAAAATATGGTCATATTTAAACATTCACACATTTAAAATGTATACATTTTAGACTAACTAGACAAAATCTTGTAAATCATTACATCAATTACAACTTTTAACTGTTTTAATTAAATTATTAATTATAAATGTTGTCCCCTTGTTTGGCTCTTACTTCCAGTTCTCTGTCACATTTCTCTGGGGTGTGTGTGTGTGTGTGTGCAGGGAAATTGCACGCTGCCCTGTAGCGTTGCTAGTGTCAGCAGCAGTGTTGAATACGGGGAGCTGGACTTTCAGAACCCGCCTGTACGGCCCCCGAGAACCAGGAATACCGAAGCCTCCAATGCTCAGACAAGAGTGGAATACGCCTCTATTCGTTTCCCACCACAGAAAAAGCGAACGTGAAACTAGAAAAAAGGAAAAGTCTGTAAGTGGCTGTTTCTCCAAAACCACAAAATGACAACTCATTTGCAGTCTCAGCTCCTTGACACAGCCAAGAAGAGCAGCATAGCAATATATGGACATCTTGTTTTCTGATGTGTTTCTTCTAAAAGCATGGGGCCTTCAGAACATGTTTCATCTGGTTCATCTTTATGCTGCAAAGAAATGTTAGCTAACTACAGCAATTTGAATATAAGGGAAAGGATACGCATGTGCATAGTATTTGTATGTTTACATACATATTACTTCAGATGACACTGATGTTATGCCTCGTTCATCTTTGCACATATAATCTTAACCAATTAAAACCACTTGATTATAGGAAAAAGTATTTGCATATGCATGGGAAATGTGTATGCCTGCATATGTTTGACTTATTTCAGGTAAAAATTGCTCCCTGCCAATGACATGAATTTGGCATTTTTGCAGAGTGAATTAGATTCTCGTGTGACACTTAAGTGTGGTTTTCGTTTTTGTGCAGAATGTGTGGGCCTGCACAATGCAGCGAGGGTCACATATTCTGTTGCGCTGTGCATCTGCAAAACTCTCACCCACTAAACAGTGTGTGATGAAGAACTGTACTATATGTTGCAGTATTTTGAAGGCTAATTTTGGGTGAGCAATTACTATGTGAACAGACACCCTTGTTCCTGTGGCTATACTGCTGTAAGCGTGCAGTACTGTACTGTATTGAATCAGCATTTTATGGAGGTGACAACCACAAACACCCCTAAGTGAGAAATCCCCCCGTCACCGCCACGGCCCCCTCGAGCTGCTTCATATAAGCAAGTTTGCCAGCCTACGTCTGGTGTGCTGAAAAATTCCTACTGCAAGAAAAAGAAGCATAGCTGTTTTTAACAGGTCATGGTTTCAACAGGGTCCATTTAGACCCATTTAATTTTAAACCTAGAAAAATATAAGCCTAATTTGCAAAACCAGTTCAGAAAATCTACCTTGACACAATCACCAAAACACAATCATTCAACTAGTTTAACAATTACATGTTTACTGTGTTTTTCTGGGTATGACCTTGAGTATTTTGTAATATATAAAACACTATATAATGAATGCAGGAAAGTGTTGATGTCAATATGTTGCACTAATTACACACTGCCGCACAATCAATTTATGTATTTACCTTTATCCAAATCATCCTCGCTCTGGCTGTTAGTGTGTGACAGTGTTTTGTTTAGCGTGGTTTATTGTGTTGTCAGTATTAACCGTGGTTTAAACTGTTCAAGGCATGTAGTTGAATGGTGCCAATAAATCCTCATTAACACACATTTTCTTGTCAGCTGTTCATCTAAAGCTTTTCTCTGTCTTCACGCCACAACCCACACCTCACAGCCCATTAAAGCGTTTATACCAACGCGGAGGCACAAATCAGGCAGGTGACGCATAGTTATTCCTGTTTGAAGATTAGGCTGAACCTGGTTACTCAGATAATATCAAAAAGCGGTTGTGCTGAAACTCTGAACGTCTCAGGCAAGCGCTGGCGCCTTTGTTTTCTACCGATAAAAGAAAGCATGTGAATCTCCATCTCCTAGCTCTGGAGGCGGCACATTTAGTTTGCACGCCGTGACACACTCCTCTGCTTGTTGTAGATGCCTCAGCATTTCCACCACCCACTCCGAGACTCTAATGAGAAAATTAGGTGCAGGTTATTAACCTATGCCATTTCTTTTTTTGCTCAACTTTTCATGACTTTCTGTCAACAGTGAAACGGTTTCCATTTCTACCTACGGGTAAACCGCAACATGGCAGGATTAACATATGTGAGAGCTCCAGAGTCAACCTGTTTCCATTCAGTCTGGAGTGTTTTGACCGCAAGGCAGAGATGTGATACGCAGCCTGCGGTCACCCCGACCCGACCTCGGCATGGGTGCGACCCATTTTTAGTCAACTCTCACAAAGTCATTTAAGCACAAGTGCATGGGCAGTGTATTTTAGGGATTGTTATATTTCACATTCACACACAGCCACATCTTGCAATTTTTGAGAGGTATTTCTGTTCTAAATAATAATTCACCTACACCTTACCCTAACCCCAGTTACCAAAAGCAAATATTTTTACTCGTTCGTTTTCCCACCTTTTAGGTTACATTTTGTCCTCTCAAATACCTATAAACATACCAGCACCACCCCCACCAACTCTACAGTGAAAACTAACCTTAAGATCAGTACTCAAAAGCAAACTTTTCACTCTTTTAGTTTTCACTTTTCACTCTTTTGTGAAAGCATCCTTATCACATATAAATGTGTACTCATATATCTGGTTTAAGAGTGTCTTTGAGGACAATTACATTCTAATAAAATGAAACGATGTATTTTTCAGTTTCATGTAATGGCCTGTAGGTGGGGCAGATTTTCTTACTGATTTTTAGTTTCACTTGCATTTCTCAACTCTGAGTTCTGTTCTTGTACTTTCCTTCACACTGGGGCATTCCCACTGGAGCTGCTCACTAGTGGAAAATACAACTTGGCCAGGTGGTTTCACCTGGTTCCATTTATCTTGTTATAAGTTTAAAATGTGGTATCGGTTAGGGCGTTCACCCCATGATCAGAAGGTCACGGATTCGAAAAACCCAGGACCAGTGACCGAGGTACCCAAGCACTGCTCCCCAGGCGCTGCCCATGTCATTAGTCCACTGCTCCTTCACAGACAGGTCAAATTCAGAGGTCACATTTCGTTGTGGTGCACTGTGTGCTGTGCTGTGCTGTCTTCACAATGACAAATAATCACTCACTTTCACTTTCATCATATACATGCTAACAGAAGAAAACATGGATAATTATTGTGCAGCTCATGCTGTTGATTCTAATTTAGTAAAAGTATTTGTGACACATTTATATTGTTATTATCATTTTTTGTAGTTTAAAATTTTCTTGTACAGTTTTGCTCATGGATAAAAACAAGACGCCAGTCAGAATCCATTTTTAGCTTCAGATCACATAAGTATTAGCTGTCAAGATTGGTTTGTCAATTTTAAAGACTATTTACAGCTGTGCACCCGTTAGTCCAGTTGCAATTATCAGTTTCAGTTTCATTTCTAATGTGGACAGTGTTGGTATAAAGTGAGTAGAGAGTGACTCCAGAGGAACACACAGAGTTGAAGGCAAGGAGTGGTGGAGAAAGGAAAGATTATGGAGCAAGAGCCGTTTGCCATTGCGCTTCAGCAGCGACAAGGAGATCTCCATGGTAATAACTGGAGACTTGAGCTGGACGACTCTATTGAGGCAAATATAACAGCGACAGGATGGTATCAGTACATTCGGTCCTCTGCTGCAGAGTAAGTAACGTCTGTGTGTCGATCTCTATATCTGATGTTCTTTTAAAATGTGTAGTTTTATACACAGTGTGGTTAGAAGTAGCACGTCTTTGATCATTTCAGCTGTCAGTTTAAGTTAGAAATTACAGTATTATTTTAAGTTTCTTTTCTTCCGCATTTATGTTTATGCTGATTCTGTTGAGAACATGTTCTCCCACATTGTTTGTCATGTCTGACAATAGTGGCACTGTTTATGGCATAGATTTTTGCAGTTGATTAAGTCTTGATTAAGTACTTCTTCCCTGTTATGGAAAGATTTAGAATTTTGAAATCAATGCGTGAAAGGATCAAAAGGACCTGCCCAAATACAGTAATGTGGCAGACAGTGCAAGAAATCTAATTGATGCTGCTAACATTGCTAGTTATATTGCTGTCTTTGGCTTATTGGTCATTAAGCATCAATCCAAGAAAAGGAATTCTACAAGTGTAAAAATTACACGAGCATTTAACTGAACAGAAAAAAACAGTTGTGTATAATTAATGCTTTGTATCAGATTTATAAGCTTTCACTAAAACACACATGCAATCTGCAGGTTCCGTTGCTCGAAGTGCAGACATTGGTGGCCCTCCAATAAAGTGCTGGTGTTGTTTCACTTCCATTTGGATAAAAGGTACCACTGTGGAGTTGTCAAAGTCAGGCGTTTCAGGCAGGAATGCCGGAATTGCAGCCAAGCGACAATGGAGAAACCCAGTTTCAAACAGAGCAATGTTAATGTGATGGTGGAGAAACTGGTTGAAAAGATCAGAATGAGATGCTATGGGGAGAACTTCGGCGATGGAAACAGATCTTTAAATTTTCAGAGCGAGGTCCATGGTCCTCATGAGTCGTCTCACTGTGAGGCCTGCAAGAAGGGCATCTGCCAACAGGGCATCTGAGATTACACACATACTTGATACCTTTAGTAGTTTTGTTTTATTCTGTTCTTTTCTTTGGTATCGTCTTTAGGAACAACCTGTCCTTACACATATTGTCACACTTGTTTTGTATAAACATTATACGTACTACTAAGATAAAAGTCTTTTTGTACATGTTTTTGTTCACTTGTCTTCGCTGTGTCCTTCGCTGTATCCGGTTGTGTACACCTCAATTTCCTTATTATATTCTGAGATGTAACAAGAGCCTAACTCTAGCCTGAGACTAACATTCAGTAACATACAGACAGTACAGATTAAACAGTTGAGTTATATTGCATAATCCAATCCAGACCAGAATGACAAAGATCACCTACAAAACGGGGAAGAGTTATACAATCTTATTGTCACAAGTAAAAAAGATTTCCTGTGGCGTTCAGTTCCGCATTTAGAGGTAATGAGTCTTTTGCTGTGTGTGCTCTTATATTCCATCAAGGAGGTGTGCATGGGTTGGGAAGAACTGTTCATGATACTGAGAAGCTTTTTCAGCATTCTCCTCTCAGACACCTCCTCCAGGGTCTCCAGTTTGACACCCAGGACAGAACTAGCCTTTTTAATTAGCTTGTTCAGCCTGTTGGCGTCAGCTGCCTTCATCCCATCGCCCCAGCGCAGCTGCAAAAAACACCACACTCTCTACCACGGAATGATAGAACATGTTTTTTTTTCTTAAAGAAGGTTGAGACATGTAAATAGTGTAATAATAATAAATGGGTTTTAAGAAGAAATTTCCTGTAAAGACAGCTTGGTGAATGGCCCATTGTGTCCAATGTATTGTCAACAGTTGTGTTGGTGGCCTAGTGGTAGGACACTTGCCTTGGGACCCAGAGGTTGTGGGTTTTAATCTGATCTCTGGCGTTACCAACATTGGGCCCCTGAGCAAGACTCTTAACTCTAAGTTGCTCTCAGGGGAACTGTCCCTGAAATTAGTAAATGTAAGTCGCTCTGTATAAGAGCGTCTGCTAAATGCTGTAAACTAAGAACGAAAGTGCTGTACCTGAATTAAGTCCCTCTACCTTGCAATCTTCAAGAGGTATTTTTGTTCAAAAAAATATTTCATCTACACCTAACCCTAACCCCAGTTACCAAAAGCCAATATTTTCACTCACCTTTTAGGTTGCATTTTGTCCTCTCAAATAAATAAAATTATACCCACTAACTACAGCTAAAACTTATCTTAATCTAAGTACCCAAAAGCAAATCTTTTCACTTTTAGTTTTTCAAATCAAAACTGGAACTTTTCTATAAAATCAGGTTTGTAAAAAAAGAGGACACGCCCTTCCAGAAAAGCAAGTGGAAGTGAGTAAGAGAAGGGCGAAGTAACTAGTTTGGGAAAGCACCAAGGAAACACCACACAAATCCAGTGTAAGAATGTTTGAGGTAGAATGAACTGCCGGATGATTTTAGAATTCCGGCTAGACACATTTTTAGGTCGTAAAAAGAGGACATGTTCTCGGTAAAATGGATGACTAGTCACCCTACCATGAAAGTATCCCTCTCACATATAAATGTGTACTCACGTGTCTGGTTTTACAGTGTTTTCTGCCTGTAGGTGGGGTAGATTTTCTTACTGAGGTTCAGTTCCGCTTGCATTTCTCAGCTCCGAGTTCTGTTCTTGTACCTTCACTCTGGGGCATTCCCACGGGAGCTGCTCACCAGTAGAAAATACAACTTGGCCAAGTGGTTTCATCTGGTCCCATTTTTCTTGCTATAAGTTTATAATAAGCCTCAGTTGCACCTAATATAAAACAACAAGAAGCTAATAAGTGTTGTATGTAATATGAATATGCATTTATTTGATTAGTCTTTATCATATACATAATAACACAAGATAACATGCACAATCATTGTGCAACTAGTGCTTAAATTTGACATTAACAATGTACATTGTTATTGATTTGCCATTTTTGAGTTCTGCCCAAAGACAAAAAGAAGATGCCAATTTGCATCCATTTAAGCCTCAGATCACATGAGTATTAGATTGGTTTGTCAATTTTAAAACATCCAAAAAGTCTGAGAAATGAGCTTCAGTTTGACAGTGTGTTTAGTATTACAGTTTATGTGGACAATCTGTGATTTTATATGATTTCTGAGCATGAGCAATAACCAGCAAACAACCATCTTGAACCAAAATCTATCATGATCATTTTTCAGACTACTTACAGTCGTGCACTATTGGTCCTATTGCTCCAGAGGCAAGTCTCTTTCTGGAGAAATGATAAGTTTCAGTTTCATTTCTAATGTGGACAGTGTTGGTATAAAGAGAGTAGGGAGTTGCTCCGGAGGGACACACAGAGCTGAAGGGAAGGAAAAAGGAAAGATTATGGAGCAAGAGCCGTTTGCCAGAGCACTTCAGCTGAGAGAAGAAGAACTCCATGGGGACAAGTGGAGGCTTGAGCTGGATGACTCTGTTGAGAAGGGTGAGGCGGGTGAATGGTTTCAGTACATTCGGAAATCTGTTGCAGAGTAAGTGACGTCTCTGTATTGACCTCTATATCTGTTTGTTTTTTTTAAATAGGTAGTTTTATCTTTTATCAATTGAATATTCAATTTACATTACTAATTGTACTATTATTTCAATTTACGCTTGTCATGTACTTTTAGATATTAGCTACCATATGCATGTTTCTGTGGCGAAACAAATACAGATATATACTGAACATGTTCTCCCACATTGTTTGTCACATTTAACAGTAGTCGCAGTCCATGGCACACATTTTTACAGTATTGTTGGCCATCCAGCCCTCCCTCTCCCGTTATGGTTTTGAAAAACTGTTAAACGAAGAAATAATCATTAGAAATACTTGACCATTTCATGCGTTGTGTCAACTTGAGTGGATAATCATCCCTATGTTTTGACTTTTATCATGCATGAAAGGGTCAAAAGTAAGGGTGTAGGTTTGTTTTTGAAATTGCAGGAGGACATAAAAGGCTCCCCCTTTACTTCAGGATACATGAAGTGCCATCAAACATCATAACTATTTTATTTTAGATTGTTAAAGGTAACTATTGACCAACAAAGAGGTAGTTTAATAAAGATTTCTTAACTTCAGCCATAGTGCAACTTTACATATTTTTCATATATCAATAATTTGGCTGCCATTGTCAGTCTACTTTGTCTTTGACACTAATAACGCCCAAAAGTGGCTACAATCTCTAACATGTCAGCAAAAAAGTGCAAAAGCCCTGGCAGTGTGTGGGAGGTGGGCCTCAAGTAGAGAACGCAAGTTAATCTTTTGTACACCTACGCATTTTATGTTAGTCACTCACTGAGTGTTTTTATTTCTACACCCTTGGTCCAAACATGCTAGTGTGGCAATTGGGGCTGAATTTAGCAGTGGCATTACTTGCTACATTGCTGTCTATTGTTGATTGGTCTTTCACCATCAATCCCTTACAAGGAAATGTGAAAGAAGAACATGAGCATATGGGGAAAAGGGAATGTTTTTCTACTCAAAAGTGTAGCAACATAGATTTAACCACAAATAGAAGCAAATGCAAATGTCTTACTATATCTAGTAAGACCACTAGAATGACTAATGATCTGTATCAGATGTATATGCCTCAACTAAAACAAAGGTTTGATCTGCAGGTTCCGTTGCTCTACCTGCAAACGTTATTGGCCGTCCAAGAGAGTGATGGTGTTGTTTTACTTCCGTTTGGATAAAAGGAACCGCCTGGGAGTCGTCAAAGTCAGACGTTTTAGGCAGCAATGCCGCAAGTGCAACCGAGCAAAGATGGAGGTGCCCAGATTCTCTCTGGACAATATTGACGTGATGGTGGAGAAGTTAATTGAAAAGATCAGAATGAGGTGCTACAGGGAGAACTTGGGCGAGAGCTACAGACCTTTACATTTTCGTGGCAGAGTGGATGGGCCTCACGAATCGTCTCACTGCGAGGCCTGTCAGAAGGGCATCTGCCAACAGGGAACCTGAAATTACACACACACTTGGCATTTCTAGTGCTGTTTACCAACTAATACACACCGATTGGGGTTAGATATGGTTTTGGTTGAGAAGCATTATGAAAAAAGCTTTGGGTCTTATTGGGTTGATATTAATCTCAAGGAAAACATTTGAATAATATAACAGGAATAAATCTGAAAATATTGGTGAATGTAAGAATCTTTGTCAAAAAGCATATGTGGATTTTAAGAACAAATTTCTTATTAAAAACAGTTGGTGAATGAGGCCCGTTGTGTGCAATGTATTGTCAACTAAGAACTGCTTTTAACAGAAGTACTGTATTTATTGAATATGGAACTCCTCATTAAGGCAGGTTTTTCAATAATGTTGTTCAAATATGCCAAGTCCATTAGCAGCCTGCTATTGAACAGATTTAGCTAAATACAAATGTAATTCAACTGTTCACATGCTATTTCATGTTATTTAAATAATTTAATTGAATTCTTTAATTTAAAACCTTGAGAGCAATACCAGGCATGTTGTATGATTATTGCAATATTAGCTGAAAGAGGTAAAGGAAGGATGTTTTTTCCACTGATGCTGCACTTTGTAACTTGAGATTATATGTCATGCTGCCTACAGGAAAGTGGGTAAATACTATTTGCATAATATATGCAGATAAAATTGCACACATCTGAAATAAAACAGTTTTATTTTATAGGACTTGCATCTCAGTTCTTGGGGATCTTAAATTTTCATGTTGCTTCACTTTGCACTATTTTAAAATTGTATTACTTATCCATTGATTTAAAAAAAGAACATCTGTGTTTGTTAAATGAATTATTTCATGTGACATTTAGTTTGATTCACATTTTGCCTGAATTTGGAACTCTTATATAATCCACATGACACAACCTTTCTGTGCAGTTTTGCATGCCTGTAATAGCTTGATGTGTTTGTTTTTCCAAGTTCACTTTGGCCAGGACACCATGCAAATGCTGAGTGCATCAACATGACAGTTTTTTAAAATGCTGTTTGCATTTCACTCCTTATTTGTAAATCAACATTAAAATGCTGGTGTCTCTCTTTCTCATTAATAGATACGAAAATGCTAATATCTAACATGCAGTTGGAATTAATGTTTTTATATTCATATTTTTACATTTCTAAAGTTTAGTTTTATCTCCTATCTTATCTTTCTACCATACAGCAAACAATTGGAAACAATTCATCTACAAAGTGCCCTATGAACAAAAGGAATAAATTATGAGAATTCAGCTTGTCCACATATATAATTTCTAAGTACATACACTATTTTTTTGTGCCTCCTCTTTGCTTGAAAATTAAAGCTAAAATTTCAGCTCCAGATTGAAATCGCCAGAATTTCCATGAAACCTCCTCTTTGTTTAGGTGATACAAGTGAATTTAATCTGAGATTCAAATGCCATGAATAAGGTGGTTCTAAACATCAGAAGTATTCATTTTCATTGCTGTGTGATACAGCTCTGCCTTCAGCAAACACATTAAAGAGAAAAATGGCAAGTGTAGAAACCCCTTAAATTTCCCCTTCAAGTCTGCAAATACACATATAGTAGTGTTTTAACCACAACCACAAAACAAAGAACAAAAAATGAGAAAATGAAAGAAAAAAAGCAATAACACATTACCTCTTTGCATAACATAAGTGTATATATAAGTACATAAAGTTTAAATTATCAGATAGATACTGTATGTCTAATCGTAACCCACTAATGTAAGTTCATAAAGACCCATTTAGATTTGTTTTGGAACGCTTTAAGTTTCTCGGAAAGTTGTGTTTTGAAACCGTGACTAGAAACAACCATAAAATTACCATTTTTAAACCAACCTAAACTCTAGACTAGTCCATACTGGTGGATCAGCACGTTTTATTCAGTCTAGCATGAAAAGCAGAACAAGACCACAAAAGATTCCAGAAACCACAGCATTTGAAGGAACCACCAAACTCAACGTTTTACATATCTCTCTTCTGTTTTGCATTCCTCTGATGATAAAAATGTGATGAGCTGTAAGAAATGCTGGTTACGAATCAGATTGGCTTGTGTTACTTCTGGAGTAACTCTAATTTTGCTTAGGCAAATCAGTTATGAATATTTAGGACACAGTCCTCTGTCACTGTAAGATTCAGTGGATTTTATGGTTTCACAACACAACATGGCTGTAATTCACTCTGATCCGTTTCAGGTAAAAATCTTTGATAAAATTCTTTCTTTCTCTGTCTAATCTGTTTTGTGTTTTGTAGCTTGTAAAAATAGTTGAGAATGAATTTTATTCCATTGTTTTAACATAGAACAGAGTTTAAACATGGCACAGTGGTTAGCGCTGCCGCCTCACAGCGAGAAGGTCCTGGGTTCGATTTCCGGGTCGCCCGTAGGGCCTTTCTGTGTGGAGTTTGCATGCTCTCATCGTGTCCGCATGGGTGCTCCGGTTTCCTCCCGCAGGCCAAAAGCATGCACTGTAAGGTTAATTGACGACTCTAAATTGGCCCCGTAAAGTGAATGAGAGTGTGATTGTGTGAGTGTGTGTCCTGCGGTGTATTGGCGCCTGCCCAGGGTTGGTCCCCACCTTGTGCTCATAAGTTCCCGCGATAGGCTGCGGTCCCACCACGACCCCGGTTGAGGTTAAGCAGTTCGGATAATGAATGAATGTTGTAAAACAACTGAAAATGTGCTGATTGATTTTATGACTGTTTATATTTGTAGTTGAAAACTGAAAATAAAAATATTTACAGATCATCTAAAAGTTAAAAATCAATTACACCTTTTAATAACTATAATTATGATTGCAGTGCAAAAGACGGTCTGTCTTCCCGCCGGGAGCCCAGTTTTACATCATTGTTTTTACCACCTTTACTAGTAAGACCTTTACTTTTTTCCTGAACAATGTTTTTCCACACATTAACTATTGCTCATGATCAATTTAGCATTCCTATTTTTGTTAAATCTAATAAATAAAACTAATGACTGTATTGGAACTGAGGCAAAACACGTCAGAAGTCGGCTTTTCCGCTAATGAATAAACACATTTAGAGATGGAATAATGAAAAACGACTCATGGAGGTGAAGGCTGGTTGTGGTTAAGCTGTACTGCACTGCCGTGACAAGCTTGTTTTCGGTAAGAGGTTCATACGAAAACACTTTCCCACATGACATCAAACCCATTACTCATCGCATTACTCTAAACAGGTTTCGTTTAACTACTGACAAAAGTTAATTGAGTGCCCAAAGTTACCAAGATTCAAGATTCAAGACTCTTTATTTGTCACATGCAAATTATACAGCTACAACATGCAGTGAAATGTATCCTGATCCGCTCTTTGACTGTGCAATTAAGGCAGAAAATTTTTAAATAAAAATAATAAAATAACAAGGAGAATAATAGAACCTTAAAATAACTTAGAAATAAGGAGATAAAGGGGAAGAGATAAAAAAGAAAATATACTGTGACATATACAATAAGGTGCGATGGATTAAAAAGGTGCAATGGGTGCAGTGTGCAATGTTTTTAAAGTGCCAAGTGCAGCTGCACAGCAGATATTGAACAGTGGAATGTCAGACATCATAAATGATCATATCAATATAGAGTTACGAGGCAGTATGGTATGACAAATTAAGACATTTACAGAAAAGACGTCAGTCTGTATGAACAGTACTGTATAGAGGAGATTTATTGACATTTAGAACTGGATGTCCACATTCAACTGATGAGTAACTGACCAAACAGGTTAGATGTGTACTTAAACAAATGTCCACTTTGCTTCTGGGCAGTGTAAAGATGTTACAGCATAAATACCATAAATATTAATACAAGTCAAATACAGTACACTAATACTGTCATACCACCAATGAACAGACACTAAACACTATGGGATAATTTATCAAATATGGATTAAGCCTAGTCTTGGGCTAAATTGCAGTTACAATGAAGCTACACCACTGCAATTCAAAGCTAGTCGAGGCGTCATCTTAGTCATTGTCCAGGAAACTGGCACTATGTGTTTAGCTAATAGCTAATTTGAACTGTAGTCCAGTTTAAAGTCTGTGTGTAAATGCTTTGTGTTTGTTAATCTTCTTAGGTTTACTAATGAGATCAGGAGAGACTTTAAACTGCACCGAGCCCACCACTCAGGGCTTACTCAATGCCCTGAGACAAAGTGTCTTTGACAAGACAGAAGTACGGCCGGTTATTAACCTACAAACTCCCACCAACATCACACTGGACTTCTACATATATGGCATTTTAGGAGTGGTGAATAATCTACCTTTATCACCATAAACATACTTTACTCTCTGATTGCAAAAGAGACCAACACTTTAAATCATTTAAAATTTAGTTATTTGCAATATTTATGATCAATTATAGAGGCTATATGACTAATAAATGTTTCAGAGTTAGATGATGTTGTTGAAAAAATCCAAACATTTTCACAGCTGTTAATCTCAACTTTAGAATGAAGCTCAATTTTTTTAAGACATTGGTTAAAACATTCATACTGTTTTCTGTTTAGGATGAAAAAGGCCAAGTGCTGGATGTGTTCATTTGGCTAGATATAGTAAGGCATTTTTACATGATTAACATAATCATTTTTGTACATAATTTACATTGATGATTTGAAATGCATATGTGAGGGCCATTGTATGTATGTTCATGTACGGCAGTATTGGAAAATTGAAGGTTTGAGCTGGGATTCAGTGGAATGTGGAGCAAGTCGAATCTCAGTGCCAAGAACATCGCTGTGGATGCCCGACATCATCATCAATGAGTTGTAGGTTTCTATGAACAGTAAAATGTTTCTGACACATTCTGCACACACACTTTTGAATTGATATACAGTACTGTACAAAAGTTTCATTTTTTCGTCATGCTTTGCTTCCACTTTGTTTCTTTGCTGTCACATTTTTCTGTGATTTTGATTGAAGTTTTGAGTAATAGTGCTTGCAAGTATGTTTGCACACGTTACAAGACATCACTGAGAGTTCTTGACTCTCTTTGGTAGTAAAAGAAATGTCCAATGTTCTATATTTCTCAAATCAGGGGGGAAATTCAAAGTCTTCATCTATTTTAAGCTGGAATTTTAATATATAACGGACCAATATTTGTGGTGAGAATTTTCTGTAATGTCTTCCTCTCATTTTGCAGCATGGATGAGAATAAAGTCCCACCCACATTCTATGTGTTTATACACAACACGGGTCTGGTGCTAGACTCAAAGCCCTTCCATGTGATCAGTTCCTGTAACCTGAACATTTACACATTTCCTTTCGACATTCAGAACTGCTCTTACACGTTCAACTCATACTTGCATCCTGGTGAGTAACCAAATAAAAGTGTTTAGGTCTCTACTGAACGTAATGGACTCAGCTCTAGCTGAAGGTCAATACATGTCCATTTTACTTTGCTTTAAAACCAAACCAGTAATAAAATGATTTTATTTTTCCAAAACAGATGGTAATATTCGACAACGTGCGGAAAAAACTATTTCTCACACAAATGCTCTTTTTTTCCTCCCACAGTGTCAGATGTTCAGATATTTTTTGCAGACAAGGTTAAGGACGCATTTACCAACTCTCTGTCGACAATAGGCACAAACGGAGAGTGGGAGCTCATTGATTTGATACCTGAAAAACCAGAAAAAGATAACAACACCAGCAAGAATGATAAATGGGACCAACTCATTTTTCATGTTAGTTTGCTTTTCAGTCTGAATAACTATTTAGGAGTTTTACAAGTTGGTGCTATTATTAGTTGAGAATGAGTTACATAAGTTGCACAAGTCCTTATTAGCGCGTCATTTGTAGTTAACCATGTGAGTCATGTGTTGTTAGCCACAAAATTTGTGAAATCCAAATAGTTGATGAAAATCTCTGGCCAAGAGAGGATTATTCATCTTTGCTTTCCTTCTTGCTTAAATTAACATTATTCCTGTTTGTTCTTGTCAGCTAGTGCTAATGAAAGTGAGTGATTATTTGTCATTGTGAACACACCACAGCACAGCACGCAGTGCACCACAACGAAATATGACCTCTGCATTTAGTCCATCCATGAAGGAGCAGTGGGCAGCTAACAAGCGCCCGGGGAGCAGTGCTTGGGGACGGTACCTTGCTCATGAGTACCTCAGTGGTAACTTTACCGGCCCTGGATTCGAACGTGCGACCTTCTGATCACGGGGCGAACGCCCTACCGTTACGACCCTGTCAAACTTTTATTCCAATATAATGTGTACAAAATGTCATTTTAAAAGTATTTTAGTAGAGTACTTACTTTAATTTGTACCCGCGTACATGTGCATTAACAGACTGCAATATATATATATATATATGTATATGAATTGTAATGCTAGTACCTGCCAAACTACTTAATTACAGTAAGGTAAGTGGTTGTAATTTATTACTTCCACCTCTAGAAAAAGCTGTTCATTTCTGCTGTTACACGAGGCTAAATGTATCCCCCTTCTCTGTCTATAGATAGTGCTGAAGCGTAAAGCTGCCCTGTATGTGGTGAACCTTCTCCTACCCAGCTGTTTTCTGGTCACACTTGATGTATTCAGCTTCCTCCTGCCAGCTCAGCATGTGGATCGTTCGGCTTTCAAAATGACCCTGATTTTGGGCTACACCGTCTTCCTTCTCCTCATGAACAGCCTACTGCCTTCAACGGGAAACAACATCCCACTCATAAGTACATGTTAAATCTGGCTGATTAAATAATAATAATCGACTTAATCACAGCAATTAATTGTGATGGCAAGTTTAAATGAATGTTTGTGTGGAACTGGAATGAAGATATGCATGTTAAGGAATGGTAAAAGAACAACAGATTAGTTTTTAACCTGCTGTTGACCATAACAACCATGATGAAGTGCAGATTTAATTAGCACATAATGAAGAGTTACAAAGTAATGTCTGCTGTACGGACTGCTTCTGCTTTGGTGAAAAGTTAATCACAGCAGTATGTACACACAACAAGATCTTTATCTAAAGTTACATCTGGACACGTTTTAAAGCCAAATTTGCCGTTCAGATTAGGATTTCTCCTTCTTAGTCATCAAGCCGTTACATTTGCAATTGCACATTTTAAAGACTCGATGTGATAATTGCTTCAGGTTATGTAAGGTCAGTCGCAACTGTCAGTTGTTTCATTACCATAAAATGTGAATGATAATTTCGTCATTGTGAACACAACACAGCACAGAGTGCACCACAACCAAATGTCTCCTCTGCTCTGACCCATTCGTGAAGGAGCATTGGGCATCTCTTTGGCAGCGCCTGGAGAGCGGTGCTTTGAAACGGTACCTTGCTCATGAGTACATCAGCGGTACCTTTACCAGTCCGGGACTTGAAACGCCGACGCTCTGATCATAGGGCAAACTCTCTAACTGTTGCTCTACCCACTGCCACTAAAATATAAATACGCATAATACAAATAGGCAGGGATGTAGCACCAAATTCTGGGCTCTATACATAAGCAGTCTCCATGGGCTCCCTCCCCATAATAAAATAAAATTCCAGACTTCTCAAGGGCCCTTTCTCCACTTGGGGCCCTGATAAACTATACGTCTCCCATGCAAATGGGGCAAGAGGACAACGTTCTATGCAATGTAAGAGTGTGTTCTTTTTGTCTGTTCTTTAAATGGTTGTAATTTGTTCGTTTCCTCATCTCTTACTCTCTCCAGATGTATTTTTCTCCCTCTCTCTGGCTCTGATGGTGGGCAGTCTCATGGAGACCATATTTATCACCAATATTCTGTATATCTCTAACCAATACCCACGCCTGCCCAAGTGGATCCGCGTTTTGTTCCTGCATTACCTGGCCCGCTTGGTCTTAATGAAAAAGTCATATGCTACTCAAGGTAAACATGTGAAAAAGTTATGTCATATAAACTGTTGTACATTAACAATATACTGATTTGAAAATCATTAAATCTTGTTCAACTTTACTTTTGTTTGGCACTGTGACACTTTATTTATTTTCCTTAATTATTGTGAATGTTTTGTAGGACCAATGTTCAGAGAGAATTTTTGCATACTTGCATCATTTTAGTTACAGATATTATCAGTGCATTGTAATAGGAATATGATTTAAGGTATTGATGAAAATGTTCAACCATTTGCCATTTAACCCAACCAATTTTATGACATCAGCACATCAACCAGAAGTCTCTTCTTCTTCCTCCTCCTCCACCGAGATGAGCTCAAGTGAAGCTCCACAGAAAGAGGAGATGAGTGACATCTCTCCAGTTTTCCAGGAGCCAGTTGTGCAGGAACTCCGGAACATGAGGAAAGATTTATTTAAAATCCACGAGATGATCAAAAATCAAGTGACAACTGAGCAGTACACTGAGGAATGGATCCACCTGGGTCTTGTCATTGACCGAAGCCTCTTCCTTTTGTACATTATCTTCATCTGTGTCAGCTTTGTCATTATTTTATTTCTTTGGGTGTGCTGGTACAATCAACCCAATCGTTCAAAGATCTAGCTGTGTTGTGTGTGTGATCTAGAGGTCTGTGCAGAACAAAGGTTGGATATATTTTACTCGGAAAAATGGTGCAATAACAAAATTTGAGGAGAGTTATTTTTTAAAAAAGGTTTACAATTGGAAACAAAACAGCTACCAACAAGTAGATGCACTTTAAGTAGCTACAAACTAGTGAAAAATAATGCAATTTGTATTTGAATTTAATTTGGTTATACAAGAAGGATTTTTTGTCCAGCGGATGTTTCTGGAATGATGCTGAAATCTGTATAAATGTTCCATATCCCATGGTTCACATTTCAAATAATAAATAAGAATCATTAAATGATTAGTTCTGTTATTAATAAACTTTATGCTGCAGTAAAAATAGTAAATAGAAATTATTATCTAAATTAGTTCAAGTATAATCAATTCTACACCTTGAGACCTTATTAATTTACATAGGAAATGGTGATTAATTTTAAAACATTTCCAGATCGGATGCAAGGGTTAATATAGAATATCATGATTATTTTAAAAGTCTCTCTACAAATAAGATGTAGGACAAATAATCATGTGACTTGAGTGGGATGTTTCACACATAAGTCCTCCATCAGACATGGATTCAGAATGCAATACAAATCATTCAAATTTTAAATACATATTATTATCAATATTTTTTACTATTGATTGAATAATGTGTTGGCAACTGTAACCACAGCTTGTGAATATTAAGTAAGAGTCTAAGAGTGTGTAAGAGTGTTGAAAGCTGGCTAAAAGAAGCCACAGCCGTGTTGTTAAGGTGTTAAGTCATATCAGGAAGTTGTGAAAAATATCGATTTTTTAATTCTAATTTTTAAATTATATAAACATTATTATTAAACATTAAGTTTTAAGTAATTTAAGAGACCATTTTTGCTATTACTAGATATTTGCATGTCACGTTTAAGTCAAACACTCTCAACATTTCACTCTTAATGACCTTTTTACTGATGAGCAGTTTTACTGATGAGCGATTTGAAATGGACTCCTATTATGAAGTCATTATGAGTTATAAGTTATAAGTTATAAGTTCTTTTTTCAAGCTCAAGTCTGATATATATATGTTTACATAATTTAATTCCCAATTAAAATGTAATGCCAAAAGAAAAAAAAACATTTATATTAATGTTTTTGCAACAATGGCTGTAGACCGAGCAAATGTGAAAAACACATGCACTGATCAAATGAAGTCAAACTTTTCATGAAATTGTATGTGCTTCTGTTCAAGGGCTGTAGTTTACGCTGGCTCAACACTCACAGAAACACACAGTTCTAAGAAGTGGAACAGCAGCCCACCTCACCGCAACATCACACCACCTCACAAGCAGTGGCCTAGTTATGGAAGACTTAGCTGTAAAATAATTTTGAAGGTCAGGAGTCAAATCTGGTCAAGCACTCGAATGCCTCTGACTATTATTAAGAAACACAAGGAGCATAATCCTGTGTTTAAAGTGCTTTATGGAGATTTCCCTTATAATTTAAAATAAATTCAGAAATTCAGTACAAAGAAATCATCTGCTGTAGTTTCAGTACTAAAATACAATCAGTTTAGACATGTAAAAGGAAACATTTTAAAAAGAAAGTTAATCTAAAATTATTTAAGAGGCCTGACACAAGGAGCTGCACTGTTTTTTTCCGATATTTTAACGGTATGCTCAGATTTTAAAAATCTAATAAAAATAATAATATAACATAGTAATAAAATAATAACAATATAATTATTATAATAAATAATGTAGTAAAATAATACTGGGACAGCTCTTTAGTCAGATTTAGATTTACATTCTTTTAAAAATGTTATGCTCAGTATTTTTAAATTAAATTAAATAATAGTAATATAAATCTAATTGATTTAAGAGGCCTAACAAAAGGAGCTATTTTATTCTTTAGTTAATTAAAGGTGTGTTTAGTATCGAGCACAACTGGGGCTATGATGGAAAAACAAGTGACGAGTCTTGTGTACAGCTGCATCGAACCTGTGCAACAACAACAAAACAGGCCAGTGATTATTGAAGGTGTTAAAAAACAGGTATATTTGTTAAAGAAGTCGAGTAAGACATCGTAAGCAGTGTGAAAAAGGTAAGCAGTAGATCAGCATGGTTTAACTTTTCACCTGTACAGACTGTTGAGCCGATATGGAGCGACTTGCGGTCCTCATTCTAGCTGCATGTTCTATTCTTCTGACAGGTAAAATTAATTTTATTCTGTAAGAATCCTTTATATTAAAAATACCTAATGTCTGTGATTAGTCTTGGGGTTATTTTTGGTGCTATAAAGCCATCAATACCATTACATTCTTAAACATTCTGTCCCAATCTCTTGGGTCAGTTGAAGCTCTGAACTTAGATAAGTGTGAATTTCTGAAACTGTAATAGAATTTTGAAACTGTCTAGCGTATTTCTTCATATTGTTCTCTTAGCAAGACAAAACATCTTGATTGTAGAAAAATATTACATTTTATATATTGATATTTAAAATGTATTTAATATTTAGATATATTAAATATGATTTTTTTAAAATATCTACACTGTGTCAGTGTAACTTGTAATAAAAAAAGAGATGGTCCGTTGTTGAATTTTGTCATAAATTGACATTTTATTGCTCACTGTTAAAGTTGTTCATATGAAAACATCATTGTTTGTGATTATTGTCATTTCACAAGTTGTGATGGGCATCAAAATATCACTTGCTAGTGTAATTATGAGTAATACTGTCAATGTATTCTGAAAATCTGTGAATTTTTGTCAATATTGTTAAGGTCTCTTTGGCCTCAGTGTACTTATATAACAAACATTTCTAGGTGATGTTAAAAATTCCAACCTCAAAATCAAATAAACAAAACAAATGCAACAAGAGTAAATATGCATAGAATTTGTAGAATATTCACACTCCCTCATTAGTGTGTGTGTGTGTGTGTGTGTATGTGTACTTCTGCTCTGTCTCTCAGCATCTCGGGGTGTGTGTGAGCTGACCTGCAGAGAGGGACACAGCGGCCCAACATATGAGTCTATGCAGGAAGTTTTCGACCGAAAACCTTTTAGACCAGCGGTGAACCTCAGCAACCCCACCATCACCAACATCTCCTTCACCCTGTACGCCATACTGGGGGTGGTGAGTCGCAATGCAACACGCTGTTATGTGTGTTTATCAGAGTGTTTTTTAACCATACCTGTCCCTACTGGTTATGTCGGTCATCTTTTACAGAATGAGAAGACTCAGATTCTCACAACCTTCCTTTGGCTGCGACTGGTAAGGGTTTAGCAAGTGAATACACCATGACTGTAGGCAAATATATCAAATATTTCTTATATACATATTAGAAAATGATTTCTTAATGGCGCTTTTTATAAATGATCTTATCAAGCAAAATGTACTGCACCAAAGTTCTCTTTTTAAAAATAAGCATTCTTATAAATGAAATAAATCCATTTGCACATAAAATATTTGGCTGATCTTTACATTCAATACATGATGACAATAATTGGTGAAAAACAAGACAAATTTACTTTGCAACTTGTGCATGTTGCTAGAATGTCAAATAAATCTGTATAAATGATGTTGGAATAGGAATAATGTTTTATAACCCATAACAAATGTGAAACGATAAATTAGAATTGATTGTATTTTTTATTTATTTTATATTCAATAAAAATGTAGAAAAAGTAGGCATTTATGTTAAAGTAGGTACAGTAGCCCAAATATACACCCTAACATAATAAAGTGTGAGTAATATTTAAACATACAGGAAATACCTTGAGGTGAAATGTAGTAGAAGCATTATTTTTACAGGGATCTGGAGTGTGGAAATTCCTTCTTCTTTAGGTCAGTGAGCCAATATTTTATGTTTGATTTGCATTTGCAATATTTAGACACTTCTGCAGAGCGACTTATTAATTTACAGTATAAGTCTCTGGAGCATCCAAGGGTTAAGGGTAATGATCGGGATTCAGCGTAGTTTCATTACAATGCGATTTTCAGCCTCTGCTAATATCTCTAAGTCTGCCAATATTGATTTGACTCAATTCAGGAGTCAGTGATTGTTATAATACAAATCATATGCTGATTTAACACAATCACTTCCATTCAAATCAATCCATTGAAATAACTGAAATATTTATTCCTGAGTTCAACCAGACATTAAATAATAATAAAATAATCTTCTCTTTTGATAAAAAAATAATAAACTTCCTGCTCAGTATAAAGTATCTCTATACAATGTATGACATCTTATTGGCATTTTCATTCTGGATCAATGCTTCAGGCTAATTGATCACTGAATCAACATATCGATGTAGTAGATTGATGTATCGTTACACCTCTAGCTGCTACATACTTAATGTTCTTCTACAGTACTGGTTCCACGAGTTTCTGATCTGGGATTCGGACGCCTGCGACGGTGTGACCAAAATCTCACTTCCCGTCAACAACCTGTGGACACCCGACATCATCGTTTACGAGTTGTGAGTGTGCAGTAATGACATTTTGGTGCGACATTAAGAGAATATGTTCCCTTCTTCTGACCTCTGTCTATTTCTCTTTCTCTCTCATGTCCCCCCCAATGAAAGTGTGGATGACGACGTCTCGCAGGCTTGCCCCTATGTGTATGTTAACCACACAGGCCACATCCGCTACGACAGGATGCTCCGGCTTGTCAGTGCCTGCAATCTGCAGATCTTCAGCTTCCCCTTCGACGTTCAGAACTGCACTTTCACCTTCGGCTCCTACATGCACACCAGTAAACTCCTCGCTCCGCTTTTCCTCACGCTATCAGCACTTTTACCACCAACTCACTTCCCGCCCCCTTTACACACACACATGCAGGGCCTCGCTACAGCCAGGCGCTGCTGCTCGGGTCTGAGTGGGCGAAGCGAGTGTCTGCAAACGTACAGGCGCTCGGCGTGCACAAAACAAATGAGACTTACTGCTGCGTTGTCACACAATAAGTTCTTAACAAATTCATTTCAAAATTCCAGGGAAAATGTCAGTTTTATGTCCATGGGAAAAGTTAGGTGAGAGTTGGTAGAGAGCTGGAAAGTTGATGGAAAAAATTCTGATGCAAATGGAAAAATAGGTCAGCAGATATTATGACATGGTGAATGACGACAGATTTTTAGGTAGATGAGAGTTGAGAGTCAGAAAGTGGATGGAAAAAAGTTATAATGTAAATGAAAAAACAGGTCAGCAGTCAGCATGGTGAATGATGGTCGACTGTTGGTAAATGCTGTTGAGTCGTACGTCCAGAATCTGGTTCATTATAAACTAGTATTTCCTTGTGTTAACCAACAATCATTCTTCACCATTTAATAATCTTTGCTCTGAGTTATTTATTCATTTGCATGACAAACATGTCACACACAACAAAAAAGACTTTTGTTACAATTTTTTTTTTTCATTTTCATTTCTCATTTTCCAAAGAACCAGTTTTATGTCCATGAGAAAAGTTATGTGAGAGTTGATGGAGAGTTGGGCAGTTGATGGAATAATATGACGCAGATGAAAAAAAAAGATCAGCAGAAATCATGAGATGAGTGTCGAGTGTTGGTTAATGCCAGTGAGATGCTCAACCAAAATCTGATGCTGGTTATTATTTATTTCAGTTTAGAGGATGGTTGATTATTCCAGAAATAATCACAATCAATTTCACACTCTTCTAACTTAAAAATATGAAACACGATGATCTCTTTAATGTGTGTGTGTGTGTGTGTTTGTGTGTGTGCAGTAAAGGACGTACGTGTCAGTCCTGCCCTGCCCTTTGATCAGATATCAGATAATTCGAAACGCTACCTTGAGGCCACTGGAGAGTGGGAGCTGGTTGTCATTATGGGAGATGCCGGAATTCTCAAATTTGGCATAGACGAGTGGGACATCATTACGTTCTGGGTAAGTGCAGGAGATACACATTGACAGACAGCACATAATTATATAGATTAATATTGTTGTTGCTTCTGGCCTGACATCTGCTGGCAGTCATCACAAAGCTTGCTCAGATGCCTTTCTGTGCCTGTCCACTAGGTGGTGATAAAGAGGCGTCCGATCCTGTATGTGGTGAACCTGCTAATCCCCAGCTCCTTCTTGATGATTATAGACATCTTGTCTTTCTACTTGCCACCGCACAGCGTTGACCGGGCATCCTTCAAAATGACTTTGATTTTGGGCTACACTGTCTTTTTGCTCATCATGAACGACCTGCTGCCCAGCACAGCCAACGGCACTCCAATTATTGGTACTGCAAAAACCTACTAAAGAGCAGAGATTGAGTTTAGAGTCGCTAAAGTTAGATAGCTACTCCCCATGTGGTGACTGGAGGGTAGTGATGTCCTAGCAGTAGGATGCTCAGTTACAGACTAAAAGATTATGGCTTTGAGTCTGACTCTGTAAAAATTTCAGAATTACCATGAATGTCCAAGCGATAAAGAAATTTAAGTTGCTCTGCATGAATGTGGTAAATGCATTTCTGTTGTTCCCTGTCCTGACAGGTATCTACTTCTCTGTGTGTCTGGCTCTCATGGTGATAAGTTTACTGGAGACGGTCATCATCACCAGCGTGCTTCACCACAACTCCATGAAGTACAGGAAGGTTCCGCAGTGGGTCAGGGTGCTGGTGCTGGGCTACGTCTCTCGCCTCATCTGCTACAGCTGGCCCAAAGAGGACAAGCCAATGCAAGTCACAAAACCAGACAGCAGCACCCCCTGGAGCATCGAGCACTCAAGCACAGTCCATAACCATCATCACAGCAGCAGCAACAGTGAGGCTCCCGGCAAACCTCCAGATTCTACAAAAATGTAGAACACTTATAGTGTATAATACATGTTTTCAACATACTTATATGTGTTCTACATTTTTGTTGAATGTTTGCATGTCTTTACATAATATTTTCTACATATTAGAATATTAATATATGTCCATTAGTTCCATCATATCCTCTATTATTGTCATCAATTTATGATTGGCCAACATCAGTGTGCAAGTTATTTCCAACATCTAATACATTATATATTACTGTTATTTCAAAGTAATTGGTTATATTACAATATTACAACTGTCTCTGAAATGTAATGTGTTACACGACTCCTGCATTACTTATGAGTTACTTTCACCAAAATAATCGTGGCAGTAGGACTGGGCATTCTAAAATGCTAAAATGTAGTTTACTGCCTTCCATTCTACATCAAGTGGAGGGCGATGTGGTGCAGAATAATGACTGAAGGCAAATAGTCCGTAAAAAAATAACTCTTTACTTGCAGAAATTTTGGGTTAAAAGAATGTTGTGACGATCATTACTGAAATATGTGACAAGTATAATATTACTAAAAAATTATTAGTAATGCCTTACATCATAAAACCAGGATCATTACGACATGAAAGGTTTAGGGGAAAAGTCCCTTGCCATCTCCAATTACAACCAACTTCATTGAGCAATGTCTTGAATCAAGAATAACAGGTCAGCTGAAAATTACAAGAGAAAAGCAGACACTGCATTTAGAATAAGTTTTTTTATATCATGTCACATGTGCAACAAAACATACATTTACTGTATTGAGCAGACGCTTTTATGCAGAGCGACTTCCATATCCTAATTTCAGGGACAGTCGTTCAACTTGGGGTTAAGGATTTTGCTCAGGGACCCGGAGGTGGTAGTACTGGAGGTAGGAATCGAACCCACTTTTGGTCGAGAGGCGAGTGTCCTAACCATCAGACCACCACCACGTCACTGGATGCAGTCCTATTAGTGGAAACAGCAGCAATGGCGTATGAAAATAAAACACATAAAAACATATAAATAAACATACCGAGTAGTAAAAACACACATGATATTTAGTTCAGCTATGGCTCCTGGATAAAAAACTGTTTTTATCTGTTTGTTTGGATTTTTATTGTCCTGAAACATAGCAGTCCAGATCACAGCAGTTCAAGCAGTTGGGTCTTTTATAATGCTCCGGGTCTTAACTATATGACTGTGGAAATAGTCGTGAGTAAAAAGTATTCCAAGGCAAACACTAAGACACATTCCTCTGCTCTCAGTGTCCGTGAGCACTGCCCTGGAGGTGCCGGAGCTGTCGGAGATCTGTCAGGACCTGAAGGCGATGCGAGCGCACCTGCGCGTGCTGCAGAAGGAGGGCGAGCTGCAGGACGAGTGGTGTCACGTGGGCTACATCCTGGACTTCCTGCTCTTTCGCGTCTACCTGCTGCTCATCACCTGCTACGCCGTCGTCATCATCTCCATGTGGTGCATCTGGATGTATCAGTAGCCAAGTTTCCATCCAGTTTTTTGCGACGTTTTGTTATTGACAAACAGAATATGCGTTAAAAAAATGTGCGAAATTTGCTGTTTCCATCCAACTGGCTTTTTATCGATAAAATGGTGTGCGTGATGACGTCCCCCCCCCCCCCAAAAAAAAACAAAAAAAACAACTGTCGCATAGGTTTTGGTGTATCGCAAAAAAAAATCTGCCCTTGAGCCGCTTCCATACATAATTTTGTGTATGTCGCAAATTATCTACCTTTTGTTTTCCACGTGACACCCCCCTCCGCTAAACAAAGAAACAAAGTGATGGAGAGATTATTCAGACAGTTTTTTGAAATTTGCCAGCTTACTGTTATTTCAGTTTCACAAATAATTGCAATTGTACAAAATATCCGAAGACCACAGCAGAATGAAGCAGTTGCTTGTCTGATAGCCCTAGAGCTCGAAGAAAGTCCCCCAGTGCGACGAAACCCACGTGATGAAAATGTATCATGTGACATTTATTTGCGTTAAAGCCCTTTTTTTCCGACAAAAAGTGTTTCCAAAGTAGTTTTTGCGACATCTGAAGTATCGATATAGAAGTTATGCGCTAAAGTTAAACGTCAAAATATTATGTCGACATTTACAAAATTTTATCGATAATTTGCATTTCCATCAGCTATATCGGTAAACAATTTGAAGCGCTAAATATTTTTTCGCAAAAACTCCTTGGATGGAAACCTGGCTACAGACGCGCAGAGCAGAACCGGACTGATGAATATCACCACTGTACTATACTTGTAGATTCACAACAGTTCTCTTTTCTCTGACAAACACTACAAGTCACGTTTGAGCACATCTAGTTGAATATTTGTATATCGAGCTACAGTACATGTTTAAAAGCTGGAAATCAGTGTTTATGGAAACAATAAATAGAAGGCATCGATGCAGTAATAAATATCAATATATTAATAGTAGTGAGTACATTAATTAATATAGAAAGGCATCTATATGAATTAATATATTCAAGAACAAGACTATTGTATGAAAAGCATTGCAAACTTGATGAAGGAGAATAATCTATAATTTTGATTTTATCAGTTATTTGATTAATGATTTAATTAATATCCTCACGCTAGAGCATAATTTCAAATGACTTTGATAAATATTTTCAGCTAGCTAGGAAATGGTAGAGAAATGATAACAGTACGAGGGTTTGACACTGATCTAGAAGTTATTATAATATTCATAAGCCCTTTTGGTGGTAACTGTAATTTGTAATTATTTACAAGGTACATTGTATGAGATTGGGAAAAGCAATTTTAGTGTCATTTAGTGTAATCCCCTCCAGAGCAATATTTGTATCATCAAGTTGTAAAGAAAGAGTCTGAACAGTCTTTAATTGTAAATGTATAATTTATCTTTTATAACAATATCAATTATTTAAATCATTTACATTTGTTTCAGTAGTGCATGTAAATCCCATCACACACCTCCACATAAAAAGGCAATTCAGGCATCTGAAAACAAGCATTTGTTTGCCGAGATTCAACCGAAATTGCCGGTTGACAGGTTAAAATGTCCAGAAGCAGCCGCATCATGGCAAGTTGTATTCATTTTCCCTCATTCGCACTGGGTCAGTGCATTCAGGCTGTTTTAAATGAAAAAGAGCTTTACATTTATTGTGGGAAATATCTGGCAGGAATGTGTGTTTTCTAAGCAAATGCATGTTGTTTCAATGAAAGATGTGTTTGATTTAATTTTTTTACACCGACAAACAAACAGGTTTAGATTTCAAACTGTAATCTTCAGCACAGTCGAAAAATCTAATAAGAATATGGATAATGCAAAACTACTAGATCCTTGATAATTATGCTCATATGAAAATAATGTAAAGGGCTAATCTATGTTTTTGATGACTTGTTCTGGAAGTTGTTTACAAGGTAGAGGAATATTTGTTCGAAGGGTCTTATGCCTCCACAAACTAAACATAAAGCCTACAACCATCTTAATAAAGTATTTAATTTAAATATATCATTTTATCACTAAGAAATGGCTGATGCTTCCTTTAAGGAATGTTACATCAAAAGCTGAGGTACAAAGACACAGAACCAAAGTTTGTATCTAAACCTGCTTTGATTCGTCAATCACACCATAAGACTCAATTAAAGCTGGCATTTGCTCAATAAAAAAACGGAACTTGTTCATTGTCCTGTATTTCAAAGATGTCTACATCTTGGAGTCGATATACGCTGAAGATGAGAATGACTAGAACAACCAGATTTTGTTCTTGAAATCTAAAACGCTGCCATGTTCTCCTTCTGCAAAGAAACATTACACTAGTGCAAAGACTCCCAAAAAGAAACATACCGTCATCTTTTTAAACAAAATGTGCCCATTTAGCTGGCTTAAAAACCTGAAAGGAACAGTGCTGTCACAACATTCCCCAACATTACTGACTCTCGCGCTGTCTTCAAACTTTCAGCTTCCATCACCTTCCTCGTTGCCCCATCGTTCTGGTGTGGAATGCGGATGGGAAGGCCTTCAGCTCACGCAAAAAACCCCTTCCACAAATACAGATACTGTGCAAAAAAGGACTCTGGAGTCCAGCTTCAGCAGGAATATCAAGCATGAAAAGACATCGCCTCTCAAATATAAAAGATGACAACATTAATACAAATAAATAAAACTGACTGAAGGTACCATACAATTCCAAATTCTTCCAGTGACTTGTAAAATCTTGTCTTTACCTGCCTTTAATATATTAAAAAAACAAAACAAAAATAAACAAGGGGCGTAAAGGCAGAATACAACTTCTGCAATAACATCACTGTCGAAAAGAGACGGAACATGAACTCAATAAAAGGCAACTGACAAAAGAAACAATCATCAATGTCTGTAAGTCTGTAGGTAGGAACTGGCTACAGTCTCTCTCCCGCTGCTACATCTCACCTCCCTTCTCCTCCTCATCCTCCTCCTCTTCCTGCTCCTCCATGTTTTTTCGAGCCATCCTCTCCCTCCTCTCCGCCAGCCGCTGACAGCGGGGACATTCTCTAACGTTCTTGAAACAGGTCCTGTGGTAGCAGGCGTTGCACTCTGAAAGACAGGGAGAGCTGATGAGAGATAAGCCTCAAATAAACTCAGAACACTTAACCTCTGACACCCAAACAAATTTTTGCAACCTAATCAGTAATAACTGAAAAACCTGTTCTATGCATGTCTTTCCAGGAATTCATAATTAGACATTACATACACATATAGATTAGGTCCATGTGTTTATATGTGGATGACTGAAGAAGAGAAATGTTTATTTGGAATACTTTTCTCTGTTACAGTGTGTCATATAGATAATATTTAGGAATAAAGAGATTAAAACTAGGGATGCACCAATCCAACTTTTTTAGTTTGTGATACCGAGGCCGATACCCCTTTGGATACTTGGATACCAGTTTTTAATTATGTATTTCTCTGTGAGGAGGACACAGATTATTCTTTTATGCTTAATGAAATACTTGACTTAAATACTGTTTTCCTAATTAAAACAATGTAGTAATTACACACCCATATGTATATGCTAAATTATTTATTATTAAAATAACATCTCAAAAATTATTTGTTTAAACACAGAAACGAACAGGAACACAGAGATTGTGAGTGAGAGCTGGTGTTGTTAAGGAAATTAAACAGAATAATCGCATGATTTGCTTTTGGGGTTGTAGTGTGTTGCGTTGCTTGTTCTGCTCATTGTCATATCAATATGTAGGAATTACTGTGAATGTCGACTTCCGATTGAGCGCACACGCATACGCAAACCAAGAAAAACCTACAATTTAATTGAACAGTTCGGCTCCATAGATTAGCCCAATGCCGATACCCGATCCAGCTATTTGAGTCGTTTTAGACCGCTTTTCGATCCACGTATTGGATTGGTGCATCCCTGATTAAAACATCCAACAATTAGCTATAAAAGGAGGGGGAAAAAAATCGGGTTACCAATAAACTTTGTCTTGTAGCACTCTGCCTGCCTTAGCTGAAGTAACTGCAAAATCTGGCTAGTCCAGACACTTACCTTCACAACGCTGGCACTTGTTTAGCTCATAGGGGAAGATGATGTCTCTGTCATTGCCACAGAACTCACAAACAAAGCCCTTTGCCTGGCAAAGCTTGGGAAGAAGTTGAAAAATAAAGATTACAGGCTGAAACATGATTACAGGTGAATCTGAATGTTATGTTAACTCAGTGGATCCCAAATTTGTTCCGCAAAGCCCCCCTTTTGTAGATTAAAAAATAGATAATACAAGTGTAGGCAATTTTCGAACACAATCCCCTGCCCGGCTTTCTTTGTCTTTTTCATCACTTTATTGATTGTGCCTTTTTGCTTTAAAACTCTCTTTGTATGGGGGGGACCCACTGTGGTAAGTCAACACAAGAGTCATGGTGAGTTAGAAACTGTACACTCCTCTCACCATACAGCCAGCGACGTGTTTGGAGCCCAACAGAAGAAGCTCTCGCAGCCTGGGAACCAGATTGCCGCTGCGCACAGCCGTGAGGTCGTTAATAGAAAAGAGGTGCAGGTCTTCGGTGAGATGAATGGGGACTGTGTCGAACTGATCCAGAACTCTGTCACGGCGCACAATGTTGCAAATTAGTCTGACGCTACAAACATTACCTTTGTAACAGACAAAATGTAATTAATACTCTGACTCCAGTTTTATCCCGGAGAATACCAGGACTTGATTGTTGACCTGGTGCAAACCAGGCAAAAAGGAAGAGAAAGAGAGAAAACAAAACCTACTCTTTAGCAAAACGGCATGTTTTGAAGAGATTCTTCATATGGAACAACTGGAGCCTCAATACCTGTAACAAAATAAGGAACTCTATCTTTGAATGAACACAATTATTAAACATTTATTCCTTTATTACTGTCGAATCAACCTGATTCATGCCAGAGAGATTGTGTATGCAAGTTGCAAGTTGGGGCAGTTGGTAGTGTAACTGTTAGGGGGTTCGCCCTGTGATCTGAAGGTCACCAGTTTGAATCCCGGACTGGTAAAGGTACCACTGAGGTACTCATAAGCAAGGTACCGTCCCCAAGCACATCTCCCCAGGTGCTGCCCATGTCAGCTGCCCACTGATTCTTCATAGATTGGTCCAATGCAGAGGTCAGATTTGGTTGTGGCGCAATGTGTGCTGTGCTGTGCTGTGTTCTGATGACAAATAATCACTCACTTTCACTAAAAAGTCAAAAATATGCAATGCTTAAGAAAAAAAATTCTATATTTATATCTCTGACTTATATATCATTTATAAAGTTATTAAGGCTATGTCTAGTTGAAAAATATCAATTCCTGCAGCTGACAAAACCTTAAAGCTGTAGTACTGAGAACCGAAGACTGCAAAAAGAAGATATTTATAACAGAAGTTGGCATTGTTGTTCTACTCACCCGCACCGCTTCCAGGTGTTTAACCTTCTTGTACAGACCACTGTTGACATCGGTGGGGTTGAAAAGAGGATCTCCAGCAATCTTGCTCAGCAGGTCTCTGGCAAAGTTACTGACATAGTATTTGCTGAAGTCCCACTTTTTCAGGATCCGACCCGGCACTACAGCGAGAGCATTCTCGTGGCAACACTGGCAGAAGTAGCGGCCCAGGTACTCACAGTAACGCAGACGCTTTATGTAGTCTAAGAAGGAAAAAGAGAGCCACAGTTACAGCAGTTCGACTGGAAAATATAAGTTGAAAGCACTAATAACATAATAAATAATACCAGATAATAATTACAGAATGGCCATAAAATATATATTTATACTTTTTGGCCTACATGTTAATACAACTTCAAAATCAATGATATCAAAACTGATAAATACACAATAACATTCTCACTGGCGCGTTGACTGCGCGTGAGTAATAGCTATATGAGGAATATAATATAAAACCATCATATGGATACAGATTACTCTTTTAATATAGTGACATTAAAAATCTATTATTACAAATTTTACAAATGTGCAGTTTTTACCTGGATCAATGCGTGTCCCACAACCTGCACACCTGTAGTTCTGCTTAGCCACCACTACTTTCCTCCTGAAAATAGAGAGTATACGAACATGGTGAGAAACACGTACCAAGCTTTGTTATCAAGATCGCTATCCAAGAAAAGCAAGAGCCCTGCACACTTTTATGCTTCTCTGCATGGAATCTAATAAACGACCTGAAGTCAAACATTTTCAGCAACAGAAACAGCGGCCGAGGCTGTGTTAGCTCTCTCCAATCCAACATGTAACTCAAGCATGGTGCTGGACTCACTTTGGAGCAGAATGAATGTTAAAGATGATCTGAGGTCGGGGTGGAGCCCACTCCAGGTTTCCTCGTACTCTGATACGGAGTTTGTAAATGTCTGCGTGCTCGCCGTCATCGGGAGAGATGGGCAGGGAGTCGGGGATGGGCAGCAGCTACAGACAGTTAAAACACGGAGACAGGTTTATCATTGTTAGGATATTTTAATATCTTTTTAAAGTTTAACAATCAGTCCTTCATGCAGCTTACAGCTAAAAGCAAACTAAAATCAAACACAATTCAATTGCCCTTGAACAACTGTCATGACATTAAGTCAGATTGCTTATGGTGACGTTTGCACTTCAAGTAATTAATCTGCCAAAACACCACCAAGAAATTAACACACCAAGTTGCTTTACAGCAGTTGCTAGAATGAATGTGAATTAATTATATTTATATATTAATATATATTATTTATCATAATCAATAGTTATATGTATCTAGGGAATAAAGGTCCAGGAGTCCAGAAGGTTAGTATTACCATTTCACATTTCTGTGATTTATTACCACATATTAAACTCATTAAATACTGCTCAGTATAACAGTATCAAATTAACAAGGTGGGTTTTCTGTTTATGTGAAAATTGCAATATGCCCAAAGTGCACTTGCCTCTAATGGCCACTTGGTGGGTCCATTGGTAATGAAAAGTTCTTTAGTGAAAGTGATCGATTATGAGTGAACACACCACAGAACAGCACATGGTGCACCACCACGAAATGTGAACTCTGTAGAAGGAGCAGGGGGCAGCACCCGAGGAACAGTTCTTGGGGACGGTACCTTGCTCATGAGTACCTCAGTGGTAACTTTACCAGTCCTGAATTTGAACCTGCGACCTTCTGATCACAGAGCGGACACCCTAGCGTTCCGTCACCAACTGCCCCAATATACTACTGATATGTTTACAAAAGCTATTGGCTTTATTATTATTTCATGAAAAATCATTCGAGTTTGTATATTTGCACTTTCTGAATATTCAACACATTTTAACATTAAACATATATTTGTTCAGTCAAATAATGATCGCTCAGCAGTTTAAAACGCAATGCTCTTCATAGTAGTATTTAAAAATGAGTGTTTTTCCTCATATACCTTCTGTGGAGCATCGTGTTCTGGAACCAGCCATTCGAGCTCGGAGGCGGCGGGGAGCTGCATGCCCTCAAACTGCCGGAGCAGCCCCATGGCTACAGACTCGGCAGAGTTAGACTGCAGGATGGACGGAGAGCTGCGCAAAGACCAACACG
This sequence comes from Distichodus sexfasciatus, assembly GCA_032718565.1. NCBI lineage: Eukaryota > Metazoa > Chordata > Actinopteri > Characiformes > Distichodontidae > Distichodus > Distichodus sexfasciatus. The sequence continues at coordinate 1,768,147 of JAVGVS010000056.1, read as the reverse complement.
CGAGAGGCTCGTTTAAACATACGCTGACCACCAACAAAAAGGTTTCCACAAAAACTTCAAATAAAAACCATTTGAGCGTTCCTGAAACCACTCACACAGACTCGGAGCTGAGGAAGGACCGGCTGCTGGGAGTAACATTGTGCTTGATATCTGCATCTGAGACATGGAAGTGAAAAAATCAGTCAAAAACAATGCATATACGGCTGGGTGGAGAACCCAGGTTCATAACTACTGACCACATGTCTGATCCAGCCTCTACAACATTTCAACTTTGGAAGACAGATTAGGGAGTAATAATGAAACTGACCCTGAACTACGATGGATACAAACAAGGAAGTGATGATGTTGGTTATGGTGGTCAAGTGGTTAGGACACTCGCCTCTAGCTTCAGTTCATGGGTTCAACCCTTACCTCCAGCACTACCATCTTTGGGTCCCTAAGTATGACCCTTAACCCCAAGTGGCTCCAGGTAGACGGTTTCTATAATTTGGAAATGAAAGTTGTTCTGGATATGTCGAACAATAAATCAGCTTTACCGCAGTGCCATTTCCAATGCATAACGAATTGTGTGCTTGCATACACAGACACAGAAAAACCTACAATTTAATTGAACAGATCAGCTCCAAAGATTAGCCCAATGCCACCGATACCCAATACAGCTTTCTGAGACGTTATCGAACCATTATCTGATCTACGTATCTGATCGCTGCATCCCTAAATGTAATCTGAGATGTATCAAATCAGTTATAACAAATCTGTCCCTTAACACTAATTTAAAATGCATTGTGGAATGTCATGAGCAATGCATCTCTGGTCTATCCTCAAGGCTCTCTCTACCTTGGGACCCACTAGAAAAATGCTGAATCTTTAGTCAGTTCAGTACAACAGTTCACATAACAAGAGGGTCATTTTGAGGCACATTTGGACACACTACAGGCTACTGTTGGACTAATAAACTATTTTGTGAATAATGAAGCCTGTCTCCTCATTATTCATTGTCTGAAAATGGCTGGACCCAGAAGCAAAAAAGGACATTAAAAACTCAACTGCACCACTGTTTGGAAAAAAGCATTTTTTGCTGTGTTGGCTGTGGAATTTGATTGTGGGATTAATGGAGGGTTTTCCCCATTACTCACAATAATGGTCTTTGTTCTTTAAACCACAATCTAATCAAAGCCACCAGAAATACAATCCATTGCGGCAATGCAAAGATGTAATTTTATCTTCAATCTAATTTACATTTAATCCTCAGATATAAAATTAAAGTTCTAGGTTAAAGGGTGCAGTCTTCTCAAAAGGTCAGTTAAGTTTTATAGTCGAACTTCATGCTTTTGAGACTCAGCCCTCAGCAAACAACCAAAACACATGCCGAAGACACAAGCAGCAGCTACTGCAGTGAGGGATTTGGTACAAAACAGGGAGGAAAAAAGCATGCATGATGACTGTCACATGAAGCAAGACTTTGATGAAAGATTTGAAGAATGAAAGATTTTGCAGTTTAATCTGGACATGAATGATAAAAGCAGTCACAGCTGTCCACCAAACCCTCAGACTGACTAAAGCACACGCACATCTATAAAGCCACTAAACGCACCCATACACACTCACACCCACACAGGCTGGTTTTATTGCACATCTCCCCATAATCAAGTAATCCTGAATATGACATATCAAGGCTTATCAGAAACTAGTTACTAATTAATTATCAGTGCCTACTAATAAACCATCTGTGACTAACAGCCTGCACTCCTAATAACGCAGTTGCCTCATTCAAACGCTCACAAGTATCTAATAAAAACACTGTAATGAACGTCTTAAATAAGCAAGTTAGGAATGCACCAATACGATACTGATAGCCAGTCCTAAATCAATATTGGTCCATACTGACTGAAATAGCTGGACTGGGTATCAGTAACAATGTTTTGATATGTGTGGTGGCTCTATTCCAGTAAATTCCTTGTTTATGCTACATGTGTGAATTTTAATATTTTAATTTTGGTTTGAGAATTAATGTTTATATTTTCTCATTTTATACTGCTGTATTGTTTGTTTCACACTACAATTCATTTTATTTTTGTTTCTGGTAGACAATTATTTATTAATAATTTTAATAACATAATTCTGTGTGTATTTTGTCCTTTTTGTTTTGCACAGTTGAGAAGTCAATGTCTAAGTCATGCCTGTTCTTTTTCACAGGCACACAAGCTTACTTTAAACGCTGGTATGTATCAAATATTTTACAGGTAGATATTCGGTATTGAGTCTGAAAAAGGTGAATGGGTAGGACCTTAAAACAACCCCCTTAAAACCCTTCTCCATAAACCATTTTGTGCACCAAAAAGCAACTACCAAAGCCAAGTGAGCACTGACAAGAAGGCCTGCATGCACAAACACACGCCCCACCCGCACCGAAAAGCTAGCAGCATTATGAGCCATCTCCTCGCCCCCGCTGGGCCGGCAGGTACCTGAGAAGAGGGACGCGAGGGACAGCGAGAGGCCGCGCTGAGACGCCTGCAGCAGGGACTGATCATCACAGCCGTCTGAGAGACAGAAACGTCACTAAGGAACAAGCAAACAGCCACCTGCCCCCACCACAAGTCCTCCGCTCGTAAACAACAACTCAGGGCTGGCAATTAATTGAAAATGAATCAAAACTAACATTCGCAACCTATACTTGACGTAATCCTGCCCACATTGGTTATTCTGATTATTTATTCGTACTGTTGTGTGGTCATGTACTGCCCCTTAAAAACATACTACCAAATGTGCTGTCACGGATTTCCACCCAATTAGGCTAATATGCTACAGAATCATGGTCATATCGCCCAGCCCCACAACAACTCACCACTAACAGAAGGATAAAGTCATAGGATAAGAGAGCTAATGCTGCCTACAATGCAATTTTTATGTATTGTTAGGGCTAACAGATGCAGTTGGTGGCACACAATTCTTTTATAGAAACATGTTAATTTATAACAAAATACAAGAGAAAATAACAAAAAAAAAATCATGGGTTAAAAAGGAGCAGATTAAAACAGATCACCTACTTAAAACCAAAACAATGGGAGCCACTAGACTGCAAACGAAACATCTGAAAAATGACCATGGTCACAGCTGTACGAATGGCATGCTGTGATGCACCTGAACACACACTCCATCACAGAGATGCATGAATAAATGATTCAAGCACAATTACATGGAGTGATTAATAAGCAGCATAGATCAAGACATGAAACAAACCAAACCAGCAGAGCCCTTTCCCTTACCTTTTAGTTCAAAGTCATCCACATCATCTGCAGAGCCGGAATCGGAATGGTGAAAGGAATCCTGGGAGCTTCTCACCGATCCGGCGCTGTCCGTGGAAGGGGCTGCTGGGAAGACGGGAGAGAAATAACCGTAGCTCACACACACTTTCAGTTAAAAGTGGAAGGCGCTTCTCATCTCATGTTTTAACATTTGGAAAAATTATACATCAATTTAAACAAGTATCCCAGTCCAAATCTATAATGACAGCATTGGAGCAAAACGTTGAAATGGCAAAGGAATGAGACTGGAACCATTTCTAGTCATTTCAATATTTATGAGATTAAATAATGACTCCAATAGACTCCAAAACTGGAGCTACTATTTTAAACTGTCCAGTATATTTCATCTCCAAATTGTACCACCTTTAAAATTTTAAGTATCTGAAGTGTATGCAATATTACTTTATAAGAACCTATACATTCAGATTTATGACTCAGTTCACTGTTAACTGATTTAGATCAGAGTCTGGGCACAGTCCGCACATTCCGTCTTGAGCACGGATCCATAGCCACAAGGAACATGTTCTGTTTTGAATGGGCACTGCAGTGTCCAGTCTCACCGTGCTGGGAGTGGCCAGGAGCCTGCAAGCGGTTGTGGCGGATCTGCTGCCTGCGCAAACGGATCTTCTGCTTCAACTGCTGGATCTCACAGTCGCTGTCTCCCTCCTCCTCTGCTTCCTCAGCCCTCCGGCACATGTTACACTTCATCAGCTCGATGGCGGCGATCAGGGATTCTGAGATGCTGAAGTGTGCGTTTTCCTGCAAGGGAAAACAACACAGTCATATATTAAAAGGAGCCCAGAAACAGACCTAAAACAAAAAGTCACATACTTAAATCCAAAGAATGAGAGCCACTGTACTTCAAATTCTCAAATTAGTGCTGAGACCACTACAGTTACAGAAGGTGGAAGAGGGGGTGGAGAGAGAGGAAGCAAGGCATCCTTACCTTCTCTAGATCTGCACAGCTGCCAAAATCCTGCTCGGAAAGATAACTGATGAGACTCTGACCCTCTGAGGGCTTCCGGAACATTCCATCAGGAACAGTATTGCTTTGAAAACCATCTGCAATTGTGCACACAAACATGTACCAGTTAGGTCTAATTTACCCTTGTTGACACGTACAGTAGTTCTGACACTCATTAAAAAGTACACACCAAGTAAATACATATAAAACATCACATGTAAACAAGTTGCTGGTTCATTACTAATTACTTTTCTTGGGAAGATGTTTGCGTAATAACCAATCCAACACATTGTCAGTGATAAACCATCATCAGATAATCACGACATACTACATATATATATACATACATATACACGCTTTCGGAAAATTTTGTGTAGCTTCTGCATTACAAATGAGATGTTCCAAGAAAGTTTGTGGATAATGTCACTCTCTCATGAGAAGAAGAAAGAAAGTCTTAAAGAGTAGGAAATATGAACTTACTGGCTTCCATATAGAGAGAGCTATGACTGCTGCTAGTACTCTGAGGAGAAAAGGCACCATAGCTCTTCACACAGGGTTCATCTGCAGCAGATTCTGATAAACACAAACACATATCACATAATTACATCGCTGCTCTCATAAACTATAGTGGACACAGCCTGGGGGACGTGGATGTAATGAAAAAAAAAGTGCTACACCGAAGGTAAATAAATAAAAATGACATGCAGTGTTCAAAATGACAGTCTATGTTCACCAAATACTGGATCTCTCCCAAAGAACCTGGCTACAACATTATTACACATTCAATAATTAGAAAGGAGCCCATTCCAGGTGAACAAGTCCTTTTCACTTTTCTTCTGCAGACCTCTATTAAGCAGCTTTAAATAAGAACAAAGCTATTCGACAAGTCTGACAATGACCCTCTCCAGAAACAACACCCAGACTTGGGCTCTGAAAAAAAAGAGATATAAATATATATTTACATGTACGTAATATTATTTAACATCTCAAATATCTGTTGTTACTGTTGTTATGCAAATTGGTATTTGGTTAGAGACTTAAAATGAGAACAGCAAAAAACTGAACATATATCAGCACTTAAGGCAGCTCATGATATAATAAACCAAAACATTATTATATTGTGCCGCCAAGTTGTCTGAAGTTAATATATTTGTTTTTGCATGTAATCTTTGACACACATGGAATGTCAGCTGATTTTGCCGATTTTCTCCTTCGGGTTAGCAGCTACACAAGTTCAAGAGCACTTCAGAGATTATAAATGAGCTGGAAATCCTGCAGTTAACTAGATTAACTGAAATCCAAGTAATACAGCTGGCTAAGATTATGGGTTAAGACTAAGCCCCCATTGCTCCTTGCACCTCTTACTTTGTCACCTTAACCGTCCATAAACGTTCCTTTAATGATACTACAGACTGGGTATTGTTAATTAAATGTATGGCAAAACCCATAAGATAAAAAACACTGTGTTTCAACACAAATTACAAACAAATGTTTCTTCACAACGCATGGACATGTGGAGTCAACCAAAAATCATGAGATGCATCACGGAGAAAACGATAAATGGACTGCAGGATTGAAACATGCAAGGAAATGGCAGAGGCTCAGAGAAAGAGCGAGAGAGAGATGGACGGAGGTGGAGTGCGTGCAGCACCAAAGCACTGCCAACCTGCTACAGGATCCTCTATTATAATGGTGATTTTCCTGTGGGCACCTCCTTCACGGTAAAAGAGAGAGATGGAGAGAAAAAAAGACAAACATTTATCCCAAACACCAGCGGGAGCAGGAGAGTTTAGCACAGCAGAGATTAGCAGAACATTAAATCTTCACACTTTTAATCAGAATTTTCCATCCCATCCAAAGCCTTAACCAAGAGGAGAAAATTCTGAAAGCCTGAAAGCAATGAAAGCATTCAAGATTTCCCATTTACCTTGTTTTTGTTTGTGGGCTATTCCCGTGTCAGACAGCGACCTGGTGTGACCCCTGAAGCTCCGCCCATTTGACTTTTGGATGTCGGAAAAGGAGCTGCGCCGAACTGGGGGCGGGGCGACGGGGACGCCGTTCTGAACGCGCTCGCTGCTGTTTGCTGAGCTGTTCGATTCTCTGCGGCTCCGCCTCCCCAGGTTGCCGATGGCCAGATATTCGGGTCCGTCATCCCCGTCACCGTCGACACCGTCTCCGGTCTCGGGCTGGCTGGTGTATGACGATTCGCTCAGAGAAATTTGGGGGATTCCTGAGTCTGACGCGCTTTGTTCGCCACACGCCCATGGAGCCCCCACCGCACGACTGGACGCGCCAGCCTCTGTACCTAAAACAACACCCAGAGAGGTAATGTGAGCAGGTCTGAGAAGAGTCACTCGATTTTTCAGTACATCTGATACACCTGGGAAAGGATTCAGGATACGGCTCAGGAAAGTAAAACTGAAAAAAATGCTAAAGGAAAACGGACCCTAGCCGCTACACTGGGAAATTTAACACTCATTGTTAACTTGGAAGAATGTTAAGAGGGAAATGTACAATTGAGGTTCTTTAGAACCAGTTACTAGAGTGGAGGAGCACAAAACGTATTACTTATAAAAGCAAGTTCTGCTCAAAACCAACAAACACCTTTTAAAGAACCAGGCTTTCACTTCTTCTGACTTTTCCACACTTTTTCCTGTATGTAATGTTCTGTGAAAATTATACTGCTTTCAGTTCCCTATCTGAGTACAGGGGAAATAAAAATAAGTGCAGTGCAGAGCTTTGTTTGGTGAGAGTCATCACAGTCCAGATGTCCTACCATTTCATTACCTATGTAAAGAGGGGAATAGGTCAATAAAACCAAAACCTAGAACTGAATCCAGAACAAGTCTAATATAAGTGAGGGTGAAGTGAGTTTATTTGAACATACTCTGATAATCTGGAAAATCTCAGTCCTAACGGACCCCGTCAGCAATATTCACTGACCAAAGCACATGGAAACTTACAATGGCCATAACTAAGCACATTTTGTCTTACAGAATATGGATTACTTTACAGGCTAAATAAAGACAGTTATTTTTGCCCATAAACTCATCTGTCTTTTTTTCGAAGAGGGTTAAATGTATTAGATTGGGAAAAAACTAAAGGGTACAAAAGCAGAACTGGAAACTTGTGGAAGATGTGTAAGATTAAGAAAGTAGTGTAGGATGAAAATACAGGTTTTGTTCTGTTGTTAAAAAGTCAACTGTAGCTTCGACAGTTCCATTAACCCAAAATATCTTTCAGCAACTGCATGCATAATCTCACATTAGAGCAGCCATATTAACTCTGTCGTGTGACATAATTGGTGAATCCACAACACATGTCGGGCGAGATGGACGATGCTGACAGCACTGACCTGACAGGCTCTCTGCGTATGGCGTGCTGGAGCCGTCTCTAAAAGATCCCTGGGAGAAGGCGCGTCTGTGGACGGGACGCTCGTGGGGACGCTCCGTGGCATGGGGCAGCAGGTACAGAGGGACCGGATCGTTCAGGTGTGAGAGCTGTAACAAAGAGTGAGCCTGTTAGAAACACCAAACGCAAAGCAACACCCAAGAGAAAAGACGGCAAGAGCAAACTTGGGAATGGATTCTCTCACCCCGACCGTGTCTATAATAGCCAAAAGCCGGGGATTGTTCTGCTCGACTGCCTCTAGACACTGGAACATGGCTGTCACGTGTGGTTCGCTGAGGAGGAAGGCCTCGTCTGCAAGAGGTGTGAAAACAAAACGGCATCAGCGACAAAGGCGTGAAGCCTTACAGTATCAAAAGGAAGGAAACTGAGGTGTGCATTACCGCTGTAGTATTTGCGTGTGTTGTCCTGATGTTTTAACAGAGGTCTGAGCTGGGTGGACAGTAGGTGGCCCTGAAGGCTGTGAAAAAGCCATCGTTCTGCCTTATAGCCCTCGCCCTGACTCTGAACCCCGCTGCTCAACACCGGCTCCAACTGACTGAACTGAAGAGAGAGAAAGAAAGAGAGACTGTTCAAAAGAAACAACTCACATTAAGTTTCATTCTTGGGGCAAGTCCTACAACTTATATAGGTTGGTTCAAACTTGAAATGACGTTCAATAATATGACAAAAATCTCATGTCCTCATATGTCATCTAAAAATAGATGACACATGAGGACATGAAAACTTATCATAGTTATTCACCACAACATAGTACGTTTTCTGTAAATCCATAGTTTATGTTATGATAATGTTAGTATAAATTAGCATATTGCTAATATAGTACATGGAAAATAGTTTTATGTTTACACTATAAACCATCACCTAAATGATTAAAAAATTTTGCTGCAGATTTTGCAACAACTTGAAATAATGAGATGGTAAAATGAAAAACAGGTGTTTCTATTTAGTACATATTGCCATGGGACTGCACAATATCTTCCAAACAAAATGAACTCACAGAACTTGGAGGAAAATTCTGCTCAAACTCTACAATACTAAATAGTTTTTAATGCCACACATTTCCAGAAACTGGAGCATTTCGCTGTGATTTTAACCACAGCTATTCTTTTAATGGCCATTGCAGCTCCTATCTCCAGGTGCTTCTGCACATTCAGGGTCACTCACACTGTTCTGCAGCAATTTCAAAATAAGAAGGCTTAAAAGCACTAGTTAAAAAAGTACGTCACATGTCTAATTTTGCAAGCTGAATTTAACAACTAAGATGACTTACATCAACAAACAAAAATATGTTAACAATAAAGCCACTATAAATAAATGAGATGAGAGTGGCAGATTATGCACGGTATATTCATAAATGTATTTATCGGCTGTAGTGACTGCTTTGTTCATCATGTTGTAAAAACGTTCAGATATCTTTGGTCTGCTGAACAGAATTAATTTGCCAAAATATGGAAGCTTGGAAGGCAGCAATAGAGAGCGTAATGTATGTGGTTTAATGATTCAAGCATGATGTAAGGCACATATAATGTTCTTGTTTTGATTCCAAAACGTACCTGTTCCACATGACAAGCAAGACTAGGGCTTATCATTCGGAGACACCAAACAAAGCGCCAATAGTCTTTCTGCTTGTAGTATACCTACATTAAAAAAATGAACAGAAGGTCAATTCAACCTCCAAAACAATGCAAAACTGTGTTAGAATTTAACACAAACACATCCCTGTGCAGAACTGCAGACTGACACATGGCACCAAAGTGTAATTTGATCCTGCAGTGCCTACAAAAAATAATCTCAGCTTTCTCATTGCTGCTGTTTGTCATTAGGTGACCTCTTGATTTTTTTGAACTACCTGCTCGTGCTTGAGGCCGTGGCTCAGGATATTGTTCATGTCCTTGTGCAGGCGCTGCAGGCCTCCGTAACGAGACCACACGTTGGGGTTGTTTGTGGACAGCAGCCCCTCCACCGTAGTCTTCAGATTGGACAGAAGCTTCCAGTGCTCGCGCCTGTAAGGGCCACATAAACAGTAATTACCATTACAAACTCAACAGTGAGAGGAACATCCACTGCTGAGATTTCTAATGGTTATTTTACACATCACAACTTTTTGGTATGCTTCTCAAGCTGATTCTAGTCTGCAGCATTTGTAGTAGCTGACAGAGACAGTCCTCATCGAAACTTCCATAGTGTAAAAAGGACACAGAGGTTAAACTAAAGGTGCAGATTAAGAAAAATGATTTCCTCCTTCTCAGTGCTGTAAGCACATTCCACACTTTTTACACTTCAACACTACATTTTTGCTGTATCTTATTCTCCAAAAGAGATACACATTAGCAAACAATCCTAGCTTTACTTTCACTTCATGCAAAATGTTGTCCATGTTACTTTGGCCCAGCTGCGAGTCAGAGAAAACCCCTTTCAGCTTTGAAATGCTTTAGAAAGCTGCACTGCAAACTCAGCACACAGCTGTGCGAAAAGAACGGACCCGCTATGGCCGTCACGAGTTGAGCCGGGCTGTTGTTGGTGTCTGAACACATTCCCCACCTTCTGTGCATCATGTGACTGAATAATACACACACAGAATAACAACAAACTCCCCACAGGGTCAGAACAGGTAATGATAATAAAAATAACAATCAAGGAGTGTGTTATTAAGCTTAGAGATATTAGAACACGGTCACAGATCCACTGTAATGTTAGACTCTCATTATAGACATTCATTCCACGATGCATATTTGCATTTAGCTAGCACTCTTATCAAGAGTGACTTCAATTTTCCAAATTAACTGCCTCGCACAGGAGGTGGTAGGGCTGAAAGTATGACAAACCCTGACTTGAACTTACAACCTCTCTGGTACGTAACATGTTTCTTAACTTGACAAACCTTGTGAGAATCTAAAACCATGCTTTGAATGTTTTTCACCATCCAACATTGCGAAACCAGACAGCTCAATCCACATGTGACTAAAAACAGAAGCTTTTATCCAAAGTCATGTCTTATTGATTAAATGGACATTGTTCACGACCAGACAGGACAAAGCAGATAGCATTTGCCACGTCATTTGCCACGTCAATAATCTGGCACCCAAATGACAATTTGTGCATATCCTCCTATTATTGCATGTGAAATTCCACAGCAATTTTCTAATGAATCCTAACATACTTTGCAATAACATAACTGTCCTTTAGAACATGCATATGGCCATAAAGCCCAAACGAATTCCTGTTCCAACTGTGGCTAAAAATACTTGATGGAGATTTAAGAGAAACGTCCAGGACAAGTCCCTTTTTGTTGGGTAAAAGTAGACTGTGATGCCTCCTTAACCACCTCACAGTTAAAACAACGTAATAAATGGTCTCAAAAAAGCTTTAAGGGCGGTCAACTTCATGTAGAACTTTGACAAACTAAACTGAACAACAACTCATTGCAGGACGCGCAACTTAAATCAAATCCTATCTTGCTACAGCTTTTAGCTGCTTGATACAAAAGGAAAACCAGTTCTTGGCCATGACTAATATAGAAGAAAAGCCTGTATGATAACAGTTTGTTTTAGAAAGGACAGTTGACACTTAAAATGTCTTAGAGCGTAGGTATGACATGTATCACAATTCAGCTAAAATCAACTGAAACCGATATTCAGGAACTATAATCTTAACGTAATCTTGGCCATGACGATTACATTAAAAATGAGAAACACCTTTTAAAAAAGCTTTTACAGTTAAGCAAATTCGAAATACAAATCATGCCAGCAAACTATGACGGATCCAAAAAAACAAACAAAAACAAACAGAAGTCCCCCCCAAAAAATAACCAATAACCGGTATCGAGGTAAAGTGTTCAATGAATCGTGATATTGATTTGAAGTCATATTGCCAAGCCCTAATATATAAACACACATGTAAAACTAAGTAAATAAACACTTATATTGCTTTGCTAACAGTGTAGCTGCGCAGAACTGCCTTCCTAACAACTTATTAACGCAATTAATGCACTTACATAACGCAAGTTAACACTGTGAATATTCTGTCAGAATGTATGGCGTAGTTAAGCGGGTTAGCTAACGTAAGCTAAAGCTGTTCAACTTTCCCGTTAGTTTAGCTACAAATCGGCGCTCAAATCTAGCACTTAAACTGTAAAATTCAAACAGTCGGCTAAAACCAAGACTAAATTATCTCAACATTAACTTAAGCGTCTAGTTAATACACATGCAGACACGGCTCGTTTAGAAACGAAGCAGTTATAGCTGATCCTGTGGTTAGCCAGCATGCTAAGCTAGCAGGTCAGTATCTGTCAAAACTGAGGGGGCTCGTTTCACCTTCGCTCCGCGGCTTCTGTTTCCGTCCATATTTCCATAGTTAGACACCAAGCCGATCCCGGTTTAAGTTGTGCATTTAGCCCGACATCAGAATAACACTGGAATGAGTGACTAATAATGACATAATTGAGTGTGAGAGGCGGGTGTAGCAGCTTCGGGAGCGGAGTCGGCCTACGCCTTCATCCCGCACCGTAACTAGGGAGGAGGAGCGACTAGACCGGGCCGCGTTCACAATAACGCTGCGTTCACTAATGCTGTTCACTATTTTATGCAGCAGATGGAATAATTTCTGCCAAATATATTCAAAATATTATATTATCATTAAATATAGTACTATATTATAGATATTCAATATAAAAACGACTGAATCATTTGAACAGAACCAATCATTCTTGAACGACTGTGGTGTTTATGTATGGGTGTGTATAGATAATACATTTTTAAGCTCAATAATAACTATTTCCACTTTTGGAATCATCCTCTTTTACAACGTTATCCAACGTTATCCACTAAATGTAAATAAATAATGCTATATTATACAGATCTCTTTTGTGGATTAGTCATGGAAACAGGTTCTCCTTTTGTATTAAGTTGTATGATTTGTTTGAATTTGTCTGACGTAATATTGCACGTCATACGAAATATAAAATGCTGCTAGATGTGTTTATAGAGATTTTTTTTTAAATGTTACTTATTTTAGTAAAGTTAGTCGCTAACTTAAACGTAAATTGACTATATCTATAATTGTTGTATTTACACTTATAAACACCACTTCCTAAGACGGTGACCACCAGCTGTACTTGAACACACAATAAGAAGTGCTCCCACTTATGCCATTTCCGAGTTATAGAATATAGAATAATCAGTGACTAGAGTGCCATCGCTAGAGAACCGGTAATCTTAAATAATAATGATAATAACAATACAGTATGATTTATTTGAGTAGCTTGGATCTAGTGCTTGATTGTTCTATGATTTCTTTAGGGAAAATGATTAGACATTAAGACGTAATAAAATGTGTTATTGTTCAACAGCAGCGGGATTGCTGTTTCTTTTGAGGTCAGCAGACTAAACGGGATTTGGCTCCACCTAGTGGCCAATTTACCATACGACCATTATTGATGCTTTATTATAATCATTCCCTCGTAAGGTTTCACCACTAGGTGACACTATTATACTTTACCTTAAAATATTCAGAAGGTTGTTGCTCTAGTCAGCCTAATAGTCTGTGCCGTTGTGGGATAAAAAGTGGCTATTTTGTCATTTGAACACATGTAGTAAAAATATATAAATATACACAAAATGTCCACCAGTATACACACATACAGTGTATGTGTGTATTACAAAAAGAGTATATACAGTATATATACATGTATGTATGTATGTATGTATGTATGTATGTATGTATGTATGTATGTATGTATATTTATACACACACACACATGTCCGTTTAGAATTGTTTAAATACATATATATACTGTATATATAGTCTAGGGTATAGTGTACCCTACACTGTACATATACAGTATATGTGGTCAAGTGTCAAAGTAATTCTACCTGTGAGCTATAGGCTATAGACTAATCACACATCTCATTCCAGTGACTCACACAGCAGACCTGTGATGGCAAGTCAGTTTGACGTATTGAAACTCAGGCAGTGAATGAACTGAAGGATGAAACTGTATGTCTGACAATGACTATGTTACACAGCTTGTTATCAGGTAGAACTGTAGATAATTACGTGACCTCCTAAAGTCATTTAAGATTTATAAGAAAGGGTTTCACCTACATTTACAGTACATCACCTACATTATACAGGTGCATCTTCTCTACTCTCCACATTCAGACACAATTGATTTGCAATTAAACAAAACTTAAAACTCCAATCTTTAATATTTGAATATATGCTTCATTAGCCACATAAAAATGACAGACGTTATGCCAGAGGTGAAGGACCTTCTTCATGGTTTTGTGAATGTAAATATGTAAAAGTCTGTCCTGACATTTAAAATTCTGTTTCTTTCTAAGTGTCGTAGCCTATAACCCATTTCAAAAGAATTCCATTGCATCATGATAAGTGGGATTCCTTAGAGTTTTGCAGTCCTCCACTTATCTCTTATTATGCTCCTTTTCTTTACGTTTCAAAGAACACTGGAAGTGTTTTTATTTTGACCAAGTAAATCAGCTTTATATATCAATAATTTGTCTAACAGAGTGAGTATGTGCCAACAATTGATCACTTTCTCAAAATCTAAAGGGCAAACTCAAATGAATCAGTGCATATTCTGACATATTGAAATTATTACTTATGAAAAAAATGAACTTTAAGATATTTATTTGTAGGTATGTCATCAATGAAAGAATGTCATTTTCTTTTTATCAACAAACATCAATTTATTTTTCCAAAAAATGAAAAAATACATTGTAAAAGTTCTCTATACAGGCTCGGCAATCACATATATTTGCATTACATACTTCCTTTATACATCACATTAAAGGAGAAAAAACAAGTAAACAAGTAAACATTCATAATGAGAAAACGGGCTACTTGTAGTCTGTCTGTAAGAAAAGTAAGTTGGTACATTCAGGCAAAGCTCCATTATTTCATCTGCACTCAAATTACTTTAACACACATCAATTTATAAACCACCCAGCAACCCACACACTGCATTTGTTTATTCATTATTCTTGGAGTTTTAAAAACCACCTTGCATGAACAAAAATGGCCCTCTCAATTCCAATATTAGCGTCGTGTACATAACCAAGACGGCCTCTTCCCTGTTTCTTTTTCCTCCCCCTCTACAAAACCACCTTTCAGCAGCCACAGGCAGGAAAAAGTGCGTGCTGAGGGAAAGCGCAAGGTTAAAAAAAAGTAAACGTGCTAAATAATAACAAGTGAAACGTTTCATTGAGATAAAGGTAAAAATACATACAGAGTGTGCATTATAAAGTGAAAAAATAGAAGTAAACATTTTTCTTCTTTGGCTAAAAGTAATTGCAACATTTCACAGTTTTTCCACCCATCCCAGAGATAATATTTGTGTAATATATATATAAAAACTGTTTAGGTTTGGATAAATATGGCTTTTATGTATTATTCTTGGACAAGTGAATCATAAAGAAAATCAAGGCTATCACTATTAGGATTACTAGTGTTTTTGTACAAACTCAATACTTTACACTCTATACAGAGGTACATTTTAAGGCAGACTAATATACTCTAGAGTATATTACTAAAGTTCTACAGATACTAGTGTCAGAACTACAGCAGAAAAAAACTAAATGGTGCAAAACAGCACATGAAATGCATTACTAATTGTGTTACAATTAATTTCAGAAACACTTTTTTACAAATTACAAAAATAATAGCAGCCATGTAATAAATACATGCAATTACTTAAAAGTAAACCATAAACGGGTTTGAGTTTGACACTGAATGATTGTTTTGGAAAAAACAAGCTGAAACAGTTGATTCATTTCCACTGCATCTTGCTGAGATTTTCTCAGCCCACAACTGACCTACGTCCTTCATCGACTCTCATCAATTTCTTTCTTGTTCTCATTACATTTTTCCATCACAGGCGGTGCTTGTGGCTGCTGCATTTGGCCTGTCCAACCCAGACAGCTTCTACAGGCCTCATATACTTTTGTATGTTAGTGTTTTATATTCTTGAAAACACTAATCTCAGAAATGTCATGTTACAACATCTTTTCAGATGCTCTTTTTTCCAGTGTTTCTGAAGAGGACGGGGTCACGTCGAGGTCTTAAAAAAGTCACGCTGATGTTGCATTCGCATGGCGCAGGACCATCTGCTTCCCGTCCTGCAGCGGGGCAGACATTAGTGTCTGCGGTGATGTCGAACTGCCGTTGTACCCAAGTTGGGCAGTGAGCTGAAGTAATTGCTGCGAGTTAGCAAGAGACTTGAGAAAAGCGTTTTCTTTCTGAAGAAGAGAGTTTCTCTCATACAGCCCCTTAATCTGCTCCCTCAACACCTCCACCTCCTCCCGCACGGCCACCATCAGATGGCTTTTCACCAGATCCTAGAGAGGGTGAAGGAAAAAAAAAAAAAATTACATGAAGAAAGACAAAATTATGTGTTTTAACCCCTAGTGCACTAAATAAACCTTTAGTTTAGAAATTGGGACAACTGAGAATTTAGGCTGTAATTTATTAATGTTATACAAGAAATTCTGCTATCTAGCTTCAGTATCACACTGCTGCAACCTGCTTTTAATGGTGCTTAATGATGTCTAGACATACACACATGCACATTTACACCACACTTCTGAATAACATAATCCTACCCTAACCAGGTCACAAGAACAAGAGGAGAATTTACCATCGCTAGCTCAATTTTGTTGTCAATGGCCACAGGACTGTTTCCACAGGTACTATAAAAAGAGAAAAAAATGTCATAAGTTACCCACATTCATGATTTGACATGTTTCTAGCACATTTCTTAACCTTATAATATTATCACATTTAATGCCTGTGTAGTAAATCTGTCCTTTGGGTCATGCCCGATCAAGCATGTGACTATTAACCCTTATCTATCATCTGACTCTAACACTGGATGCTGGATTTAGCTGCTCTTATGCTTCAGCATGACATGATGGATGACTCACGAGTCTGACAACTGCTATAAATATTCATTCATTCATTGTACATGTATGGCACAGATGTGCTCAGCATGCAATGGTTAAGATTTGGTTAATGATTCAAGCTAATTAAAATTATTACTATTCGCATTAGTAGTTCTTATTAGCAAAATGTTATATATATCTTGTACAGAATTTTAGTCATCCGACAGAGCTAACAAGTGTTTGAACGTGTTAAAAGACGTTCTCTGATGATGGCGGTACTTTGCTGGTTAAAGCTGATCAAGGGTATAAAACACAGGTCCATGTTTTGACACCAAAATCAACTTGAAGGTCTTAAAAACTTAAGTTAAACTTGTCTGGATCAGACAGATCTCTTAGAAGTTAAGTACGTTTTATTGATCAGATATAGATCAATAGTCTCCAGCTGAAAGTAACTGGCCGCACCGGTGTTTTTGTTGTTTCGTTTGTTTATTTTTGCCTTGTAGGACAAAGAGTCCCGTACTGTACGTGCAGAACAACTCTAAGAAGGCTTAACTCAATCCCCAATAAATCTCAGCCAATATTTACACAACATTAACCCCACAAAGTCCATCATTCATCTATTCATGCCTTTTCCTACTCAGCCAATCAGGTTCCTGATCCACTCTACGTGACGCCGTGCAGGTCGCCAAAAAAAAGCAGCAGACCTACACGCGCTCATCGGCGCTACATCACAAGACATCTATAGATACTCTGGCCCAAAGAATTCGGTGCCAGTCCAGCGTTAAAAAATCGGTTATTAATTTAAATCAGCGATGAATTCATAAGAACACAACAAAAACACAGAGAGCCCTTGATATTAAACATCAGAGTTCTAAACAGGTAAAGCAGCACTGTAACACAAATCCACAGACCATTTTGGCATCGTAAGATCAGAGAATCACACTAAATCTTAATCAGCAGATACCAGTTTCCGTTTCTAATTTCTCTATATAACGGGATTGGTAGTAATAGTAAAAAATAAAAAAAAACATTTACCTATTGCATCTCGCTCTGTACGCCAGAATTCGACCCGAACAGACTGGAGAAGATTCCGGAGAACACGGGAGGCTGTAGCTCATTCTGCAGCGCATGTTGGAAGCTGTGTTGAAGTCTCAAAAAAGTTTTCGGATTGAAAAAATTAGTCCAAAAGAATTAAAGTTGAGGAACTTCTCGCCCTGTGCGGTCGAATACATTTATGTAGCGCGCGAGCTGGAGGCGGAACTTAGTGACTCCGCCCCCATACGCCCCCAATTTGGCGCCACCCGCTGACTTGTCAACACGTTCACAGTTGAATTGAAATTCCAAGACGGTTTTTGTCAAACAAGTAGAAGTTAACCCCTTATGAAGCTCCTTAAACATGCATAAACAAGTAATGGTAATAAAACGTTTTGATTGTTGCATTTTTACATTCTTATACCGATCGTATAGAATCTACAAAAGTAAAAAAGGGACAAAACATTACTATACTACAGAAATATTACATGAGTTATAAGAATGAGTGAGTGAGTGATTATTATTTGTTTACTAAGATTATAAAGATTACTATTATAAATACCACGGTGTAATATTAAATTACTCTTATTTGTTTACTGTAACAAACACCTATAACCAACAATGATGCGATTTCATGGCTATGTTTAAGAGTGGATGTGTTACGCCATACAGGAAGCTAAAAATAGCAATACACTGTAGCTCTTTCCATTAATACACAACATCTTACAGATAAATGTATATTTATGCAAGAAATGTTATATATTTATCTGTAAATATATAACATTTCTTACAGAAAGCATTACAAGGCTAAAACTAGTTTGAAATTATGAGTTGAAATAATTAGTATATACATTTTGATTTTAGTTTAAACTTAAGGGTGTAATTTAACTTACGTTGAAGCAGATGGATTTTTTAAACAACATATAGCTTCAGGCGAAACATGTTTTTAAACACGAGGCCACCAGAAGATGTTACATAAGAGAAGCACCGAGCGCCTCCAAAATGGGACATAAACTCGTTATGAACGCTGCTGGGATTCCCAGAGAAACACTCAAACACAGATACACAAATGGCATTACAAATTCTTTACTTTATTCGCTATTTATATGCAGCACACGTGTTTTACAGGATTTTCCCCCCATTCGTTTTGCTATTAATGCTAATTTACAGTGAACACTGCACCTAACAGTTTGTCATTTGACCATTAAAAAAAAAAAACATTTATAATGCATATTTTTAAGAAGCTACTTTGAAATGATAGCTTTCCAAGCTATACGCTAATCGTAAGTCCTCATTTAAAAGAAGCTAAGCCACTGTAAAAGTACTGGTTTAATAGTAGTTAGTGCTACTACAAACGTTTCTATCGCTATTTTAAAATTATCGCTGTTGTTTTAAGTACTTAGTACTTGTTTACATTTTAAAGATACAGCATTTTAAAAGTAGCTTTGCTACTGATGAGCTTGGCCTACTCTTATGGATTTTAATTAGCAGTGTCGCTACTAGCAATACCTTTTTTACATCACCTGATGAATGTATTAAAAGGCAAAAAAAAAAAAAAAAAAACCCAAATTAAAATACATTTTTTTTTTTTAAGAGCAGTCTAATCGAAGTGTACGTTATGATATTTGTGTATAGTGCTGGTGAAATTTAGAATGTGATGGGGATATTGTTGGCTGTAATATTATTTACAAATAGCAAGTTGTAATTGTGTGTTTGTGTGTGCACAGATCTGTATGGAGTTCAGTGTCCTTGGAAAGCTGGATTCAAGCTATTAAACAGTTTTATTGCTTAATTGAATCCTGCAACCTAGTGGTTTTGCATTTCGTGCTCTCTAATCCCTGTTTGGAAGTAGGAATTTGAGAAATATAGCCTTTGCTGGTCCATGCAAAGTGGTAGTTAATGCTTCCTTGATGAAATAATGAATATTACAAGGAATTTCTACAGCGTTAAGGGCAACATGCATTTGTAACTGCAGACAGATGCATTCTCTCAGATGTTTTACAGACCTGCAAAACATTTTCTAGGCTCTGAGCTAATGCGGAAAGTAAAGGCATTGTTAGAAATAAGTAAAGCAGGTCACAAAATGGGACCCATTAATTCTTGAAGTTGAAACAATGACTTAATAAAACACAGCCGGGATTGTTTTTATTCCTGAACAGTATGAGGCATAACAAAGGGAAGTGCGCTATGCCACATGCCGTTTGAGCACAAAACATCCAGAAGAGGGAAGATCGTGTAATCATGCACCTCTCTCGAAGTACTTCTCATGCCCAAACATGCAGGAATGACCTAATTTAGAATCTTTCCTCTTACATCCAAAATCAGATATCCATAGAGTGTGTACATTTCTGAGGAAGATGAAAACAAATAATAAAGATGTGAGATTCAGCACGTTTCTTCTCAGTCTATTTCTGCATGTTGCTTGATGGCGGGCAGATGAGTTGAATCTTGCTGAGGGGCAAATGCAGCAGACCGCAGCGGGCATTTTGCCTCGCCTGCCCTAAATAGCCTGAACCGGTGTTATTCTGCCGGTCCCAAATCAGAGTCATGAGGGGTTGACAGTAAACAGGGCCAAACCACTGAGTGATGGAGCTAATTCATTTACTATGATGTTGCATAATCATTCTGCATAGAACACAGCAGGTCACTCTGCAGATGGAACAGAGTACCAGAGCTGGGGTCAGTGGAATTTAGGCCGGGGAGGGGGTCCTGCGGGCTGTTTTGGTACACGAGGCTCTCCCAGCATGGGAGTTTGATCTACACATCAGCAGACATTTTAATTTTTGCTTATGCAACCCAAGTGGTGGCATTTTTACAAATGAATTTCTATTACAAATAATTAAACATGTAAGACATTCACATACAGCTGTTGAGATTAGAGATTAGATTAAAGTGTCACCAGACTGTAGATTCTATTTGCAATCTTTGCTTTGTGTAACTGTTGGATTGATTCATTTCTCATGCAATTACAGAAATGTTTTTTCCTTTATTCTATTCTGTATTTATATAGAAGGTATACAATTAGAAAGTAATTTTTGGATCTGTTATTGCGCAACCAGTCTTTTCGCGCTTACGACAAAGTTAGATTAATTGTTCTGTAGCAATATATATGCTCACACATATAAATTGCCCTTCTTTGGAGGTGACAAGTTAAAGCCAGGGTTCTAATTGCACAGTGGCTTTTGGATGGAGGACCTATCTACTGGGGTCTATCATGACATCTCAAGATACAGTTTTTTAGAGATGCCCCTAAATGTCTCAGGAAAGAATTCAAGGGACGCTTGTGTGCTTGCAGATAAAATTCTCTTTAGCGCTACCATAATTTGAACCATGAGTAAAACCCTGAAATCCGTGAATAAATCCCTATAGGACATGGTTCTCTAATTTGCCAAGCCAAAATTCCATGTTGGTGGCCGGAAGATTGGCGGTTTGTGGCAGTGGGAGTTCTGTCACCATCAAACTTCTAGGCAAAGTCTTAACCCCAAGTTGCTCCAGGAAGACTGTCCCTGTAATTTGGAAGTGTACAATTCTTAGCATATGTATAGTTATCACAAAAGACTTGTCATCGCTTTTATACAGCATTACCCGCATGAAGCGCTCTAATGAAACGTTTCACAATTTCACACGTGAATACAACCAACACAGCTGCAGTTTGCTCTGGTTCAATCCAGTGCTCTGGAGTCTGTGGTAAAATGAGAGACACTGAGTCATCTGGTGAATGTGACCTTTAACACATCCCTGTCTACACACAGGACATGTTTCTGTTCATACTGTGTTGAAGAGTCCTTAAGTCACACACCACAACAAATCTACACACCTCAAGATGTACTAAACAGCTAAAGTGTATTTTTACATGTACATAAACCCATAAAATTATTTTCTGGCTTTCAAGACAGAATTGCCATGATGCCGTGGTAGTGTTGATTTCATTCAAAACTACTCATTCACCAACAGCTAAAACAAAACCTACAATCCAAATATACTTTTTTGTACAAAGTAATTAACACACCAGACTTGTGTGGTGTGGAGTTTTAAGCCAAATACCAACGTAGTGACCTAGGACAAGATTTCTAAGTACCAAATGTGCAAGCATTCCAAATAACTTAATCGGATATAGAGTTGCTTCGACGCCAAGATGATTTTGAACGTTGCTAATTCCTCTAAAGTTCAGCAAAGGTTGACTGTTTATTCAAACGAAACCTGCAGGACTCAGGGGCAGCCCTGATTCAATTAAGCAATCAAAAATGGAGGACTCTACCAACCCAGTCATTGCAACACCAAAACGTCCCAAGAAAGAGCCACTTTAATGCAATTTTGCTCCAGACAGTTTCTAGTATTGCCAGTACCAGTAAGGATCTTAGTAAGCACAGAGGAGCACTGAAAAGCATTTTAATTATGTTATTGACTTCATACAAAAAGCACTTTAATGCTATGCAAGGTGTGGCTACTACTTAATACCAAGCATCTACAGTAAAAAAGTAAAAAGTTTAAGCAGTAATAGAAGTGAAAACAATTTTAGTTTGCTGTTTTAGTCAACTAGTAGCAGATATTCAAGCTGCAATTAAAGAGTTACGAGCGCTTGTTGGTGTGGTAAAACCCCACAAGCAGTTTAGGGATGAAAACATGACAATGCCTAAATGAGCCAAACGAGTACCGGCAGTCTCATGCTCTATTCATCCAATCTTTCTTTGATCAGGGAAATTACTGCCAAATTTTTTATATATTATATACACTATTATATAACAATGAAACAAGTCTGTCGAGTTTTCCGCTAAGTAATGATGTCAAACAGAATTTTATATTGATTAAATTACGACCTTCAGTGTGCTTCAGTCTCTAATAAAATCTAGAGAATGACACAGGGACTAGTAACAGAAAACAGATGTAGCTGCTGCTATGGTGAAACGTTGCCGTTGAAATATCATAGAAGCAATGTGTGTATTTACCCTTTCTGAAAGGTATAAAAACATAATGACATGATCAGTAGTCACATAGCAATCAAGTATTTTACTCATGAACAAAACAAGGCAGAGTCAGTAAAATCACTTTGTGACTTTGGATACATGCATGATCTGAGCGCTTTTGTTGATTCCAGTGGTATAAATCATGCAAACTTTTTAGGTTTAGTTTTGCCCTGTTAAGTATCTTATTGTTGTCTTTGTTTGAGGCTTTATCATTAGGCGTCTGGACCCAGATTTTTCTCTTACACGAAAAAGTAAGTGAGATGTGGGTTAGGGTTAGGGTTAGGGTCAATTTAAGTTTATTTGAAGTTAACATAAAGGTGGGTATTTAGAACTAGGTTTTTCTGATAAGGAGCTATGATAGTGTGTCTGATTGTAATCATTTAGGGCCCTATGTGATGTACTTCTTGGGAGACAACCAATGAAGAATGAACATTTAAATAAGTAAACTGTCAATTTGGCTTTTTTCATGAAATCACTATAGGGGATGTTAAGGATATGCAACAGTGAAAATGAAAATTATTGCTCATGGGGGCTCCTCCAGCATTGCCAGCCTAAAGCAACTATTTATACCATTTATAGAAAAAAAGTTACACTATTCAAATGGCATGGTAAAAGGTTTGTGCAGTTACTACACTGAAAAGATGTTTTCTTCGATATTTGCACTAGTAATACTGCATGAAATATAAGAGAGCCTTAACTTCCCTTTTCCATATAGTTACTTAAGTGACAGTCTCAGGTGATTTATGTTCCTAAACACAGGCCATCATACATCAATGAGGCTCACCGATGAGAACACCCCACGGCCATTCAAAGGAGGGGCAACTTAGGCAAAAAATGTTCTTCCACTTAAGCAAAATATGATTTACATATTACTCATGTCAACCACAGATTATACTGTACATGGACATTTTATATCAGTTTATTAAATAAAAGTTTTTTTCTTATATTAAATGATTTAATATCAATAATGTTGATGGCTATGTCTAAGCCTACAAAAATGAAAACAAGCAATGAAGACATGAAATGGAGATATTGAATGTTTAAGTTTAATGAAAAATGTACCCTAATAATTATGATACTATTAATAACAACAACAAGAGCATCTTGGGTTTTTCTCTTCCAAACAAATGTTTACAAAGAACGAAAAAGGGGAAGTTTTTTTCCACATACGTTGACATGGAAACATTTGCCACCCACACTGGGGAGTCAAGTGCTTGTTGCCAGATGCCCTGGGGGTATTTGAGAGAAGTATAAAAGAAGCTTAGTGAGATAAGCACAGACAAGACCATGCTTGGCATTGGAATTGATGTCAAAGTTGAGAGATGTACGATGATCCTTGAGTGTGTGAGGACATTAAAAAATGCATTTGGAATAAAATGAAATCTTCTTAGGGTTTCAACAGGTAAACAACTGAAAAGAAAATGGTTAATGATTATACAACAAATGACAATGATAGCTGCCTATAATAATAGTCCGTTTAAAAAAACAAACATGGCCAAGGGAATATCACAAATTACGAGATGTCCCAGCACAACATTTTTAAACTTCTAAAATAATAAGGATCTCAACGGATGTTCTAAGGGAACATCCACAAGGTATTGCTGAAATTTACCAAATTTAAACCACGTTACTATCAAAGGGCACCGAGGCTTAAACGCAATTGTTGAATTAACTTGACACCAAGAGTAGTCAAAACACTCTTTAAGCACTAAAATAAAATGCATGCATTATTCTGACTCCAAGGTTGGCTAAAATAGTCAGAAATCATTTCTAAACAATCCGTTTACCATGTTTACTGGTTGTTAAGCAGGGGTTGTTAAATTTTGTATTAAAAGGATTGTTCAATATTCTCGTCTCTCTCGTGTTGGACTGCTATACTGGTGATACAACTAAATAAGACTTCAATGAAATGGATTTAGTACGTTCACATTTCTGCCATTTAGCAGACGCTCTCATCCAGAGCAACTTCCATTTCCTAATTTCAGGGACAGTTCGCCTGAGAGCAACTTAGGTGCTTGCTCAGGGACCAAGTGTTGGTAATGTCAGAGGTTGGATTCAAACCCACAACCTCTTGGTCCAGCCTACCACTAGGCCACCAACACCCTTGAGTACTGGGGTACTGAAATATATTTTCTGTTTGCATCCTCAAAAAATCTACAACTACAAGCAGGTCTAACAAAACTTCATTTTAATTACTCCTTAAATAAATGCAATTGGAATAAAAGGTTGTATGTAACAAGATTTTCAAGTATATTTGAACTATGTAGAATCTTTTAGTGGTGTTCTTTTCTGGCTCTCAAATCTTTCAACACACTTCCTACATAAAAATGTTGACAGAGCATTACAGAGAAACTTGACAAAAATTGAAAACTGATGCTGAGAACAAAAATGAAAAGCAGTTCATTCAGGATTAAGAGCTGTGTTTTTCAATATATAATAAAAAGCTCATTTTGAATGGGGATATTATTTCATCGAATGACATTCAAATGGGTTTAATTTTGTCCTCTGTGGTTTGTGTTAGTGTTTAATTAATCATTTACCAAATAAATTCCCATGTAGGCTAGCTTGAAGCTTACAGAACTTTATCAGATGAGAAAACTGGCTCTCATCAGCAGCAGAGCATATTAACAAACTTCCAAACTATACACTCTTTACTTCTTATTTTTTTATGACTCACTGCTTGTGACTAAAGAATGAATCTCGCAGTAACAAACTCCACCTATTAATACATCTGCATGTATTTACCAGAAAAACAACATCACTTGTATTTGAAGCACACTTCCTCCTCACCAAATTACACTGTGATTACACTGAGCCATTTCTTTAGAATACTCGTTACACACCTGCTCAACTTAACAGGTTTGGAAGCAGGAAGTTTCTGTTGTCAAGAAAACCCCAAACAAACCAAAAGTCAACTACACAATATGGAATAACCAACTATGGAGGCTAATTAAAATGGCAATTTTCAGTGCATGTGTGTGTCTTCTCCAGAGAAGAAAATCACATGTACTTTAAAACTTTGGAGTATAATGGAGTAATGGTGGATTTAAGGAGAAGCTTTCATTAGAAAGGAATGAGCCCAAAAGGAATAATTCAATTGACCCTTAATTACTTTTCAAGGACTTAGATTTCTCATTATTGTGTTTCCAAACACAATTACCATGACACTATGAAGATAAATGTTTTGAATTATAAGATCATTCGTGCAGTGTTGTAATGAGGCTAAAATAACCGCTGACACCAACATCTGACTGAGATTTATTTTAACTGATGTTTTACCACTATATGAAGCTAATATAAAAGGGCAACCTTTATGAAAGTTACACAATAATATATATATATATATATATATATATATATATATATAATATATTATATGACTAAATTGTTATGGCCAATGTTCTGTATATATAACATTAAGACCAAAACCAAAATCTTTAACTTAAAGTTAGGCAAAAGACAGTGGGCCAGCTTCAGGAAGACATCCATAATCCAGTCCAGTTCTTCCAGGCAAGTATGCACAATAGCTTCTCATAAAGTATTTGCATTGAGCATCATGATGCCTCATGTTATGCGCCTCATTTCTAGACTTGTCCTAATTTAAGTTGACTAGCTTCAATAAATCCATGAAAATGCAGTTTAGTTCACCCAGTCAAGTCTGCAGAATAGTCCATTATTAAGAACAAAACCAAAATCTTCACCTTAAAGTTAGACAAAAGAAAGAGAAGTGTACTTCTAAATGTTCAATCCAGGTCTAATATCCTCAATAATGTCTTACTCGTATGTTAAACCTTCTCCCAAATCACCAAAAAAGACAGCTTTTAGCAAGTTATTAAAGGAAAAACTTGGCCTATTTGGAGATTTTCGTTGTAATTTGCGTATACAAACAATTCTTTGGAATCAAATTGTGTTGCTTTGAAGTGTTCTGTAATCATTGGCCAGATCAAATTCCTTGTATGCCTATCGTCTTCATCAAGTAAAACTTATTTTGATTTCAGAGTCTATCATGCAATTTCCTCGTAACAGCATTTACAGAGAAAGCTACAGTGAGAGTGAGAGAGAAACAGAGAGTTAACCAGCAATGCTCCCATTGGGATCAACATGATACGCTGCACAAATTTTTAGCCAACTATAGCTGCAGTGTTGAATGGGCTTATAAATAAAGGACCCATTATGTTGGCATATACTGTATGTCCAGTTAGAAGGTTGCAGTGAATTACAGCTTTGACTGTAGAGCATTAAGAAATGTAGCATGTGTTCTGTGACTACGGTCATAAGATAAATTAAAATTTCGAGGAACTCAGGAACTCAGTGGTCTTAATCATTATGAAAATGGAAAGGTTAATAATGAATACAGTTAGCTGCTTTCATGAGTTTAAATTAAGCAAATTATTAGTGCAACGAAAACATTTACATTCACAGTTATGGCATTTGGCAGTCGCTCTTATTCAGATCTACTCTTGAAAGCTCAATAAGAAAACATTGCCCGCACTACTAAACATAAACTTTAAGTAAGTTGTTGATTTAATACAGATTCAGAGTTAATACCCAACTGGGGCCTCCCTGGGTACGCATCAAGAGAAGCAGCCATTAAGTGCACACAATTAAAGAGCTATGCTTGTGTCCAATTAATTACTTAATATAGAGAGAAAAAAACGCACATCATTTTTGGATTTCTGTTCAAATACAAGTAGACCGACTTCGGGAAGACATCATAATCCAGTCCAGTTCTTTGAGCATCATGATGCCTCATGTTATGCATCTCATTTCTGGACTTTTCCTAATTTTAGTGGACTAGCTTCAATAAATCCATGAAAATGCAGTTTAGTTTACCCAGTCATGTATGCAAAATGGTTCATCATTAAGTAATTTTAGTGAGCATCATGGTGTACAAAAATGTATTCTGGTAAACTGAATTGACATGGAACTGCTGCAGTGCTTTATGTTATGCACCTCATTTCTAGATTTTTGTCTAGATTTAAGTTGAGTGGCTTCAGGAAATTCATGAAAATGTAGTTTAGTTCACCCGGTGAAGTATGCAGAATGGCCTATCACAAAGCAGTTTCATCATACACAAACATTTTCTTGTACGGACATGGAAATTGTGCTACAATGATCCAACAAATCAGATATAATGGAGAATGTGCAGTCCTTTGTAAAACCGTGACTGAGAAAGTCAATAACATTTGAACCCATTTCAAAAGGAGCTCAGCGGTACCTGACTGACATACAGAGAATATTGGAATAACCCAAATGTGTCAGTCACTGTTATTTTTCTGTGGAACCTGTGGGTACCCTAGGACCTAGTAACAACAATTTGTAGAGGTTTGCATAGAAATCCTGCAAATGTGGGGCAAATGTGAGGTGTGGTATTAGCGAACGTGAGCTCAGTCAGGTGCGGGAATGTCTCACAGTGAGTAAATGTTTGAAACAATGACAAAGTGACAAAACTTTTATGAAAGACAGTGAATAGGGATTTATAGCAAGGTCTTCTTTGAACTGCTGGCCAGAAATAATAGTTCCATTAGGTCTAACTGGAGCTGGTGTTAGTGGATCCCAGCGTTGGATGTGAGTAAGGAAGGGCAAGGAAGGATACTCACTTGGACAGCTGTGTAACATTGGTAAATCGTGTTCAGAATCAGAGTAACTGTCATTCATTAAGTTACCTAATTAAGTCATATAAAAATGATATGCTCACGAACGCCAAACCACATAACATAGGCAGCCAAAGAACATTTCAGGCATGTTCTACATGTCAATTTCTCTGGGCCTTAGGCATGTGCTGTACCTTAAGCAGAAAAAAAAACCATATAGATGAAAGTACATCTGTATTCGCTGCTTTGATCATTGACTTTGAATGGCCTGAAGAGAAAGAGAGGCAGAGAGGGGAGAAAGAAATTTGTTTCCAGAGCATTAACAAGTATTTATTTATTTATGCATTATGCACAATGCACTCGTGATCGGAACCATTTCTTTCGTACTGAACTATTTTCAAATCCGATTGTTGAGTATTTCCTTGGCTTTGCTTGGATATGGGCCCAAACCTCAACATTCCATCTTGTTGAGTACTAAAATAAAAGGAACTTATTATATATTCGATCTCAAGCTCTCATCTCTTGGGCAAAACAAGTAATCAGGTGACAATGTATATGGTGAAATGTATTGAAGAAGTTAAATGTAACTGAATCAGATTTTTCATAAAATTGCAATGCTAGTAGATGTTTAGGTATCAGGTTTAGTGTAAAGCTACGGTGCACATTATAACAATAATTCAATGACAATAAACTAAACTGAATTCAACTGTTTCTTTTCTATGGAGACATGCCAGTCTAAACATGTTAACTGTCACTGCTGTGACACTAAGCCAGGAAAACCACATTCAAGCTGAAGTCATGGGAGATGTGCTCTAGCAGCCAAAGTGCAAGGAAGTGCAAGAAGAAGGAAGAGTTTAAAACGTGCCAAAATTCCTTATCCACAATGAAATTCCACCTCACCTGCTGACATGCCCCGATCTGTCACTTGAGCTCGACAGAAGACAGAGCTTTGTGCACAGGTGATGATTATGAAATTCACCTGCATGAGAAGCTGATATCGTACAATGAACAACTGTTCATATCAATCCAAAACAACTTCATGCTGCTGGAATCAGTATCACCATATAAATCACTATAAATAACATATCATGTAAGCAGTGTATTGTTGCTTGATTTTCTTCACTTTGTACATTTAGAAAATAATGCAATTTAAAACATTTGAATAAGGTGTTCCTGTTTTATTCGTCACTGTGCTTAAGTCTATGAATCCTTACGAATTCATTTGAGATGTAATTTGCAATTTTATTGCAAAAATTATTAGGTTAGGATTCTATTCCACTTTCCTGGTTGACAGCATTTTCACTTCATTTTTGATCAATTAATAAAAATATTAAATCAACTTTTTGGTGTTTTTATTCAATTCCCAAGGTAGTTTTTATCTAAAACAAAACTTGTTTGTGCGTTATATGAGATTTATATGAGAAATGTTTCTATTGATTGGTTGACTTTATATTAATTTTCTTAACTATATAGTTGTAATTACTATTTTGTAATTACTATGCAAGGATGCATTGTTACAGAGAAACTGCTAAAGGCTACAGGTGTACAGCCCAGTCTAACCAGTCCTAGGACCTGAACAAACAACACCGTGGTCATAACTTCAAGGCCCTTTCAAAAATCGTGTTAATGCTCTATAGAACTAGAGTTATCAATTCATCGGTACAATCTCCCAATCAGACTTTCCACAGACAGAAAGGTAAACAGGCTGTTAATCTCCTTCTCTCCAGTTTTTCTTTCTAATGAAGAAGGTTGAGCAGATTTATCTATAAAGCCAAAAAAACACTTATTTGGCACAACCATTTTCCAGTCCTGCTAAAGTTTTCATCAATTTATATTTTGTCAAAAAACGTATCTAATAACACATCACAATACAGAGCAATTATTAAAAACAGAGTAAGTAGAGCTGTTTACTGCTATATCAAATATTCTGAATATGATATAAATCAGATATAACATGCCCTCTGGAGGGATTTGGTGAGAGACACTTATAATTGCCATTGGTTATATAGTTTCAGATAGAATTTCTCACGATGAACAAGTTTTGTTCAGTTCAGTCCTACATCGGACCATCTTTTGTTGAGCAATGAGACCAAGACATGGAGTAATCTTGAGAGCTTTAAGGCAACTGGACTTCTTTTCACAATCCTTGAAAACATTTCGCCTCTCATCTGAAAGCCTTCTTTAATTCTGAACTCTATTCTCAATTCTGAATTTTAAAAAGAAGTCCACTTGATTTTGATTCAAGCTCTCAAGATTACCATGTCCTGGACGTCTGAGACCCAACACAAACACAAGACACAGAGCTTTTGCAAAAGCTAGAGTTTAATTTTGAAATTAGTTCGTGTACCTAACTTTATCATGATTAACAGGAACAGAATGTTATTTGCTGGCAAGTTCTCTGAAAGTTACTGTCAAGTTCTCTGAGCATCATAAGGAGAGAATCCCAGATCGTCTGGTTTCTAATGATCTGGCTGACCTCAGGTCATGAGACATTGTGCATGGCAAAATGAAAAAAGCAGCCAGTCATACGTTAAGCAGACTGGCTCTTCAGGGCCAAGAGCATGTTAACAGAATAAAACCATTTCAAGAACAGGAATTGGAAAATTTCTCAGGTCATAGCAGCTATAAATATGGATCTGGTGCTCTTGTGTGCACTCTAATTGGTTATTGTAAATGTTCTAGTGTAAAAGGAACCAGATTGTGAGACAATTAAGGGATTAGGGTTAGCCCTAACCCTCATATTAATCTGGCAAAAAAAAAATTTTTACTTTTTTTTTTTTTTTTTATGCTGCCATTGTTGATATTCCTCCTGGTAAAGTTCCTCACATCAGCAAACTGGCAAATCTACTTTGTTGTAAAAAGATGATGAAATAGGAAATAATAGAACTTATTACTGATATTTTACTCAATCACTTTTTAGAAGTAAAATATCAACCATGTGTTATAATGTGTTGTTGCGTATTTGAACTCGTCACAAACCAGTTTTAGACATTAATTCAGTAAATTCCTTTATTACATTAAGTCATTAAATTAAAATGAGGAGATTACCCTCCAACTACTCCTCCCTGTAGATCAATATAGATCAGTCAAGCATTTTTAAATGTCAGTTCCACTCATCCTGTTACAATATAATGTTATATTTGAAGCACATATACAGATTCTACAGCAGTATGCTCAGGTTACAGTATAAAAATAAAACCGGCCTCACTGCGCCATCTGCTGTCAAATCTGTGATTCTATTATTTTATATGGACATTATTTACAATGAGCTCCGGTTTAAAAATTCTAATATTTTCTTTACATTAATATCAGACTCCCCTGATGTTTTCATTAGTCATCACTGAGATCCCATAAACTCACTATCATCTAGCTTTGGCAAATTCAATATGATTTCCAAAAGCCCAAATTTGCTAGTATAAGGGTTCATAATTAAAAGGCTATGTCAAAGTCTAAAGAACTATATAACCTTTTAAGATTTGTGGATGATTATGGATATTAAATGTGGACTAGAGTGGGTGGTATTTAGTCAGTTATGCATTTTGACCCAACGCAATGCATGTATTATTGTAGTTTGTTTCTGTGGTCATTTTCGTGCTAAAGATATGTCACCAACAGTTATTTTAGCTTCACAGGACCTCTGTGTTGGCATCAACATTGGGCTTTGTACCGATACTGACAGTTTTTGTTTTAATATGCAAGTTTGTTTTTGTAAAATATTTTCACTTTGCCCTCTAGGTGGCAGAAACGAGGGAGAAGTGTTGCAGTAATTTGGAGTTGTTTTGTGCCACCGCAGGCTGCAGTGTCCGAAGAGGCTGTGGTGTATCCGCTCATTGTTCCGAGGCAGGGGATGGATTCCAGGAACATCCCCAAGGCTACCTGAGTGTTTCTCACTGCTTTATTACCAGCATTTTCAGATGAGCCCTGTGCACACTGTTCTGTGGTTATGGACTTGTGGTTTTGTGTGTGCCACAATGGAATCGTACAGCCTGTGAATCTTTTTAATTGCACATTATAAAGCTAGCAATACAGAGCCATGACAGCTCCGTGGAATGTTTTCTGAACAAAATAGCATCGGCCCTCAAACATAAAACCCTCATAAAGAAAGCTCAAATGCAGGGATGTCAGAGCATCTGCAGGAACTAGCTCTTGCAACTAGTGACAAATTCACAGTATCAGTACTCACTTTTACAGCTTTTCATGGATGTCCCCTACCTCTCCTTCTTTCGGAGGAGTTTTACTTCTGTCTTAAATCATCTGGCTCACTAATAACCTCTGGTTTCTGGAATTGGACTCTGCAATGCTAACAAAGAAACATTTTAAAAAAACTGGGTAAAAGCTGCTGCGCAATCAACTGTAGAATCAGGTCTGCAGGAAAAAACAGAGGTTTCCTTTAACGAGACTGCAGAAAAAAGTGAGAAACGAGGGAAGTGTGAAGTCTTGCAATGAAACTAGGATTTGCAGAACTCCTCGCTGATGCTTCATGCCAATTTATATCTTCATAATGCACTTCATCCATACTGTCATAATACTTCTCCATAAAATATTTGTCCTTTCAATGTTTTAAGGTTTGCATTTCTCCCATCACCCAATTAATATCAGTAAATAAATTTCACCAAACATTTCAGGGCACAAAGTATATATTGACAACGTGCTTGTTTGGGAGTATGGTATGGTTCTCTGTGGAGCCCTTTTGTTTTTCCTTCTGTTTCCACAGGCCTTCATTGTATTTTGCCTCTGTGCCCTCGTGTGGGCGGGGCCTCTGCCCGGAAACGTGACGTCAGCGCATACCGTCTGTAAGCAAAGGGCGGTGAGCGCCGGCGCGGTGTTTGTATCGGGGCTCCACCCAGCAGCAGCACGGTCACTGAGTGCATCTCAAACGCTCCCTTCTCCCTAACAAGGGTACAACAAGAATCTAAAGAGAAATAGCCTTTCACGCCTTGCGTGGCGAAACATAGGAACAGAAAGAGCCATTTTATATTCGTTTTTTTTTTTTTTGCATAATATAGTGTCTATATTCTATAAAATAAACACAGTGTGCGACCTTCAGTGTTTATAGGGAGTCACTGTACATCTAAGTATTTTGAGCGTTTCCCAAAAACAGAAAACATCCGCATATCATACCAATATACTAACGATGCAAATTTTACTATTGCATACTTCATAATACATAATACAAAGATAATACATCTATAAATAACTACGTGATCAGTACTTTAAGAATGGATCCGTATTACAATCATGATTTCCCGCCCTCTTTGCGTAGTGCACGACATTCCAAATACTGGGCCATGTCACAGACAAGTAGAATTTTCTTTCAGGTTCGGACAGTTTTAAGTAATTTCAGCGATTAAGTAAATACTGATGAAATTGAGGTCTTTCACCGTGTGTGTTTGAGCATTTGTCTATGAGAGTATTTGGGGCTGTTGTGTTGGTTTTTAACAACCCCTGCCACGCTTTAATTTACATATCCAATAGAGAGTCACTAGACGTTCGTCACCAGTGCATTGCATAGGGTGTAGCCCAAACTCCATTTCGCACTAGTTCTACGTAGTGCACTACTTAGGGAGTAGGGCGCCGTTTGAGACGTAGCTGACCCACTGCAGCGGCGCTTCACTTCCACACTGCAGCGGGGACGCGCGGGGCTCAGCCGGGCTGAAAAACTCATCACACTCCCAAAACCGTTTGAACCGCTCTTTCTTTACACTGTTCAGTCTTTTAGTCACATTTGAACTGCAAAGCCACCATGTCGTCCTGGCAAATCTATGTGGATAACCTGATGTCGGATGGCAGCTGCCAGGATTCCGCCATTGTCGGCTACAACTCAGACTCTAAATACGTGTGGGCAGCGCAGGAGGGGGGCACTTTCACCAACATCACGGTAATTACTGTCATTACACACTTTAAACGCAAACAACACGCCACACACGACAGATTTGCGGGCATTATAGCGCGTTAATTAGCAACGTATCACCGGCTATTTGGCCAGTCCGCGAACACATGATTGTTAGCTTGCTAACTAGCCGTATAACAATGGCTAACTTAGCCGGTCTTCTCTTTATTTCAGCTTGCAGAGACGAAAGCATTAATTTCTGCCTCGAGTGAGTTATAACTGACCACAAACTAGTCGATATTTATGTCGACGCTAGTTAAATTCAGTGATTATCTTTCTAGCCACTTATGTAGCATGGTTAGCTTAGCATAGTTAGCGGGGGACGCTTTAAGTAACGACAACTTGGTCGTATTATTTTATAATTCATTTTCACGTATTTGAGCTTGCAGTGGATTACTTATAAATGTTAAAACTTATCACTGTGAACTTAACTGATAGCTGTAATAGTATTTAGAAGTTTATAAAAATGACGCTGTGTAACTGTTAACCGACTTATCCGGCTAACTTTGACACGCCGAGATCAGAATTTATAGATATTTTAATTTGTATTTTAATACAAGTACAGAATGTAATGAAATTTTAATGTGGTTCATTTAGTAAATTGGACATGAAATATTAAAACATTAAAGCAACAAAGTTAAATTAACTCAGATATAGAGCTCTAAGTACTAAATGCCACTATCACCTTTCTGCCTATAAATACCACTATACTTTGTAGTTTACTATATATTTAAAGTTAGACATTAGGCAATATTTAAAATAAATCATTTTCTGCAGTGCAGGTTTAAAAATGTAACAAGTTTAATGTATTTAACCAAATTATTTGACACATTCTAGTTGGAAATCCTGAATCATTCTAGAATGAAAAAGCTGAAAAATAACGTTTTCCTTAAATATATAGCTGTATTATAAAACATTTCTTAAACTTTATTCAGGAACCCTTAAATCAAAGTAAATAGTGTTCTATCAGCCAGATTTCTATTCCAGATTAGTCATGGAAAATGAGAACCGGCTGAGTTTTCCTTACTTAAATATTACTTTACTTTGCAGTGTGACTATTGAGCATGTGCACTGTGCCATGATATCAGCATTGTGATTGTAGGATGTGAAATTACATGTTTCTATTTGTTTAAATATATTTGATTTAGTCCAGATTTGTGTTGATATAGAGAATATTTGGGACACATAAGATTTTATCCCATTTTCCCAGTCCTATCCTTCTTGGCCTTGTGATCTCGCGGCATTTTGTCATGCTATCCATCTTTTTCTCCAGTTTCTACACTTTTAAGATCTAATATTAGACCTAAGATTTTTTCCCCTGCAAATGCTGAGTTTGAAGGGAGAGGAGGGGCCTACATCTGTCTGAGAGAGCTGATTTAGATTAATAATCTGAATAAGAGTCATGGTTCAAAGTTTTACTGTCATATGCAAAAAAAAAAAGTACAATTAAGTTATTACTTGAATATTTCTCCATATTAGAGATGGGCAACATAACAGTAAGTATACAAACTATATATAAAAACATCACAATGCAAATACAAACAACAACGCGATCCAAAGACATGTAATACAGCATTGAATATATAATGTGGTGAATTGAATTTTGGGATTTTAGTAGAATTTTCCATACATAATAGACATTGCAAAGTGACAAGCGTGAGAGAGATCAGCACAAACACGTACATGATTGAGCATTTATGACAATCAATAACATTTTATTTTTATCCGTGATGTCTGTACCTCATACAACTTGAATCTCCAAAATGTTTTTCAAGACTTTTTAACCCTAAATAATTTGTAATTATGTTTGCTGCTGAAAAAAAGAGGTAGCACATATTATTCAGTCATCACAATTTGTCTTACAAAAGCATCAAAATTATCATAAAGCAGTGTTTAATTCTACTGTAATGACTTCACTCTACTTAAATTTTTCTCAGTAGGTTTGGGCTGATAGTCGACTTTTAGGAGTTAGACTTGTGTACTGCAGTAGATTGCTGATAGCGAGGTGTGTTTCCTGTTTCCTCTGGCCGAGTGCAGGTCATAAGCCTATTAAGAGCAGAGTTAAGCACAGTTTTCTCTTCAACAATCTGCCATGAAGCGAGGGAGGGGCACTTTAACATACAGACCTGTCTGTTGGCTTGTGTACCGTATTTGTTCAGTGGTCAATAGTGGGTTCTGTCTGCCATGTTAGCCCACAGAAATTGACGTGCTGGTAGGGAAAGACAGAGAAAGCTTCTTCACCAACGGCCTGACCCTCGGCTCTAAGAAGTGCTCAGTCATTCGCGACAGCCTGCTTGTGGACAGTGACTGGACAATGGACATCCGGACAAAGAGTCAAGGAGGAGAACCCACATACAACATTTCCGTGGGCAGAGCTGCGAAAGGTAATTCAGCAGTTTTCAATTTTTTATTATTTTTTATGTAGCTCACAGCTGTGGTTGCCAAAGTGGGGGTGCTGCAGAGCAAATGAATGACGTTGAAAATGAACTAAGAGGGACAGTCTCACAGCTGCAACCTCAATTTGACCAAATGTTTTAGTTTTTTCCTCTCAGGCAGCTGGTTAAGTTTTAAAGCCATTTTTGTGCAGAGAGGCAGTTTTGAGGAAGATATGTTAAAGAGTAGGGCTGAGGAAGTTAACGTGCATGATTAATCTGATTAATTATGAGAATTCCACTGGCACCTCAAGTGCAGATGTTTATCTGACTGATGGCTGAGTTATTACAGAGAAAAACTCTTCTCGCTGTGTCTGAAAAGTGACACGGTGATTATGATTATACAGCAGACTTAGGTGATGGAGAGGCGCAAATGAGGTAATGAAAATATTGGGTGAGGAAAAAAGGGGAGTGAAATTTTCTTATCTACAAATGGGGAGCCCTGCAGTTTGAGAATCACAGGCTTACAGGATTGTCAGGGGATGAACAAGTTGAATTTCAAGTACAGTAGATGACGTCCATTCTGTATGTGGGTGTGAACCTTTTCTCACTACTGTCCCAGCCAAAGCTCAGCACAGCACAGCTCTGGCTTCTTTTCAGAATAGCTCATTGATGGGTGTGTTTACACTGTTGGCCTCAGTGCTCGGTTCAGATTTTTGACAAGACAAAGATTAATGAGAAAAGAAGTGACATTCATGTTCTGGAATAACTATGACTTGCATGTACAGCTTAATTAAAGCAGTATTAATGTTCCATAGTAAATGCTGCATCTTTAAACTGGATTTGGAGTGCAGCAGTGGTTATGAAGGACGTCTGGTACATTTGGCACGTCTGGTATTCGTCTGGCAGTTTGTGTTTAAGACTTCACTTGTAGGAGTGTCCTATGTTGTAACTAACAGTCAGGGATACCAAATGCACATCTTATATCCTGATGTGGTTGTCTGTATACCTGCTGTTCATTTCAATATTGAATGGTTGAATGTGTAGGTAATGGGGCTGGGCAGTGTGACCTCAAATCAATATCACAATGAATTGAATATTTTACCACAATTACTTTTGTAATATAAATATGCACTATTAAAGCTGGGATGAAAGAGAGAATATCTTAATAATTGAAGGTAACAAACAGGAATAGTTGCAGACTGAACAGGGCAGAGTCATTTGAGTTTTTAAGGGACAAATATGTGAACATGCACTGAGGAAAGTATTAATAGTATTGACTTTTATTATTAAGTCATATCAAAAACAGACAAATCTAAATAACCGACTTGGACAGGATTACTTTGATTCTCAGTTCTCAGTTTCAGTTAATTTTTAGTTAATTGCCCAGCCCCAGTAAAAAATTAGGAGTGGCCCAGGACTTGCACAGTACTGTGTATATTACTGAACATGTCAAGACAAGAACAGGACAGGCCCCAATCACACTAAACATATTAAACCAAGTAATTCCATGATATAAAAAAAAGACCTTCCAACAGAAGAGAGATTAATCTGGGTTGTTAGACTAGTTTGCAGATTGGATTTAATGCTGAGATTCCCGTTTTAGTCCTTCAGCAAGTAGGCAATAATCATAAATGACAATACTGATTACTTTTGGGATACAACTTCAACAACCCAAAGGCAATAAATGCTTAAAAAAAGAGAGAATGACACCACATTGCTATCCAGAATGGTCTGCCCTTGCCGTCCATTGAAAATATTTCATTTTGTACCAAATATAAGGCAAAGATCTGAACTGGGTCACTTAGTCTGATGGTGTAAACAGTCTTTATTTCCCTAGAGATGTGCTGACTGGGTCTAGCAGTGGCATCGTGTAGACTCTCGTAGTGCATTTATGCGTCAAATTTTGGTTTATGAAAGTTTATCCAGCTGCTTGGTGCAAAGTTTTAGAAGGTCCTGGACTTTATTTCTATTAATTCACTTGTGAGCCTCCACTAATTGAGCACAGTCTTCTTCTAAATCACTTTTTCCTGTTATAAATATAACAAGTATTGAGGATTGGTACTATTCAAGCATGCTTTATCAACATTCTATTATAATAAGGTGAATCTTATGAATGGGTGTTGCATGTTGTGTATTTCTTGCACAATTTTATTCTGAAATTCAGACTTCCCTCTTTTTCCCTCTGATCTCTGGTTGGTGTGTATCAGCTGTTTGCATGATAAGCTGTGATGATGAATATTGGACACCTTTTCCTTCTTCACCTTGTCTTGGCTTTGTGTTTCTTGCCTAACTTCACAGTTTTCGCTAAACTTCCCTTTTCTATTCTCTCTTTTCTTTCAGTCTTGGTTCTTGTAATGGGCAAAGAAGGGGTCCACGGAGGCGGATTGAATAAGAAGGCATATTCAATGGCAAAATACTTACGGGATTCTGGGTTCTAGTTTAATAGCCTTCACGTCTCAGAGGGAGAGAGGGAGGGGGATGAAAAAAGAAAAGAAAAATCCACACACGTGAAAAAAAAAAGTAACATTTTTGGGACACATTTATGGCAACAAGGGATGAAGTAGTTCTTTTTTATGTACACAACTGTATCCCTAAGAGTCGGGGAAGTCTTTTTTGTTTGTTCATTTTTTGTTCTTGTTTTTGTTTGTTTTTTCCCTTGTGTACTCCAGCGTTGGTTATAGTGATGGGGAAGGAGGGCATTCATGGCGGGCAGCTCAACAAGAAAGCGTTTCACATGGCTGAATACCTGAGGAAGGCTGGATATTGAGTCACCAAAACCCCCCTCATCCACCTAGCAGCTCATATCTAACACTGCGGTTGATGAAGCTGCTCCCATAGATAATAGATGCCTTTTGCTCTCTTTCCTCCCCTCCCCCCTTCTTGGTGTTTTGCCCGACCCACCCCCACCCTACATGAAGGAAAACTAAAAATGAAGTTAGACCTAACACTTAGTTTTGTGTACTTTCAGTCTGACATGTCTTTTCAGCACTCCAGATGTTACTCCAGATGTCCTTTTTTGTTGTTGTCATCACATGAATGAGTGTCTTTTAGGCTACTGACACCTTTCCATTTTTCTTCCTCTCTGCCGTTTCCGTCCTTCCGGCCCTTCGTTACTCCTCTATCGTAGGAAACACGTCCCGCACAAACATAGATTCTTCCTCCCTGTTACTCACCGTTATATATTAGGAAATGAACTTGCGTAATCAAGCACACTAGAGCCCGACCAATATGCAGATTTTAAGGCAGATATCGATTTCAATTTTGGAAGTTTTGGAAACATGTTCAATGATATTTTTTTTTAAGCAAAACAAAAATATTTACTATCATGTCTAGATAAGAATGTTAAAAAACAAGCCTATAAATAGTACATTGTATTGCCAACAGTGCAGTTGTTAAACATCAACCCTCACAACATGAGTCCATCGTCAG
The DNA here is from genome assembly GCA_032718565.1 of Distichodus sexfasciatus. Taxonomy (NCBI): domain Eukaryota; kingdom Metazoa; phylum Chordata; class Actinopteri; order Characiformes; family Distichodontidae; genus Distichodus; species Distichodus sexfasciatus. The sequence continues at coordinate 1,728,286 of JAVGVS010000056.1, read as the reverse complement.
TTTCTTTTTTATTGTCATTTATTGGCCTATGAGCACCAAAACCAATTTATCTCCAGTTAGCTCTTCTCACCAATAATACAGACTCACCGATATATATCCTTTGGGCTCTAGAGTAGTTTGGTGCAGGGATGTAGGTAGGTGTGGTCAGATTAAATCTGCACCTGCCCATTCAGTATTGGGATACAGTCAAAATATTCTCACTCTTCATATCTATAGACGTTGCATTGTGCACCAGTTGCAAAAATGTCATTTCTGCCAGATTGTCTTTTTATTATTATTTTTAAACATAAAGGTTACCATTTTGGACATTTCATCCCAGCCTCTGTATCTGGTGTGCCCATTTTGGGTTCTTTTTCCGTGGACCAACTCTGGTCACAGCTTGGTTTAGTTATGCAGTCGCTCTCAACTGGTGTTGAAGGGAAGACTGCTGGCCTCATGCTGCTGACTTTTAAACACTCATGACAGACTGCAGATAAGGAAGGTCTGTAAACGGATGACACTGTAGTCAACTTTATATTTAGTTTTTATACAGATGAAAAAAAATGCATTTGTAAACCTGTCCTGTGTAAAAACGACTGGAGTAAATTGCCTTGTTCAAGTCGTACACTAAAATATGGTTAATATGTGGTTTTATCCAACTTTTCAGTCCTCAGTATTAATGTTCATATCCAAATATAACACTACAATTAGGAATGACACTAATGAGAACGTATTAAATGTTTATCCTGTGCCATAATGTTAAAGAACCTGTTGCTATCACTGAGTTTAATCTTAACTACTGCTGGAGAGACTGAGTCACTTTCTCTCTGGATATTTTGGCATCGGTTCATTTGTTCTGGCCTTGTAGAATATTTGCACATGGAGTATTTGGAGTATTTGATTCTTGCTGCTGATTTCAGTTCCTTCCTTTCCCCTCACACTTTTCTTACATTTCAGAAATGGTCTACATCTGATTTCATATCTGCAAGCCAAGAAATGCCATAGAGTGATTTTTCACCTTGTTTACAGACTGATCAAATAAATTTATTCCAACCAGTTGCTTTGTAATGTTTTTCTTTTCTGGACTTTAAATGAAAATGTAATGAAATCTTTTAAAAACATACTATGAATATCAGTTAAATGTCTGGCTCTGCATATCACATATAAAGCTGGAAGACAGTGGTTTGTGTGAATCCAACAAAAGCATTTTATTAATGTGATGAAATGAAGCTACACTACATACAGACATGAGTGGACATAAGACAAAGGCATCCAGATACATCATTCTTCAAAATCGTCCAAAATATGCCGCCTGGAACCCATTCTAAATACAGTATTGAAATGATATGAACTACATTGTTTAAAAAAATTACCACAAAAATAACAATACTGAGGGTGAAGCTGAAACCTGGCCTTCAAATAGTTATTTGGGGCTGCTATTACAGTCATTAAGTGGTTATGTCCACAAAAAGAATGTGAGGTTATGAGATTCACTGAAATAATAAAAACCTAATTATAATAATGATAGCTCAAAAAAAAGTTTGGCGTCAATTTTGTAGGTGCCCGTCAACACGTCAAAACTAAGATCAATTCTCCTGGTTAGATTCTAGTTTGGCAAAATCATCCCAAAAAATCCACAAGTAGTAATTAAAACAAAAAGAAGGTGCTACATATAAAGTGAACAGGGGTCAATCATACAGCAAACTGTATGATCAGAACCTTGAAACTAACAGGAACAGGTTGCAGATCTAAAAATGTACAGTACATTTACTATCCTTCCATAATTCTTTCTGTCATCCTTAAAGTCATGAAGGTTTCTGCACACAGTCTGCTCTTATCCAGTTTACGAGTGTTTATACTCTGGATTCAAGTCCTTTTGCACTGGGACTGACTGGATCTGCAGAAAGTCAAAGTCCCTGCAGAGCATGCAGAACATTTTACAGCTCAACCCTGTACATGATTGATTTCATCTTTTGAAAGGGACCAAAGAAAAGTGAATAAAAGTCACAAAGAATGTGCAAGTGTTGTGGTCTGTGGTTTTTGCCTTGTAGTAGAGAGGGAGGTGAGATATGAGTGGCCATGAAGTTACATCAGATGCATTAAATTTTCCCGGCGAGAGTCCCGAGCCCTGCTCCTCACTTCAGGCGTGGGCTCCGCGGTCGCCGTGTCGCTCCTGCTGCAGCTGCACCACCACCGTCTCCACCGTCACCTCCTCCTCGTCGCTGTCGCTGGTGTCCATGTCGCTGTGCTCGTCGTAGTTGGACGACTCGTGCTCCTGCTGGGACGGCGAGGCCGACATGGTGCCGAAGGAGTGCGCGCTGGTGGAAGCGAGCGAACGCAGCAACGGCGTGCTCTCTGACGCCTCCTCGTTCTCCTCTGGACCGCTGTCTCCCGAATCCGACTCGGAGTCCGAATCTCCCTCAGAAGGCACCACTTTCTGCTTGCACACTGGACAGGTCTTTTTGGTCTTGGTCAGCCATGGGTCGACGCACTTACAGTGGTAGGCTGACAATCGGGAAAAGAGACAAAGTTTGTAAAAATGTAAAATACTTGACTAAAACATTAGGTGACGTAACTAAGAAGTGTAGCAATGCATTTAATTCTTTCAAGATTAAAAAAAATAAGCACTGTCGGGATGTAACAATCCACTGGGGTTTTTTTTTTAATTGGTTTTGGTTTCAAAGCACTTCTTGAAGTTAAGATTTGTATTTTGCAATTTGCAAAATAAGTGGAAATTGCATAAAACCAGAAATTACATTATTTGTCAAACTCAGATCTCTGTTTTCAGTATTAATTTATACAAAATATAGTAGGGCACTGAACTGTGGTTGGTATCGTAACAGTTAGGGATTTGGCCAGGGGTCGTCGTTTCAAGTCCTAGACTGATTAAGGTACCACTGAGGTAACTTTTCATGGCAAAGTACTACATACTATAAAAAAAAAGATTTTATTTCTCTTTATAAAAATGATTATTTTCAACTACAAGGTGTTTCTGATTGGTGTTGAAATGGCAAAAGTAGCATCTGATAGGCTACTATGCCCAAGCAGCGCATGCTCATCACATGACATCACAGTGCGAGCTGGAGTTGGAGGATGCAGTCTACGTTGGTGAAGATGGAAGCAAAGATCTGTGGCTGTGAAATACCTTCACCGTAATTAGCAACTTTTGCTACTGTAGTGTAGCTAACTACTATATTACAACAGTAGCTTAGCTTTACTTTTAATCACAAGTAGCTTGTAGTTTCTGTCTAAAAGTAGCTTCACCAACACTGGGTCTTGCTCAGACCCAGGAGTGAAAAGTGAAAGTTGTAACTCACCATGAGAACATGGCAGCACTCGCAGCTTGTCTCCCTCCTCATACTCATCTAAACATATGGCACACACGTCGTAACAGTCCCCTGTAGGGAGGAAAACAATAACAGTCACAGTCCTAAAACTCTGGGAAAGATTAATGCACTTGCCGTCAAGGAGATATATTGTTCTGCATCCCACATCTGTAACTTGAATTTGTTGGGTGAACTTAATGTCATTTCGCATAGTTTCATGCTAACGTCAAAGGGATTTGCAGTGACGTAACATGAGGTTCTGCCTGAGCACCCAGACTACTCCATATACAAAGTTTGTATGAAAAGCACTGACACCATCTATAGGGATGGTGTCCACATGTTTGCATAATCAAAGGTCAGAAATAGGTTGACAGAATGCAGTCATATAATGGCCAAACAGACACGAAGGCCAAACGCAGTATGTAAATTGAAATACAAATCAGTACTTAAAAAAAAAAAATGGGACCAGAAAATTATTTTTGTAATCATGTACACTAAGCATAGACCTCTCTCTAATATTTGTAGAACACACTTCAAATATAACCAGATGCTCTAATTGCATCTTAAACCTTCATTCCAGGTTATTCTCTCAGTTTCCTCTTCTGAATTGTGTTTTTTGTTTCTATCCACACATCATAAGGCTGCGCCGTACACTCAAAATATCAATGTTTCATAAGAAACATTACAAAAACTGAAAATACAAGAGTTCACCTTAATGTCTCGAAAAAATCAATTCAACAAACACCACATTTTTTTTACTTGGATATTAACATTATCTATGCACTTTTTAACTTCAGAGAGTGTTTTGAAATCTTTTCTCTAGTTTCCTGCTAACGTTGGGCCTCTTTTCTCAAAGAACATTTCAAGATGAAACTTAAAATTCATCTAATGATTTTCACTGTATCTTTGCAAAGAGAGCTGTAGCTTCCACCAGCCGTGACCCAGCACCCCTTCCACTTTAGTTATGATGTAGTTTAGTTCACTTTCTGCTTTCAGTTCAGCTGTTCAGAAAACAAGGTTTGCGTTCAGTTCTTTTTCAATTAGTATGATGCGCTGAGCAGCAGCAGCCATGTTGTGTCTTAAATATTTCAACAAAATGCGCTAATACAGAATTTACCTACGCAGCAGCTTTTAACAAGCGTTCATCATCTCGCCCTGTCTATGTAACATCAGTGCTGGCTGCCAGAGGAGCCGGGCTGCATTTCCTTTTGAAGGCCTGCCGCTTGCTGCATGGTGGAAAAAAAAAAACGCTGTTGTGTCTAAAAGTGAAAGAATTCAGGCCACACTCCCTCCACATTCCACGGCCTTTTCCTGGTCCCTTCCTTCGGTGGAGGAGGTGCTCTGATGTCAGCCAGTGTTTATGCAAGTTATAAACGAACATGTTTCCTCGGGAGCAAGAATGCCAGGGCTACGTGTGACCTTATATGGATAAAGGATCTAGAGCAACTCTTCCAAACGCTGCTGACTGACATTTCGCTCCACGGACGAATCCTGATGCAGCCGAGAAAAAGAGGAGGAGGAAGAGGAGGGTTTACACATGCAGCCAGCTGCAGCAACTATAGCTCCACCTGGACATTAATTTATCCAATACAGTACGGATGTAATGAACCTACTGTGAATTCTCTGTGCAAGTGTGCCATAAAGCAAACTTTTTGTTCGGAGTGGAAAAATAAGGATGTGATCACAGGAGCTTTGGTTTACAGCAAAATACAGCAGATGTATTTGACGGCAGGTCTACAGACTGAGGTTGTAAGTTCAAATCCAGGTCTATCCTACTGCTGGAACTATCTCCATTAGGACCTTAAGCAAAAGCCTATTCGGCCCAGAGTGCTCAGGTTAGAACGTCCCTGTAATTAGGAAATGAAAGTCGCTCTGGATAAGAGTATGTGCTAAATAGACAGCTTGATAAAATCTGTTTAATTAGAAACTAATTTAACTATATTCAGCTTTATTCATCAATAAACACCACCCACTTCCATTTATGATTGCAATCTTCAGGGTTTATGCAGGAATCGATTTTACTACCTCCACAATATTTTTTACTACCAACACAACATCAAGCAGCGGCCTTTTTTTTTTAGCGTCAAGTTGTCCTTACCTTAACGCTAGCCCTTGGGTTATCCTAACCATAACCCTTAGTCCCACCCTAATAAGGTCAACTTGACACTTCTTAAAACAAATGCCTTACAGGCCAGCACCACTGCAGAATCAGAATTCTGCTCAAATCCCTCCTACACACAAGCAGCAGAGGCTACATACTGAGGCCTTTCACTCTGATCTGAGACCAGCTGCGGCTCCTTTTACACTATCTAAGATTAGAGCCTCAGGGCCCAATATACATAAATGAGAAGACACAGCACAGTACATATTGACCCGCATCATTGACACTATTTATAAGTCATTTCTTAAAATGTGGCGCAATGCCGAATCAAATGATGTAAGCAGTCTTATCCTTGCCACATGCAGCTTCTGCCTGCGAATCCTATTGGCCGATGGCTCCTGGTCTTGTGATTGACTGCACACTACAGACAAGTTTTTACAGAAAAACCAAAGATGATGTAGAAAGAGGAACGGCGACAGGTAGATTAAACGCAAATTATAGTTTATCAACCGTGTAATAATAATAACAATTTAATAGTTAGGTCTTACATGTTTAATAAGCATGCAATCAATGGCTCCCCTTGCCCACTTGTCTGTCCCCAATTGAACATAAACACAGATGCACAAGTCAATCACAAGACCAAGAGCCATCGGCCAATAGGATTCGCAGGCAGAAGCTGCCAAAACCCCGCCCCCAAACTGCCAAAACCTACCCACTTTCAAACCGTGCGCGCAAATATCTCACTCGAGCAAAAAAACCTGCTCTTCGGTAATCTCTTAAAAAAAAAGGACATTTAACACATCGAGAGGAAAAAAAAAAGACATTCGCGAGAAGAAAAATAAAGTTCGCGCGCAATATTATCACAACCGCGCACTCAATTCTTAATTTTGTGCTCTCGAGTTTCACATTTGCGTGCGCGACTTTGAAATTTACGCCCGCGATTTTGCGCGCTCTAGTTTTGGCATTGATGTGACGCCATAAACCTTTAGCAGATAGAATTTCACTCATAGTCTGAAAAAATAATACCTCTAAAACCAAATTTAACACTTTTAATGGCCTTAAATTTGGCAATTTTGATTTATCACCTGTTAATACTTTTTAAAACCCCGCAGACACCCTGATCTTGTATCCATAGCTAATCCAGAATTGCAATAAATGCAAAAAACTGCCACTGCAATATTATATTTTCAGCCCACAAAAAAACAGACCGTTTCAAGTTCATTTTCACTTCTCAACTTGACTTTATCACCCCATCCCCTTTACTGGGATCTGCTCTGTTACGTACAATGCTCTCGCCGCATCCCCAGCGTTTATAAGAATGAGCCCAAACAGTCTTTGGGTTACACATTTAGATTTCCCGCTAAGCTGATTAAAAGACACTTAACTAATTAATGACCAGACAAAAGGCAATTAAGTACTTAAGGATTTTCATGAGCGCATTATATGCCGCTCATCTGTTCTCGGGCGAGGCTACATATGATTGAGAAGGCAAAACGTAACCTCACTCTTAATACCTTCACCCCGTCTTCCTTTGTGATGTACAGTGATGAGCATTTCGCACTCACCCACTCAAGAGGAAAAAAATGGCACAGATAATAATGTAGATTCCAAAGAATTTCACATAACACAGATCATATAAAATTTTATATAACTGCCTGAAAATCTGTTCTGTAGAAATATTGTTCCTAGATTTGACAACATTTTTACAATATGAATAATCATGTGTTCTGCTTCACAAGAAGCCATTTCTGTAACGCCCCTGAGATTCCAAGGAAGACCAGCTTGGGACGTTCAAGGCCTCTTTTACAGAAAGAATGTTCTGCAATGCAGCAACTTCAGAATATTTATACTCCTCAATTACACTACCAATAGCAAAAAGGCTGCACTTCCCACAGCCAGGAAAGTGAAGTGTCCCTGCAGTGTAATATTAACTTTTAAAAGACTACTTGTAGTAAATAGTTTAATAGGAAGGACATGAAACACTGGAAAATATTAATTCTGCAAAGAAAACACAGCCTTGTGACACTTACATAAGCTTGCCACCGAGTGCTACTAGCCCAGAAACACAGAGGAGTCTTGTGTCTAATATACAGTATGTGCAGTATATTGGATAAAGATTGAACTTAATGAGGAAAAGGAAATGGAGGAGGATGAACCCTAATACAATTCTACATTCATCAGTTCCTTTAGGTCATTTTAGAAATATAAGGACAAGACGAGGACACAGGAATATGAATACAAAGTTGTAATAATTAAAGCTCAGAATTGAACCCCAGAGTTGGAGCCCTGATTTGAAACCATTTTTATGCTGGACTCCAATACCAGATATCTGACTAAAGATTAATGCAAAAAAAAAGACTTTTTTTTTTATTTCCAACATACATTACAAACACTCTTTAAGTTGTTTTCACTGTCTCGCAAGTATTTTCCAAGAACCTCAATTGCAATTCTGACAATTCCTCATCTCACATCTATCCAGATGCTTTCAAATGCATTCAGAATCCACGAATCCAAAAAAGCGGCACATGGTACATTTATTTTGTAAATACAGTACTGCGATCAGACTGTGATGATAATCTCTGTCCTTGCCAAGTCTTTCCTTAAAGTCTGTTCACCATGTGACTGGCATTAGGAGACAGGACAGTGCACACAAACAACCTCCATGGAGAGATCCACAGGAGGGCAAAAAGCACAAGGACAACAAAGGACCTGGAGATTTAACATACACTGTTTTTCTCCCTCAGACCTCACATCAGACAAAATAGTAGAACTGCCCTCATACAAGGCAGGGTTTACAGTTTATAAGCTTGGCAGAACGGCAACACAATTAACTACACGCATCAAGCAGCTCAAGTTAACATGGAAAAACCCAACCAGTCCACAAAATCACAATGACTACTTTGCATATGTAAAGTGTGGGGGGGAAGACAACAGAAATGGCACATGGGATATAGTAGGTTTGAATTCCTTTCCCTCAACTGACTGTGCTCAGTTAATTTTAGCAATGCTGAATCACAAACTCTCACTTCAGCAGCAGCTGCTGTCATGAGAAGACAGCTGGAGTTTGACAAAAATGCCATGAAAATGCCAAGACGTATTCTGAATGAACATAAAACTTGATTTGGAGCATTGCTGCTCACAGTCAGATAACGGTGCAGGCAAACATTAACACAAAAGGAACAAAGAGAACTGGGAGAAAATGTATTAGAAAAAAAATCAAAGGCGCTGATATAAAAGAGGCACTTTGGCACCAAAGCCAATAATGTGTTAACCTTGGTTCACTTTTGTCATATTTACATCTCTGGAGTTTTAATAGAGATTGGGTTCCTCCCTTCCACACACTCATCAAAATGTAAGAGAGAGTAATAATGATATGAAACCCAATGTAAAAGGTGTCTTTACCTTTTTTATATTTGTGAATTGGGAGCTTCTTGAGCTGGTCCTTACGCAGTCGGCTCCTTCTTGCCCTGTGCCTGTCCTGGACAAACTTTGTGATCTACAGAACAGGAAAAGTTGATGATGATGATGATGATGATGATGATAAGCGCCCATATATAAAGTAAAAGATAAACTGTTATTAATGACTCTTTTACCAATATTCAAATCATTATTACTCACCATGAAAATTACAATGAGAATAAGGCAGATCCCAACGATTATGAGAAACGGGATTAGGTAATATTCCAGAGGCAAGCTGAAGTCCGGCATGACGACTACATGGCCTCTGTAAACAAGCAAACAAGAAATGTGGTCAAGATTTCATCCACAATACTGCATCAGCACAGGGGAATAGTGAAATACACCCATCATTTCATTTTATCTAAAAGCCAATGGTTTCTCTTGCTGATACTACTCTCACTCAGAGTCTTTTGTCTGGGAGATGAAGCAGTCAGTGAGGTTCACTCTTCGGTAAAAAGTATGACAGCTCAAAGACATTTTTTCTACTAGGGAAAAATAATATGGTATTAAGATTTCTCTTCAAATGTTTGCCTTTTACAAAAGACAGAATAAAGCTGTTCTAACATCTAAATGGAGAAAAAGTTACATTAAAGGATGAATTTGACACGTCAACATGTAAAGCACTCACCCTTTCTCATAGATGTAGTCCTCTTTTAGAGAGTTGGCAGCATCTTCACCAATGAACACTGATGGGATGTCAATCTGCTTCACAACATCCACTACAGACAGACAGAATGCTGGAATTAACCACAAAAACAACACTTGACGAACACAAATGTTTAACACTTCTAGAGAAAAAGAACTTGAATCCTTAAGGTTTAAAAGGTGAAGAAAAAAATCCCAAGAAGCCTCAATAATGACAAAATGTGTGTCTGCATCGCTGTGCTTGGGCTGGTTTTTATGTGCTAATGAGAACCTGACTGTCCCCTAAGGAAAACCTTAGATTTGTCAGATCTTTAAGGCATTGTGAGGCCTGGCCCTCTGAAGAAAAATACTTTTACATATATGTCTAAATTGTTGAAATTAAGAATTAGATGGAATATTCATATTAATGGTCGACTGGTTATCAGCGCTGATATTTCACATTTTTATTGTTGGCACCATTAGTCATTTTTTGACATGTTGATGAAATGAAGTCCTTTAAAAATGCACTACTTTGGTTCTCATTTAAAGATATGCTATAAAGCATTTACATTACATTTTGTGTTGGAGTAAATTATTTTAAATGTTGACACCAACTTTTATTTTTACAGCTGGCATATATCAGATATCAGTCTGTTTGCTAAGTAATAACCTGTATTGACACTGAGCAAAGCATATCGGTTAACCCCTAATTTATATGAGTTTAATTTAGTTATTATGAGAGTCAGTGGAAGATATAAATGTGTGTGAGCGTGTGTGTGTGTGTCCTGCAGTGGAATATTCAGGCTCGGCTGGTGTCTGATCAGAGACAGAGTTAGCTGCATTCTGCCAGCAGACAATAGCCAAACGTGCTCTTGCAAGCTCAGCCATCCTTTATCCCATTGACCACTAGTTGATTTCTGACCACAGGAGGCCAGCTGAGCTGCTGTTATTTGGGTTTTGGCTCATTATTAACCCAGCAGTGTCACAAACAGGATAGTGTGTGTTGTGATGCTGCAAGTGTTTAGGACACAATAGCATTGCTCAGGTTTTTACACAGTACAGTATTTTTTCTGGGTTGAAATGGTCAACAAGCCCATAAATATCCAGCCAAAAATGTATGTGGTCAACTACTGACCACTGAGAAAGGGCTATTCAAGACTGAAGAAAAACATGTCCCATGCAACAGGACCACAGTTTCTTATTGTACATAAGGCGGGGCTACAATGTACTTTTAACTGTAATATGTATGTGTTAATGAGTGAACACAGTCCTATGTAAACTGTTAAAATGTAACATCTACAATCACAAGGAGCCTCGTCACCACAGCGCTGCAGATATGGACATCGGCAAGGCCAATGCCCCAGAATCAAAGCACCATTTGTCAAGACAACAAACACACGAGGGATGGCCCGGTCCACACGTTTTTGAGGCTGTGTGGAAAGGGACTTACGGTCATTGGATCCCATGCTGATTAAGTCATCAGAGTCCACATTGTGAACAATGGCCGCCTTGTAGCCTGCCTTCTGCGCATTAAGGACCTGTGTTGAGACAGAAGCGCCGTTCAGACTTACAGGCATCACATATGCACTCTTCACACCCCCATGCCAAGGCCCTGCCTCGGCCACACAGGTCACATAACAACACACACACAAATGACCATTGTCTGGAATGCAGATCAGTCATGAACATTGAACATCTGTATTCATGTTTTTGGTCCCGGACAGCAAAAAATATGCTCATGCAAAAAAATGACTCATATGTGGGTCGACTTTCATGAAGGCCTGACCACGGTTCATGGCTATGCCCACGCAGCACACTAACGTCCAGCTACTACGGGTGTAAAGATACATCAGTCTTCAGCGATACATTTATTAAATGGGCAACGAGCCCATAACACTAATCCAAAAGGGAAACATACATCAAACAAAGCTGACTCCTGAATTGTATTGAATCGAAATCGTATCACATCAGACCTAAATATCGACAGACATCGAATTGTCATCGATGGAATCAATATAATATCGTATCGTGATGAAACTCATGATTTATACCCTTATCAGCTGCCAAATCCAAATGGGCAAGGTTATAGAAGCGAGAGGAACCATTACACCCTCAGGCCTTCCTTCACAAAGCAGCTGGAATCTGGGAGAAATTCCATCCCTGATGGATTTGGGAATGTTTGCATGGGCAGAGATAAGGACATTCAGGGCATTCCACAAGAGAGAGGAGGAGAGCAGAAAACTAAAGGAAGAAGGGGGAGTGGTGAGAAGTGAGACAACAACACAGAATCTATAAATCATTTTTTGCCAAGATTAATGGCACTATCTCTCACACACACACACACACAATATGAGTAAAGGGATAACAAATCCTAATCAGAGTAGATCATGCTAATTTAGTCTGAAGCACTCGGGGGTAAAGGACTCTTTTTAAGAAAATCTTCTACTAAAAACTCTCTGTTTAAAAATAAGAATGCACAATAAACTGTGGCCTGCAGATCTAAGATTAGCTGAACATTTTTTCAAACCAAAATTGGTCTGTACATAGACACAGTGGTGCAAGGAGGACTTCTGCTGAATCAGCTTGAGAGTTTCTGACTAAAACTAAAACTAGGAATTTGGGAATATTACTACAAGTGGGTTTAATGCAGAGGTGAGTGTGATGTGACACCACATGCTGAAGTTACATCATACATATGCAATATGATAATTCATCAGGAACCATTTGCAGCTGATTTTGTAATGGTTTTCAACATTTGTTCAGTGTCATTTCCTTTTTTTATAAGGTGCACAAGGAAAGACTGACAATGCAGTGCATATTCATCAACAAATTATTTCTTTTTCTAAGTAAAAAGAAGTGTTTAGTCTCTAAAAACGTAGATACTAGAGTAAGACTGTGACTGAACCGAGTGATTCCTTTGGGATATATTCCTTTTTCTATATATTTCTGCTTTCTCTTAATTTCTATTTAACTAAAAATGTTTAACCTTTTACTGCACAGTCTCAGGGCCAAAACAAAGATGCATTTTCAAAGTTGTCCTTTCTTTTACTTTCCCTTATTTCCTACATCAAATGCAGAACAGCCTATTGAGTGCATCGGATTGAAAAAAGGGATGCGCCGATCCGATACGTGGATCGGATATCGGCCCAATAATGACTCAAATAGCTGGATCGGGTATCGGTGGCATTGAGCCGATATGTAAATTATGTAAAAAAAAAAAAAACAAACAAAAAAAAACTCTGCAAGCAAATAAAACACACTGTTCTTATTATTTCTAGTAGCCATGTCTACAGTGCCAGCACTTTTATACTACATAAAGCGTTAAAAATAAGTGAATTCTACAGTTTTTTTAAATATCAGAAATGGACTAATTTCAAGATTGTGTCAGCACATCAAACTATGACAAATCTCAGTAGTACAGGACATTCTGAACACAACAACATAAAGCATGTATTGCTAATGTCTACACAAACACTATAATAAGCCTTACAGGCTTTATAGGCTAGGTTTATAACGAAAGGTAAATAAAAGCCCCAAATTCTCTTAGGGCTGTAAAGGTTAAAAACTGGCATCGGATCGGTACTCAGGATCAGCTGATAGCCAAAGCCTAAGTATCGGTATCGGTATCAGAACTGAAAAAGTTGGATCAGTGCATCCCTAATTGAGATACTGAGGGCACAGGGAAATAAGGAGGTTTACCATTTAAGTCACCGCTTTCAAATGCAGTTCAAACAAAACACTCCAGAACACCCAAGGAGAGATCAGATGACACAAATTTTTTTTTTGAAAACCCATGCAGAGAGAAAGAGGGAAAAAGAAAAACTAAATTATATCCCCAAGCTTAAAAGAACTAAAACACCATCCCAGACATGTTTTCGTGCTCTCCTTGGTTCATGACTGAATGAATGATGTGGTTTTTAAAGTTCAGATTAGATAAGCGCAACTGAAACAGGAGGGAGTGGCTGTGTAGCTACATGGGTACAAGGGTCAGTACTCAGCCCAGCACATACAAAACACATTTCTATTCAAAACCAAAGCCACATTCATGCATCAGCTCAGAGTTATTTCAAATCACTGGGTGGAGGAGAGCTTCAAACTCACACCAGTGCTGATTCAGACATGAGCAGTCAGTGACGCATTTAGGGGGTCAACATTAGGGTTGGCAAACTGGCCACTGTTGCCCCCTACAGCGCCACAGCAAATGTGCAGTGTTCAGTAATTACTACGCATGATCACCAGAGCCTGACCAATTTAATTTCGTATCAGCCAATATTTTTGTAATAATTATTTTCTAAAAAGATGTTTTCCCCAAACAAAAAGAGAAAAGTACCTCACCCAGATAACAGGACAATGCAATTGAAAAATAACTTAAAATTAAACTGCTGTCAGCAGTGGAGATGATAATCCGTCTTTCCATTGCTTTTTAATTGCTGTTTATTGGCCATTATGAATGCCAATACTAATTTGTTTGAAGTTCGCTCACATCAGCCAATATTATTGACAGACTGATTTATCGATCATGCACTAATAATCACCAACCAAAACTACAATCATTAATTTGTTACTTTAAATGATGACATCAAACCTCACATATTCGTTATGTGTTTCTAACATACTTTACTAGTTAGATACTAATTTATACTGGACAAATCATGCCTTATTACCAGACATGTTTATACATTGCATAGTACAGAGCTGTGAGAACTAAACGTTCCTAATCCATTACCAGTTCCAATAAAGTCATATCTCCTTTTAAGGATGTATGAGGCCATGGTATGAATGAAGCAGACACACTGACCCTGCAGTGAACTTCATCTGAAACTTGATTTTTCTGCAAAACACAGCAACTCTCCCCATGTCGTTCTTCTGTCATTCTCTTCTATAACCATTTCAAGATACAGCATTTTGGTTATGAATAACAGCACTAATCAAGAAAATGGTTTTGACCTTTACACATGCATGACAGAACAAATTAAGGAGGAAAAGCCCAAATATCCCCTTAATTCTAACGGTCACTTTACACTTTACTGGCCATGACCAACCAGGGCAGGAAGAGGGACTAAGGCTCCAGCACCATCCTCTCTGTTTGTGTAGGGCAGAGTCAGATTTCATACAGCTCAGGGAAAACCTCTGTGATGCAGAAAGACCAAATAAGGAAACAAGAGACCAGGGAGCACTGTGATATGCACACTTTGTGCCTTTGCACACACCGAGTCTACGTAATGTCACAGACCACGTGTATATTTTTATACCTACAGGCAGTGCTGCCTAAAGAAGCCAATCCCAGTTCCATACGTTAACTTGTGTTCAGTCATGAAACTTTTTTGTATTTTCTCTGCTTCTCATTATAACAACAAAGCAAATTGTGAAAGGGCCTTGTGGAGGCTTGATAAGGATAAATCTGCAATTTAAAATAAATTAATTTGATTTGCAAACCCAAACACACACAAAGTTGGGCAGCTCCCAAGACTAGCCAAGATCTCCCCTTTTAAAGAGTCAAACATCTCTTCACTAGATACTACAAAAATATAAGGAGCTTCTTTTTCTCTTTCTAAGATTGTTGGTTTAACGTTACAGTTCAGGATGGTCCTCATTTGGACCCATCAGCCACCTAGTTTCTCTGATGAATTCTGGGATTTGTTTCCAGAACAGTATCTGATCCTCATTAGTTGATTTAGATTTAACATTGTTGTGGGGCAGAGCTTCTTTAATCCTGATTATATTTAATACAGCATCCATCTCATGGGATGAACAGAGAGCAGCATTTTGCAGAAATAAAAAACAGCAGCAGTCATGATGTAGTTTTATTTTTATATATTTTCACACATATTTGTATCATTGCTTTGAAGCACAACATCTCTCTGCCTTCTGCTTTTGAAAGGCAATGTGCAGCTTCCCCTGCCTGTCATCATCTCTCTCTCTCTCTCTCTCTCTCTCACACACACACACACACACACACACACAGCAGTACAGGTTACCTTGATGTCAAAGTTGCAGTCAAAGCGCTTGATCAGTACAATGAAGGTGTTGGTCGTGTTGTCCCTCAAGGGCGGGGGCTCAATGGGTTCACATGCATTTTCAGGCCGCGCCCCAATCAGGAATCCCTGTTGATAAAAGGAAAATTACTGTATTAAATACGGAAACTGGGTAATTACTAACAACAGCATCAACAATGATTTTAACTTATTTCACATTAAAACTCATTAATTAATTGTAGTTAAGTTCAGTGAGTTGATTACACTTAATATCCATCAGCAGGTTATATCATCTTTGTTTGCAACATAAAAAACAAAGTACTTCCAAAAATGAAAATCCTTAACAAGACTCATTCATATATTGTGGTTTTAAGGGATGAGTCATGGACAGTTTTTTAATGCATCTCCACCCAGTTTCAGCTTGTACTGCTTTGTGCACCTAAAAGGCTTATAAATGTGAAGATAATAAACAGTGTCCTCTACTGGACTACAAGCCCATTACAGAGTATTGAAGGGAGCTAAAGAACAAAGCTCACACCATTTTTTATGCATTCAACAGGTAACTTAACAGCCAAGTTAATTACAAGAACAAATGCCTATGAACACTTTGTCAATTCAACAAAAAGGAACTACAAAAATGGCTTTACACGGGTAAAGTTGAGCACTTTCTGAATTATGAGGACCATATGACTTGGTTTACAATGGCTCCCTCTGTTGGCATTAACATTTCCTAGAGAGCTATTGAACAGCTATTGAACTATCTCCAAAACTGACCAGCAATACAGATATTCTATGTTTAAAAGCAACAGTAAATATATTTAACTGCATTGCACCTCTTTTATAATCAAGTTAACATTTACAGCATTTAGCAGACACTCTTATCCAGAGCGACTTACATTTCCTAATTTCAGGGACAGTTCCCCTGAGAGCAACTTAGGGTTAAGGGTCTTGCTCAGGGACCCAAGGTTGGTAACGCCAGAGGTCGGATTCAAACCCACAACCTCTGGGTCCCAAGGCGAGTGTCCTACCACTAGGCCACCAACACCCCTTAGTTCACACAATGCTGCCCTCCAAACAAGCTGCTGGATCCTCTTAAGCTAATGACTCAAGTGATTATAAAGGCGGTGCAGGTTCACTCAACATGAAATCAGATCAGATTAATACTTACAATGGAATACAACTGAAATAGCACCTAGTATTTAACAATTTTGTTGGCATATCTTTTGGGCCAAAAAAAAAAGCTAAAAGTTGGCTGGCTCTGCAAGCCTGGAGGACTGGACAGACTGTAAACCCTATTGTGCAGAATATCAGCTTTGGGGAAGGGAATCTCATTTTAAAAGTGTCCTAAGTGACAAATCAGTACCTCCTGGCCATTTTTAAGGTCAATGAGGAGTGGCAAAAGGTCAATGAGGTGATGAGTGGGCAGTGGGCTCTAAAATGAGTTATTGTGTTATCTCTAATATTGCATTGGAAATGATGCTTATTTTCCTTGTCTGGTCTGGAGGGGAAAAGGCAGGAGGTCTGCACATGACCAGTCTAAAATAGACCAGAACAAGACCACAACAGTTCTTATAAAGAGACACTGCAAAAAACAAATGGTACAGATTCAAGCCAAAAAAAGCCTGAATGAACAAAACATCACCCAGATGATTATAGATGGGATCCATTAAAAATGCCAGATGTAGAATCATAACAATACTGAAAAAAAATGTAAGTTTCAAGATTTTTTTTTCTGTCTAGAAACAAACAAACTGTATTCCAGCTAGCTGATAAGCAACCATTCAATTATCCAAATGCCATACAGTTTTATCTACCCACCTTCAGTCCTTCACTGGGCAGCCTGTAGCCAAACCGAGCCGGCAGATCATCAAAGCTCTCTGTTTTATTGTCAAACGAATACTGAAAGACAAAAATAGAGGCCGTTACCTAGAACTGTAATAATTCCAAACAACTCCAGGCAAGGATTTAACCTGTTTTGTTCCAAGAGAACATATAAACAAGGGTCACTCACTGCTGAAATGTCCGCTTCCACAGGCAACAGATTGAGGAAGGCAAAGAGCTGAACTGTGAAGATGGTGTAGATCTGGGTGGCAGACAGCATCAGCATGCCCAGTGAGAGCAGCATCTTCAGATCTACCAAGAGTTACATCAACACACACACACAGTCAAAAACTGGCATTCTGAGCCCAAAACTCCCTCTGACTCAAGTACAAAATGAAAAAGAAAAGAAGTACAAAGACACTATAATCGAGTAATCAGATAAATTATTTTTTTTAAAAACAACATAAAGACAAGTCTGAAAATGGGTTCTATACCTTTGTTTTTAGGCTTATTATAATGTGTAGAAGTTAGCAATACATGCTTTATGTTGTTGTATTCAGGAATATTTATATTCAGACACTGTTTTATGTGTAAATGCTGACACAGTTTTTGAAAATTGACCTGCTCCTGTAGAAATTTTAGCTTTAGTAGTAGTATAATGGTGCTGAAACTGTAGACATAACTATTAGAAATAGTAAGAACAGTGTCTGTTTTTATTGGCTTGGAGAGTTTTTATTATGCAGAGACATTCTATGTCTCTATGAAGCAAAATAAGGTTAGTGCCAGGCCCAAACACTTCTTTATCCATTTGATATCCATCAGAATATAGAATATTTTTTTGATAACAAATAATGCATTTTCTATATTTATTTTTTCCTGCTGATTACTCTCTAACATTATAAAATTGAAAATAACATTCTGATGAATTGAAAATGAAGAAATACTGAAGTTTTGGGTAACTTTCTGTGAGAGAATTATAATTCACACAATCCCCTGCATGCAACTCAGATCTGCTCAAAATAATGCGATGGACGCGAGTCTAGATAAATACTGAAAATATCAAGTAAATGGCTCTATTGTGAGTAGAACACTGGATATTGTTGTTATTGATCAGCTAAAATATAAGTTTTGTCTGTTATAAAGGCGAAGATCTAACTGAACTGTAGTGTTTTATTTGTCATTTATGTGTTTTTACACATTTATTTCTATTTCTGTGCATGGAATTACTCACAAATACTTTCACATACAGAAGTATCAGGTCTTGACTTGCGCACCACTAAACACGCCACTATTAAGTCAGTTTCTAGAAATATTGCCTGGACCAAATTATTCGAATAATCGTTTCAGCCCCAGTTATTTTCAATCATTTTAATCTCACAAATGAGCAACACATATTTTTGTTTATTCCCCACAAAAGAATGAATGACTCGCTAAAAAGATGATTCAGATAACAGACAACAAAGAACCAAATGAAATGTGTCAGATCATGTTTGGTCATCATGTGTTGGCTTTAAAAGACTGAAAACCACTAACAATAAAAAAAAACAATAGTCTATGTACACATTATATTACAATTTTCATGCAGTGTTATTCATGGCAAAATAAAAACCACAAACTTCTCAAGAACATGGAAACCCCTTTCTCAAAGACTACTTCACATAATAATTTGATTTTTCAAGCATATTCACTATCTGCTTCCACAGAGGTTATTTAAGTGCAATCCCTTAAAAACGGAAATGAAACATCTAACGCCCTGAGTCCATGTTTTTTTAAACGGATGCCAACTAAAGCACTATTTTATTTTAGGTAAAGGTTTTTTCTTTGTTTTGTCACAAAAGTCTTTACTCCACAAGAGAACTGGTCACAGATGAACTATCTTAATGATCTGTTCAACAGTGAATCCATAGAGACCAAACACAGTAAACTGAGAGTCATGTCTAAAATAAGACCTTTACCAATAAGAACACAGATTACCCAAAAAGGATGTAATCAGACCATTTGAGTTTTGAAGAAAAATTACTGAGCTTGTCATTTAGCAGATAGTCACAGTTAAATAGATATAACAAGCAGTTAGCTATGTTATTTTTATTGATTTATTAAACTGTGCATTTACCGAAATCTGGGCTGATCAAAATATCATTTTCATCGTAAAATACAAGTTAGACAAAGGTGTCAGACTACGCCTTTTGCTGTTTGACATGAAAAAGAAAAAATAATTATGCATTTTATATATCGTCCGAATTAAAACAAATAGCGTTGCCTTCATAATTCGGCCTCGACTTACGGCATGGTATATAATCCGTGTTATGTAATGTTCCCCACACTCCAGTAATACGCCAAGTTTGATAATGTTTGTGTCTTTACTTTTTATTTGTCGAGTTAACAAACAGCGTTAGCTGCTACACATAAGCCATTAGATTCGCCGACACACAATAACAAAACAAGTCTGGCTAATGAGCTAGCTCATCTATTGACAATTCCCGCAAACCATGAAAAGATAATAAAATAAACACAAGACCTGGACTCATAATGAGTAATAGATGTTAACAGATGTTTTATTATCCATCTAACTATCCCAATCAGTTTTACTGACTAGTTAAGATAACTAAGCCAGTTCGCAAACACAAGCTAAAGCTGCTAACGGAACCGAGCAGCGTCAGTCAGCTGGAGCTGGAAGGACATAACCATGTGACTTACCTTTGCATCAAACCGTTCAATTATATGAACGTTTTGTTTTAAAAACACGAAGCGTAAAGTCGTCACTTTAGCTTAAAATGAACATTACTGCAACTTTCTCGGGCTTGTAGGCCAGAGTACGGAACAAAACGTCAACAATCCGAACAGAGCACGCTTTGTACGCCAGGGCTTCGTCCCATTTCTCTCATTTGGTTTCATCTAGTTGACTCAGTTCTAGGGAGTATCGATCAGTTGTGTGACAGAAGACGGTGAAAGTTGTCAGGTTGTAGAATCGTACAACTTTTATTTGAACATACTGAATTTCTGACGTTTTGTGAGTTTTCTGTGCGTGTGTGGCTAATGTATTAACTAAAAGAAGGTTTCTAACATGGTTTACAAAGCTGCTCTGAGATCAGTCTAGATGGACAGTGTTTCACCTTTTAAGGGTTTATGAGTGTGGCAATATTGTGCTATCTTCTGCAAATGTTTATCTTGTGTGTAGCAGTTATGTGTCTTTTGTCTGCCTTCCTTGAGTTGTGTAGTAGAGAAGGCGAGCGAAGGAAACGAGGGAAGAATTTTTGGAACGCAGCCTTAACTACATCTACTACACGTTCAGGTTTCTACTGCGTCATAACTCTCCTCCTCCCTGCCATCCATACTTCCTTTTTCAGGGTTCTGCACGATGGACGCTACAGCTTTAAATACCACAAGACTCGTGCGTTTTACTAGTGGAACAAGCATAATAGATGAAAGTGAAAGAAGAATGAAAAATATTCCACTCTTAAGAGTAGGGTACCTTTCATTTTCAAGTAACAATGTGTTCTAAGTTCTGATAAACTAATCTTGCTTTTAAAACGAATATTTTGGAATGCATTAGTAAATAATTGAGAGGGTGTAACACAAAAAAGTTTAGTTCATTAAAATACTGTTCAGATTTTTTTTCTGTTTTTAGTTACAAGAGTGAAGCCAGCGGTTGTCAATAGATCTAGAGGTTGTATGATCAAATCCTGCTTCGTCCTACCTCCAATACCACTGAGCCCTTGAGCAAAACCCTTAATTCAATTCAATTTTCTTTATATAGAGCTCTTAACAGCAGTCATTGCCACAAAGCACTTTACATATAACCGGCCCCAACCCCCAACAAGCAACTCTGAGGTGACAGTGGCAAGGAAAACCTCCCTCTAGTAGGAAGAAACCTTGAGAGGAATCAGCTCGGAAGGGGACCCCATCCTCCTCTGGGCGACCGGGGTCTGTAAACACTTAATACACAAGTTAACATTAATTCAAAATTAATTGTTCCTGGAGCCGTTTATAATCCACTCAGCAACATTTAGTGTAGTTAACATCAGTTCAGTATTAAATAAATTCAAGTCCATAGAGTCCAAAAACCACAAGTTGCTCCAGGAGTAATTCCTCTGTAATTAAGAAAATGTAAGTCGCTCTTGATAAGATTGAGTGTAAATGTATTGAGTATCACACTCATTGGTGTAGTACAGAGTCCCTGTATTTGCAACCTAAGCTCACTTATATTTAGGTGCTTGTTGAAGATTCAACCTAACAGAGATTCTTATGTATATGTATAAAAAACAACACTCATACTTCACACTCTTATCAGCACAGCACACACTACAATGCCACTACAATGTCTGTGTTTGAAACAAGCCTCCACCTTAATAATACCAGCTTAACTGGGCTTTTGTGGTCAGAAACTGACCGGCGGTGTAGAGGTTGCAAAACAAATTGTTCATCACAACAGATGAGAAAAGGTATATGATTGTACACCTAAAGTAAAGTTCTATGCTAGGTTTCCTTGGTTGATCAGTGAGTATAGCTATAAGATAGATGTTTCCAGTGCTGGGTGCACATTGCATACAAGTTTAATTATAATGCAGTACATCTAGCAACGTGAATCACACCTCTTGGTTTATGTTAGGTAAAAGAAAAAAAGAGAATAATTCACATTACATGTCATGCATTTGGTTTAACATGTAGTTAAACTGCATTAAATGCAACTAAAATTTCGCCTACTGATAACTATGATTTGTATAGTATATCTAGCATATATTTGCGCCATATTAACTTGGGCTAACCCCGCCCATCACCTTTCGACCAATTGCAGACTGGCAAACTCTGGCACAACCAATTACATCGCAGCACCGTGACACGCCATATAAGGGCTGCCATCGCCTTAAAAGGCAGAATCCTCTCGCTTTATATGGAGGAAAGTAGATCCGATACGTACGCAACCGACAGCGTCCTTGAATTTTTGTTTTAGTTAATACGCAGTATTCACCGTTGAAGTTGGTTATAAAAACATCAGATGAACCAAATGATCTTCTGTGAGATTTTGCGATGACCTCGCAAAATACGTCGAACAATATCAGGAAACTTTTGCGAACTAGATAATTTGGCGGATGTATACCCATGACCGAAAAACGCCATTTCCATATGTGGCATGTACAGCAAGTTTTGAAGTGGGTGGTTTGATTGATGGACTGAAGCCTAGGCGGAAACTTCGCGTTGTAAACTTTTTTTGGCTACTAGTTACCGGTTAGCTTTTGAATGCAAATTTATCTTATTAGTTGTTCCCTTAGTTGAGTTATTGTAGTCTTCTTGCATGCGTACCCGTCCCTGTGTTGATAAAAAAGGTCCGGATAACACGCGGTCGACTGGGGCTTTTCTCACCGTCAAAACTAAATCTGGTTTATGTTAGCCAGCTAAATTAAGTTAATGTAGCCCGGTGATAACTTTAAGAACTGTAAAGTAAAAGTAGTGTGCGCGGAATGGTTTTGGGTGCAAAATGAGAAGCGACATTAGAAAATAGCAAGAATATATCATTATTATTATTATCATTATCTTCATTGTTATTATAACTGCGTGGGTCCTCGGAGTTGCGTGAAGGTACATCCGCGCGGTTGGATCTGCCTTTTAAAGAGGGAGGTTGGGACAACGTGTTTATTTCTGGTATGTTGGGGGAAAATGGGTCTGCCCCAGAGGGAGCGCGTCCTGGTGCAGGTCCAGGTCATGGATCGAGTCTGACCCCTCTACAGGTCCCCAATCCCACCGGTGCTCTGGGCGCAATGAGCTCCGCGATCACTCTCCCCGACGGCGGCGGCAGGTTCGATTCCAGGCCGCCGGAACCACAGATGGTCCTCAGCGGTGCCTCGGATGGCGATTCCGATTCGGGAGAGGACGACGACATGATCGGGGACAGGAGAGGAGTGAAACGGGAGAGGCCCGACATGGAAGTCGGCGGCTCGTCCGCGGCGGCGGGGGGCGTTTTGCCCGTCGGATATGGCGGAGTCTCGAGCGGGGTAGCTGGGGCGAAGCCCGGCAAAAAGACCCGGGGACGAGTGAAAATTAAAATGGAGTTCATTGACAACAAGCTGAGACGGTACACGACATTCAGCAAAAGAAAGACTGGCATTATGAAGAAGGTGTGTATCTGTGGAGAATGGGTTTAAAGGGGGTTTCATGCGGCTAGCTTAGCATAGCTGTGGTTTGCTAGCCTGCTGCTACATGAAGGCCGCGTTCCAAACCCGATTTGGGACGCCACCGTTAGTGTCTTTAGCCTGTTGCGTTTACCTGTCAGGATTTACCTCCTGGAGTTTGGCAGTGTTTGTGTATAAACCCGAATATCTGTTATTTTCTACTTATTTGCAGTAAGAAGGTCGTAGAGTTGGTGTGCTGCTAGAGTCACTTGTGACTCGTGGCTGTGTGTGGTTAGGCTAACTAGTGTTGCACAATGTATCGTTTCAGCATCATCATTCTCATGTTTACATCCAGCACCTAACATATGGTCATTAACTTGCAGGGTTTTTTTTGTCCTGGTTGTCCAGAACTGTTTCAGAATCTCTAATAATGATTTTTACAGTTATTTAGTTAAAAGATATGAAACAGAGTAAAAACACGCATAAAGTCTGTTGTATAGTCATGTCATTAAGCATCATTAGGTCTGCTTGATGCTAAAGAATATGTGTATTGCAGATGATACTCGTATGGCATTTTTAATGCTAGCTGTAATGTGGGCAATGTAGTAATAAATGTGATGATCAGAGAAGAGACTTTCTGCTAAAACATTTGTGTTATCTAGCTTGCATACACAATGACGTTTGTGATTAGATTATAGTATTACATGAATAACATGCTGAGGACCAGTTCCACATCAGGTTTTTTTCCTCCAAGTTATTATTCAAATATATTATTCAAATTTTGTTAACAGGCTGAATGGTCAGACCATTACATGCCAACCTAATGATTAGAAACAGAATGTATTATTGAAAGACTTTTCATTTACTGACTACAGTTGACTTCTTTTGTACCGTAGAGGCATTTAAGTCATGGCACTGTTTTAATATAACATTGTGGTCTAAGTATTTTGCTTGAAATAAGTTATGTACAGATCCACTTATTAATAGAAGTTGCTGTGTTTAGATGGGGTGTTTGTGCTCTGCAAAAGACAATGGGATGTTTGCAATGCATAGATGGTGCCACCTTTCAAAACTTTTATTATAGAGACAATTGAGATGTTCATATTTCTGCAACAGCTTTTTTCACCGTGTTTTGTGTTTTTTATTTTCTCTAGGCTTATGAACTGTCGACCCTAACGGGTACCCAGGTTTTGCTGCTGGTCGCCAGTGAGACGGGCCACGTGTACACATTTGCCACTCGCAAACTTCAGCCAATGATCACCAGTGAGACAGGGAAGGCCCTCATCCAGACTTGCTTAAACTCTCCAGACTCTCCACCGCGAACAGATCCGTCCTCAGACCAGCGGATGAGTGCCACAGGATTCGAGGAGACGGATCTCACCTACCAGGTGTCTGAGGCAGATGGCATCACAGAACCGAAGGTGAGCTTCGATGATCTGTTTTTCTTCTCATTGCTATCAACAGTGTTTGAAAGGTTTTAATAAAAATAAATTATGTATTTAGGTAACTTGTAATTTTGAAATATTTTGGTGGTCTTCTGTGGACAAATTGTTCATTTCCTGCATGAATTTCTTCATATGTGGGTTGGCAAAGAAATGACTGAGTCATAGTTGCAGTTGGCAGATTTCTGCTTGTTTTCTTGGGTTTTGGTCAATTATGTAGCTGTTATGTAGTTAAATAAATTTTTATGCTTGATAACATATTTACTTTGAATTCAGTTTTTATTCTTTCTTTATCCAAGATCCCTGAGTTTGAGTAAATAGTCATATTAAATAGACACATTATTGATTATTTAAAACTGCACGTCCTATAATGTGATGTGATTTTACATGTGTATGTTTCAGTGACAATGAAATTATGCAGCCTTAGTCTTCACCTAACTTACAGTGTTGGAATATCTCACATGTTGGAGCATAAATCTAATCTCTCTTGAGCTGCTTGTTTTTCCCTTTGACTATCTTTTTATCCACAAGCCTCTTTGTTGTTAATCTGCAGAGAGGTGATGATGGCCAGGTTAGTTTTGTATCATAAACTTTGCAAATGCTTCAGCTTATGAACCTCGGTCAGTTGAGCAGTTTTTGGACCATGTATGTCTTTACATGTTTGCATGCAGTATTCCCATCATCCAGCTCTCATTGATTAAAAATTAGACTTTGTCTCCGTGGCCATATATGGTGTGCTTTCCCCTGTACACTTTCTTGGCACAAGGCTCATCGCATTCCTTATAAGCTGCAGCTGTTTTTGGCGTTGCACTCCGTATCCATCTCTGTTTTTCCTCTAAAAAGGTGAGTAATGAAGGAGCTTTTAAGAGCCCAGAACTAGCTTGTTCCTGGAAGCGGTGATGTCATGACATGATTGCCTTCTACCTCCATCTGTGTAGTGATTGGTAAAGAAGTGGGTGTGATCCACAGGGGTAAATATTAACCATGTGAATGTGACATGATTATTGTTTGAGCTGCATGAATGATTGAGACTTTCACGTGCGCAAAGTGCATCATGTGGCATATTTGTTCCACAAACATTCAGCAGGGATTAGTGCTTTTGTGATTTTTCCAGTTTATTCAGATTAGGTAATGTGGATCATGAAAGCAAAATATAAAGTGATCTGTAATGTTTATTCTGTTCAGAGGCACAAAATAACTCTAAATTGCATAAATTATATAAAGACATGGCTCATGTCTGTTAATGTATGAACCCCTATAAATCTTTGATGTAAATTCATCTGTAAGTGAAATCATATGTATTGTTTTTTCTTGCTACGTCATGTTAAGGCAATGTCTAAGTGGTTGTAGAAAGTCCACACAACATCACAGGAAAAACATCAAACCTGTGATACATCAAAGATTTTGTTCTTTAACCAACAAGAGAATAGAATGAATGTGCCAAACAAGCGTCAGATTTTGCATGCCCAATCTGCACTTTTTAATGAAAGCAAATTGTATTTACCCTGAGAAACATATTAAAGAAATAGTTCCGTGCAGTATGACAGACGACAGGAAAAAGCCATCAGATCAGAGGATCTACTCAAAGATATATTGTTCTTATGGGACGTTGTTTTATTAGCAAAATAAAACTTCCAGATAAACATCTTTTAAACAGTATTCTTGGGTGGCCTGAAACAGTTGCACGGCGATGTGGATGCCGGTGGTGCACTCCACTGCATAACTGACCAACAGTGCCGAGTGGAAACAAGTATTAATAGAAAAATAGAAATCAAACAGCAAACTGTGATATTTTGAGTCTGTTCTGGCCTCTTCCTTCCATTTAATGTAGTAAGACCTTTTCTGATTTTTATTAAATATTGTTCAATGTGTGGCTAAAAAGTCTGTAGTAACTTTCCTGTTCGGTTGTCTTATTAGCATTTTGGTTTGATAATGTGAGTTTGTCATTTGTCTTTATTTTTGCCGTATTTGGAGAGCTGTAGAGCGGTTTTTGTTTGTCTCTTCTGGGTGTTGTGTTCTAGATTCTTCTAGAGCAGTCTGAAATAGCTGTGTCCTGTCCGGTCACCTTGGGGCGCACCTGTTCTAATGTCAGCTGCCATTATATGATGTGAAGTGTGAAGGGCAACTCTGCCTTTGTCTCTGCTGTAACAGCTGCTTCAGTACTCAATGTACATACATACTGTACACACACACACACAGACACGTCTTGCTGTCTTTGTGAGATACTTCCATCCTGACTAGAAATAAATAATTCTACAGCTATACCTAACACTAAATTCAGTAACTAAAATCAAATCTCTTCAGTCTTTTAGTTTTTTAAAATAAAATCTGGGCTGGTCCTCACATACAAAAATAAAGCCAGGAAAATCTCACAGATTTATGTCTTAGAGGACGAGTGGGTCCTCACAACCTAAAACCTGCCCAAAAGCCTATGCACTCTCAAGATACACTCCTGCTTTTGATGTGCTTCTGATGGTCCATTTTCTAACCATCATTTACACTCAAGAAGACACATGTCCTTATATCACAGACGTGATAGAAGATTCCTGGGGGTTTAAGGTGTTGTGTGCCTCACTCTGTGTCCATTCCCTCTTGAGGCCATTTATAAGCTGACATCTAGAGCATATATAATAAATCTGGTACAATGCAGTTTCAGTTTCTTTTACCTTCTACCAAAACACTTAACTGTGTTGAATTTCGTCACTAAAGTCATTTACCCCTTTTTGCCGTAGGACGTGATGAAACCGACGTTCCCTGTGACCAGTTTACCCAGTGGCAGCACTTGCACCACCAGCATCAGCACCCAGTCGTCAGCCTCGTCCTCCCCCTGCTCCTCCACCGCCCCAGCCGCGTCCACGCAGAGCAGCGCGCCCTCTACTGCCGCCTGCTGGCCCATGGCGACTGGCATAAACTCTCATAGCACCTCTAACACCAACGGCACTGTGCTGAAGGCGCCTGGAAACACTGCACCTGCCGTTCTGCAGATTCCTGGGGGCTTCACTATCATGCCAGGTAAGTGTATGTGTGTAAGAGATTAAACAATGTGCAAATGTTAGCTAACTGCTGATTAACTGATCACTGATAATTATAAAAGAAGTGGAAAGAAGGCAAATGGTCCTTCAACCATGCTATGAGTTTGACTGGCAGAGAGCAAATGCTGCTCCTCTGTTGGCTTTTAGTGTTTTTAGACAGCAAGTAATTTATCAAAACCTTTAATATGTAGTACAGTGAAAAAGTCTAGAGTGTCCCTCATTTCTTATTCGGAGTAATGTATGTCAGTGCTTTGTATTCTGAATCTGTTCCTCAAACCTGTAAAGCTAGACTTAAATTAACAGCTGCTGTTCAGTTCAGTTGCCATCAGCCAAGTTACTCACCTTGAGAAGGGAAAAAGTCAGAAGGTATTGCACAGACAACATGAACATGTGCAAACACGCACATAAATATTGTTCCTCAAGACTTAAAAACACAAGAAATTCTGGCTCTTTGGAAGCAAAATGGGAAGAAATGACGTGTAGCTCAAGACATTTAAGTACTGCATGTTGTTGTAGGTTTTTTTTTTTTCATAGTATTATTTCTGAATAAAAACATTTCAATATGTGGCGTTATCACAGCGAGGAATCTTAAATGATTCTTTTGTTTTTCTGAGAATCTTTTTGGCTTTATTGGTTTTGCCTGTTGTGTTTAATGTTTAATGAACACTGTGTTTAAGTCTATCCATACTTTTCCCTAAAAGAAGCTGTTATGATCGCCAGTGTCCAGTAATAAAACTGCAAGTTTTGTCACAGGAGGATTTCTGAAAAACTCCTATAATCCACAAGGTGGCAGTAATGTTGAATGAACTGTGAATGAAGTAAAGATGCAATTTTAATTGTGGAAAAAATAGTATGTTTGTTAGATTAAATGGCCATATTGCTTTTTATTGCCTTCCTTCACTTAAAGTCTCTGTCCTGTACTTTTTTTTTTTTTTCCTCAAAGTGCTGCATGTCTACATAAGCATGTTGGCGTTTACTTGAGCCACCTGCTGCTGCTGATGTTTGCACACGCTTGTCTGTTTTGTGCTGGGTGTGTGTTTGTGTGTGTCAGAATGTGCATCTTTGTTTGTGTAAGGGCTGGGCAATTAATCGAAACCAGCATTCAGAACTGCTATATGCCATAATCTTCCATGATGATGATGATGATGATTATTAAAATTCTGTTAATGTTTAAAAAAAGAATTGTTAGTACTTTCCCTAGTGTGTCTTCATGTATTGAGATACACACTTAAATTAGCAAAAAATATTCCAGTGTTAATAGTTGAGCATATTTACAGTACAAACCTTGTCAGTGAACTATGAGGGCAAAATTGCATCAGTCTACAGCGATATAAAAATGTAAAGTCATTTAATATTAAACTTGAGGTTTTTATATAAAAAGAAGCATGTTTTCTTATAGCCCAAGAATGAAAATGTCAAATGATCTTTTAGATGCTTTTGTGGTTTGCTATACATATGACATCAACGATCACTGGCTCCTGAATTGTATTTAACTGAAATCACATCATAGCAGACTCCAGCGATATCGAGACAATAAATTGTTGTCTTTTGAATCGATATAATATCATATTGTGACGACACTTGTGACGCGCACCCCATTAATTTCATTAATCGTAATCAAGATGACTTGGTCAGGTAATTATGATCTTAAGCCCAGCCCTAATCTCTGTGTCTGAATGTTCAGTTTGAGTGGGTGTGCGTGTGTGTTGCTCTGCTTTGCTTGTTGCTGAGGGTATTGCTTTGTGTCTCACAGGCACACACACTATTCCTCTCAGTCAGCTGCAGACTCACTCTCTGGCCATCCAGAGCACACAAGACCAAACCAGGCTTCCCTCGACCTCTGCTGCCCCCACTGCCCCTGCTGCCCCCGCACTCACGCAGGCCGCAACACAGGCCACGCTTTTCCGCCTGCCAGCCACTGTCTCTCTCGCAGGTCAGTCGGGGAGATGCTGAGGACTCTTTTTTTGTCACACTCAACTTCATGGGTTAAACCGCAGTTTCGGGCTTCGTTTTGCCAAAATGCAAATCGTTTTATAAGGGCAGTCATACCGGGTATGTTTGTAGTCACTGCCATCTTGTTTAATGTGTTGCAGATATTCCAGTGTCTCCCTGGAAAAAATAGCTTCAGCTTTATCAGTTATAGGGGGAAAAAGATGTGGCATCACATCGGCACATACTCAGTGAGATTTGAGTACCAAACAATCCCTGCAGCCAATAGATTGGAAATGTAGCAGAATGATTATGCAAACAGTCTCATGAAGGTGAATTCAGGCAAAACTGGGCAGTTAACCAAAAATATGTTGAAACAGACACATAGAGCATGTTCCCCTGGTTTTATCTGCAAACCTGTGGGGTCCTGGTGATACTGCCCCAATCCTGTTCAACAAATAATGTAATGATATAATCGGTCCTTTAATTGGTAAAAGTCTGAAATACATGTAGTCAAGTCAAAGTCAACTTTATTTCTTTTTGCATTGGATGTGCATATGATCTGCAGCAATTAAATATGAGAATTGTAAACAGGCAGTGTACAATAATGTCCAACAGACATGCAAACATCGTGACAACAGTCAAGTGGGGAGAGAGAAAAACAATCTAAGTATGTACAAATAATGTTTCATGCAATAACAATCACTTGTATATTATTAATTTAAAATATTGATTTGAAGTCACTTTGCTCATCCTTGGGTGAATAGAGAAAATTTTCAGTGTCTAGTTGTTTCTTACCCTGAAACTTAGAAAAGAACAGTTTTACTGTCAGTTAACTGTTAAATATATTTATTTAAACATAGATTTATATGTGCTGTCCCAGGATCCTGACTGCAAGTTTTCCCTCTACTGGAACTGCTCCAGCAAAACCTTAAACGCTGTTTTTGTGTATTGTGAAATTATACATTAAAAAGTTTGGTTTAAAGACAATGTTGAAATGGTAGCTGTAACTTTTGGATTATCTAACTGAGGATTTAACAATCCTGTTAAATCCTGTTAAGGATTTGTAAACAAGCAGAAAATGTTTATAAAAAAGTTATATAGCTTTTAATTACACTTTATTAACAAGTGTTTTGAAATTTTATCTGTGCACGTTTCATTCTCGCAGGTGGGTCTCAGCAGCTGCAGACCATCCAGGTGAACCCAAGTCCTCAGAGCAGTGAGAGCAGCCCGGAGATCTCCCAAACCACCAGCAGCCCAACCGGTACCTGCAGCACACACACAACACTCTTCTGACCAGCAACACTGTGGGACTTGATCACTGAGGTTTAGGAAGCGATGATTTTAACCAAAACTGGTGATGCACATTATTTTCTATGATCTTTGGCAGGGGTTTTCAACTGGTTATGTCCCAGGGACCACCATTCAGCCTGAGCAGTAGTCTTTGTGTCTGTGTGTCTGTGTGTGTGTGTGTGTGTGGTAAAGGAGAGCGTGGAGTATTTGTTCTTTTATTTTTTTAATATATGCATTAAATTCATCATTCATAAAGATGCCTAAATCAGCTGGAAATGATTTGGTAAATAAGTAAAATTCTATAATTTTTAGAAGGTGATTTCAGTATTGAAACTAGACTGCATGTCACGGACCATCTGCATTGCCACCACAGAACACCAGGGGCCATGGACCACCAGTTGAAAACCCCAGATCTATAGGATTCTTTCAGTGTTTGCAGTAATGACCACAGTATTCTCAATGCTCCGTATTAATATCAACATCACAGATTAGGGTCAACAGGTAAACATTACACTTTTCAGGAACATTTTGAGTTTAAAGACAGGCTATTAAGTAATATTTTGTCAGACTGTTACATTGGACTCAGCATTTAATCAAGACTGAGAATCATAACCTCTACCCGGCGTAACTTTGCCTATGATGATTTTGAATTTTTAAGAAATTCTGTTAATGCTTTAAAAAAAGAATTCTGTCATAAGATATGTACACTTTAGGAAAAATGTCTTAGCTTTAAAAGTTGAGCAGATTTACACTACAAACCTTGTCAGTGAACTATGAGGATGAAAAGAACAAAGGGAAAAAGCCCAAAACATTCAGGGTAAAATGTTTGTGAAGTTAGACCTTTCACAACAGCATTTCACAATCACTTGCTTTACATTTACATTAATGGGATGTGTGACTTCCATTTGCTAATTATAGGAACATTCTCCCTGAAGGAACTTGGGGTTAACGGTCTTGCTCAGGGGCCTAGTGCTTGTAATGATGTAATGAGCAGGATTTGAACCCACAACCTCTTGGTCCAGAGGGGAGTGTCCTTAACCACTACCCACCCTTGACTGACATTTGTCCCTTTCTGTCACAGTCAGTCAGTCTGCGATAGTGACCTCTGGGCCGTCCTCGTTGGCGGGACACGTGATGTACCCCAGTGCGGTGATGTACGCCACGTCCACACCCGGGCTGGCAGACGGAAACCTGACCGTGTTCAACCCCTTTCCTCAGCCGACCGCCGCCATGCACATGTCCCACACCCAGCCCCAGGAATCAGGTGCGTCTGATTGAGCTGATCATGTACATAACGGAATATGCACAAAAAAAGTCTTAAAATTGGCTTAATTGAGTGGTTCCAAAACTTTTTCCTGTAGGTCCAACATTTTATAACAAAGCCATGCATCAGTCAGATAAACATCTGCACAGGAAGTACCTGTGAAAATTTGGGATAAATCTGGTCATTTTATTATTTTGCATAAAAAAATTAAACCTTAGTTTTCAGATGAATCATGTGTGATAACATTCCCAGCTCTACTTTAAACAGATTTTCTAAAAATTGCTTCTGCACAAAAATGACTAAAACTTAACCAGATCCCTGATAGTAAAAATCTAAAACTTGAACATTCGATCAAATTAGAGTTGCAGCTGTGAGACTTCACTTCTTACTTTAGTTTTAATGTTATTCATTTGCCGTGCTGAGTCTCCTAGTTTGGGCATCACTGGATTAATTACTGATTCCACACACTCTATTTGTGTTTAGGCGCAGTCCCTCAGATGTTTTTCACAGGACCTCCTGGAACCGTACAGATTCCCGTCTCTGCTGTGCCATTGCATTCGGTAATATTCTAATATCCTATTCCATTGTTTCCTCTCTGTAGTTCTAAGACTTTACTGTCTTTGCTCTGAGCGTAATGTAGGTCGTGTCTTGAATTCCGCTGAAGCTTGGAAAATAGGGCTTCCCAAAAGCCATGGTGAAATATGAACACTGCTGCTAGGACATATTTACATAGTATATGGAGCAGTTGGTAGTGTGACAGTTTGAGAGGTGGCCCTGTGACCAGAAGGTTGCTGGTTTTAGTCCTGGACCTATAAAGGCACCACCATGGTACTCATGAGCAAGGTACCGTCCCCAAGCACTGCTCTCCTGGCGCCCACTGTTCCTTCAAGGATGGCTCAAATGCAGGGGTCACATTTCGTTGTGGCGCTGTGCTGTTTTCACAATGACACTCACTCACTTAAAATGTAGGTGAAAATGTAGATAGCCAGTATTTAAAGTACTTGCATCTTAGCAGAACATCTGTATACAGTGCCAGTAATATACTTAAATTGATAGCAAACTGGTTCCATGTTATTCTCATAAACAGAGAACTACAAGGCTCATTATCACCCCTCTCTGGTTCTCAGTAGTACTTCAGCACTAGTCATTTCTGAAAGTGAAGGTGAGTGATTGTCATTGTCAATACAGCACAGCACTGCAACCAAATGTGACCTCTGCATTTGACCCATCCATGAAGGTGCAGTGGGCAGCACGGGCGACCTTCCAATCACAGGGCGAACTACCTAACCCTTACGTTACCAACTGCCAAGACGTGCTTTTGAGTAGCTGGATTTATTAATCCACATCTTTACCCCTACAGCACCGGGGCAAAAAAAAAATCTACCATCTTCACTGACATTTCAGAACAAGACACAGTTGTGCATATAGGATTTAAATTTCAAAGAAATAACTGACAAAGAAGTTTAACTGTGTTAAGTGTGAACTCATACAAACTAGCGACTATAACCTACCTGTACCATATTCACGGTGTAGGAGTTACCACGACAAACAAAGTATTGTTCAGTACACCGGTGGGCTGGTGACAATTCAAGTTAACAAATAGCGAGTTAGTGATCATCCTAATCCTGATTTGTGTTCTTCTTTTTAGATGCTGATAAACCAGTCTCCCTCTGGGAACAGCGGTACTACCCTCACTGAGCTCCGGGTGGTCAATTTAGACAATCCCAAAGGAGACTGACCTACAAACAGTTGACCAGCCTGAGCACATGTTGACACAGCCAATGCCAAGAGCCCCTCCCCACAAGCACCATGCCATTAGACTCTATTTATTGCTGCATTTTTGTGTTTTCCAGAATATTTGGCAGAACATCCAAGAAGTGTGTGTGTATGTGTATGTGTGTGTGAGAGAGACGGTATGAAATAGGAGAACGCAGCGCTGCCTCTACATGTTTGGACATAGGCCAATGTGAATAGGGATAGGCTTTTCATGATTACTTGAGCTTTCATGCTTTCACTACTGGTGCTGTTGGTTTAAGTCCTTGTCCAAAGACAGACACACCCGCGGTTGGAAGTGTGTATGTGCTTTTGTAGATGGTTGACTGCATGCAGATGGATGGATGCTATGGTACTGTTTTATTTGCTGTTCCGAAATGCTTATTGCTGAATCTGTTATTTGGTGCACTGCATTCTTTTAATGATATCAGCAAATTGGCCCTTGCCATGGACTTAAAGTATGTAGTCAGTGTCATCACAAGTTAGGCTGTAACAGGCATCTGAAATCAGTCTTTTTTACTCCTCCGTATTAATCAAGGTTTACTTTTGGCCCTGAAGCATAGGATTTTCATTTAGGCCACATCAAGCTGCATGGGAATTCCACCACAGATTTTTAACCTTGTGCCAAACTGCATCATACTTGATAACTCTCAGATGTAATCTGCCTGTCTAAGTACCTTCAGTGCCTGAAGGATTTGGACCCTAAATGCGGACAGGAACCTCACTTTGTGCTTCTGTGTTTTAAGACATGCTGGCTCACACGTGCACGCTGTGCTAACGTCATGCATGGGCCAGTCACTGAAGCGTTACTCTGTTGTTTGGGGAGAACAGAGGTTTTTCATGAGTTAACAAGAGTCTGTTTCACATAGGTATTTTCATATATTTTCAACAAAAGCAAGAAAAGGTTTTGCATTATGTTTGTAGCTGATTAGGGCTGTATTAAATCCAGACTACAGCTGGTACTGGATTTGCACTCGCATTCTGAAAGGAATATGGTAAAATCTGTTGTGCTGTACTCCTTGTATGATTAGGATTTTACATATGTACTGTATGTAGATAAAGGGACTTTTTTTCTTTCTTTTTCCTCCTTTTTTAGCACCATTCCTTTGGTCAAGGCCTTTCTTTTTTTTTAAACCAACTAAAGCAATACCTACCTACCAGCTTTTGTTTTTCTGTTCATTTCTGAATATCAAAAGGGCTCATTACTGTATAATAAACACATCTGAGTTCAGGTACCAATCCGAAGAACAATGGACTCAGTCACTCAGTGATCATGTTAATACTGTCTTCAGGTTTGGGTTAAATTTGACTTTATGCTGTTAACCAGTAGGTATAACGAGTACCCTGGCCACTTTAGGAGTGTTCCTAAGGGCTGTTGAGATGTCCTATTTTAACAGCATTTATTAAAGGAATGCTCAGTACCAGTATTCATAAAGTGTCTTCAATCACTGCTAAGTTCATGCATTTAGGGGCTTAGCAAGATGAGGTGGAGTGAACGCTCTGGAACTAGTAAGGATGCTAATAGATTCACTGCAAATCTAAGTTTGGTGATATGGGAGTTGTGGCACATGCTGCACATGTTGGCTGAGACATATTTGATTACAGTTATTTTGCTCTTTTGTCAAATGCAGACTCCATGCCTGTGGGGTCAAACTAAAAACTTGGCATCCTTCCTCATATACCACCTCCTTCAACGTGTGATCTAACAAGTTTTTAAATCATTTGGAGTGTTGGAATAAAGAAAACAGTACGCAACTGGGGCAGTAAACTAAACATGCTCACAGTCAGCAAAAAGTAATAGCTGCTGTTTTAAATCAGAATTATATCATCAGCATCTTTGAATTTGTCACCAACTTTTTTCCATATGTGTATTTTGGAACGCATGTCTGGTGCTGGAGATGGCTTGGTAACGTGTGTTTCAATAGGAAACTTACCAACCTTTCACTGGGCCTCTGGGAAAGGACTCGAGCCCCCCTGTGATGAGATAATTTGGGCATCAATATTTTGATTATGAATGTTGGTTTCAAATATAAGTTTTTGAAAACGTCTGTCTTTAGTCAATGTTTTTGAGCCGAAATGTGCATAATTCAGCAGGTGTGCTGGGTCAGTGTGGCTTATCTTGGTTTAGAAGCAATTTCTTTACATGGTTTAGTACTTATTTTGATATTGACAGTAGGACTCTTGACTATAGACCTTATTTCATCAGTGTTATGTAAAGTGTGGATGTCAGTCCTAACAGGTAAAATTTGTGTAACGTCTCATTATTTGGGATGCAGGAAGTGGTTGTTTTACAGTATTTATGCAGTTCCAGTTCGGGGCAGACATTTATATTCCATGACCTATACGTTCTGTAGTTATTCTTAATGTCTATGCACACTTAGTTAAGAACTGTGTGTGTCACACAAATTGAATGTAATACTATGACCTTTTAACCATTTTGTATTATAACACTTGCCTGATTTTCATTCCAAACGTTCTTCCAACATGAGACAGTCCACAGGGCTGAAGTTAAAGGCAGTTTGTTGCCTGGAAAATAAATTAATTTGTATGTTTCAGATTTTTCATATCTCTGGTTTATTAAGTTTGTCTAAACAAATGGAGTGATTTTTTTCCCTCATCAATCCCTTTCCTAGTGAGAAATCCTTTTTTTGATTTTTACTGTCATGCACTTTGGAAAAAAATGCAAGGCCATCACCATGCACTAGGGATATTTGCTATCACATCTCATTTGTATCACACACTGGCAAGTTTTGTCATCCTGGTTTCATCTAAATGAAAATTTTATTTTTGTAAAAAGAAAATTAAAAAACAGATTATAAAATATTGTAACTTCATTTTTCTAATAAAGCCACTTTTGCATTTCTGAGACAACTGAACAGATGGAGTTTGTGCGTTTTATGAGTATATTAAGTGAATGAATCAGTTAAAAGAATGTCATGGAGCATGTTTCCTTCTGAACTTTGGGTCGGTTTTGCCATATGGAAATTCATTTTTTGATACATGGCAGTTTTACTGTTTTAATTCAATGCATTTGCTGGAAATGATCTAATCACCTCATAATGAAAATTATTCAACTTCAAAGTGTCTACATTTTATCACTGGAAAATAATTTTAGATGAAACATTAACACGTTTTTGTATGTTTGCTGGAGTCCCAAATTCTGAAATCCATCTGTTCTGTAAGTAGCCACAAGAGGGCGGCAGAGAGTCACAAACCTGTTTGATACACGCTCTATTTTTCCTCCAGTTTACATACAATAAGTTAAACTGAACTGAACTAATTAATTGATTTACATATAAAAGGCTTATACGGATGGTTGCTATAAGTATTTTAGGACTCCTGTTTTTTGGTCAATATCACACATAAAATTTGTCTGTTCTCTTAGTAACCATCAGGGGACGCCACAGGGTCCAATCAAACTGCAGTTGTGCTGTGATTATCCTATTCTACCTCCTTCCCGCCAAACCAACTATCTATCCATAATCACAAATCTTACCATTATTCGATTTTTAAAAAAAAAATCATTTTTGATAGTGGTAACAAAGTTAATGCAGCGTAGAGAAATATTACATTTATTTACAGGCAACTATATGAAACTATAGAAATAGTTATTCTGCGCGCAGCTACCATTATATTTCATATTATTATTTTAAAAGTTGTCAAAATTGTTGTACGACGCCATCAGAAAAAGCTATTTTGGTACGATAAAGAAGCACTTAATGGTTTTCCCGAACTTTGATCCAGTTGAAAGCTTCTAAAGATTAGTAGCGAAATAAAACTGAGCACAGCGGTTCATAATTGCAGTTTGTAGTGTTGGGTGTTAATGAAGACGCTCATAGATCATAGCACTAATCCTCCACATAAATACATTTAGTTGCTATTTTTGTCTGGAGGTAAGGGTTGTAATAGATACAGGGTGCAAGCAGGATGATCAGCAGGCCACGTTTTTGTTCAGGAAGTTGGTCGTGACCATTAAAATCCTCTAAATGATGTTGGCAGGAATCGTGACTGAGGGTCCTCAAGGTTTTCTGCAACTCTGTCTGCCCCAATCACGACCGGACTTTAACAGTTCTATCTCTAGGAAATACTTAAAATTCAGTCACGAAGTTCCTGCACCGGCATGCGTCGCGTTTAAATAATAAAATAAACCTTTGTGGAGCTGAAGATTACACTTTTAGAAATACAATCGTTGGTTAATAATGTATTTGACTGCATAAAGAACATTTGACACAATGGATTTTTTTTTGTTTGGTCACATAAAAATACAAAGAACCTCATTTCTACACCCAACGAATCTCATTAATGAAGATGCTCCGTATCAGTGAAGACCATCATGGAACCATATAGAACCAAATCTCTACAAAGTGCAAACCCTTCATTTTCATTAGGCAACAAACAACTGAAAACAGATCTTGATTTTTTTTTTTTTAATGATAATTCTATTTTTGGCTTGTACACTATTAACAAACTAATGTTTTGTGATCTGTGTGTATGGGCTCTGTGTGTGTATGTGTGTGTGTGCATGTGTGTGTTGTACCTCCATCTCCGCGGTGGTGGAGGTTCTCGGGGCTCAGTGTGATGGATGGTCTCGGGCTCTCTGAGCTCTGATAGCCGTTTTATCGCGCCGCGCAGCCGCTTCACAGCGCAACACTGACGGATCTGTCCGAGCATCCAGCAGAAATCACTCACATCCACAACAACCAGCCTACAGAGACACTGGATCAAGACTCATCAAGATGACGTTGATGATTTCAACTTATTTCATATGCTTTTCATTCATGAATATTTACTCATAACAGGCAATGGGTCAATAAGGAAAAGATCATTGTATTTATCGATGAAATAATTTTATAGCAAGTTAATAATATTAACAACATATATATATATATATATGAATAAAATCCATGATATTGATGTAAATCTGAAAAAAGGAGACATGTATTCTAATTATTTTGTGATTTTCACGAGCATTTCACATTTCGCATAAAAATCTATCAGTCTGTGAGCAATACTACAGTAGTTCCCCAAAAGAAAGTATAGATTTCAAAAAAGGAAGAAAATAACTGTGTTGAAAAGAATGAAAGAGTGCTATAGTGCTATATCTAATTACACAGTGGACCTGCATTCATACTGTTTAAAAGTCAGGGTTAAGATGCTGCTCTAATCTGCTCTTAAGGCACAAACACAAAAGACTGACTCCGAATAAATCAGCGGGCTAATATCGATCCCTAAAATATGACACATTATTTCTCACCATATAAACGCCCTCATAAACACACCTGACTGTTATTTGGAGGCGTGCAATTCCAGTTTAATCACCATCGCTTAAAAAAACGCTGAAACGTGTACAAACAAACACATTAATGGCACTTTTGGAGCCTCCTCCAGTACACTCGGTTTGCGCCTCGTAATTAATTTCTGATTGAGCCCTGAAGCACTTTTTACACGGCCGGCGATATTAAACATCCCCCACCCCCTTAATTCCAGTTATTTTCTATGCATATCCGTGCACAATATAAGTCTATATTTTCTCTTTCGCGTTTGCCTTGGATAGAAAAAGCAGAAAATAATAATGAATGATTTGATAAGTAATGGCTTTAGGGGCTTATCGTGCTCGCAGTGGCCGCCGCGGCTCTTATCTCTGCGGGCCACATTGCGCCGCGCCGCGCGGGTTCCGCTCCGTGGACGTGATGTGGGATTCTATAGAGCTCCACATCCAGTTCCACACAGCACCTCAGTGCATGTAAAACCTCAGACATGGATGACCCTCCACAAAATGGCTCCACATACACACTAATATCGACCACAGCCCGACCACGGTAAGACAGAAAAATGCCCTTCTTTATAGACGCGGCTTTTTTGTGCGGACACGACGCGTAATTGCGCCTTTTCTCACAAACTCAAGGCTTTTAGTTTTATTCGGGTCAAATGTATTTTTCCTCGAATGGCTTTGGATAATGAGTAGGCCCCGGTGCCTCGGAAGGGGCTATAGCAGGTATCGATTTAGCATTTCGTTCTGTTTTATTATCACATACAAATCAGGCAGAAAAACATGGCGAAACATGGAGAAATAAAGGAATGGGTTCGGCGGCATTGAAATATTATGATTTTTTTCAATTGAGATCAAAGAATATTTGGATCGTTTAACGAATATAAAGCTATGACCCGGCTAACATGCTGTCACGCAGAAATCACAAATGAAAAAATATCAAAATATTATACGCTAATCAGTATCATCGAAGCAAAATCTGGGTTTGGATAAATAAAATTCAATTTATTGTTGATTGTTAATTTTTTTACTGATTTGCGAAAGCAGCTTTGGGACACAGCAGCATGTCAAAAGGCCGTAAAACAGCAGCTGTACCGACCCCGAACCATCGCAGAAAGAATGTCACAAATTAAATTTTTTTTGTGTGTGAATTCGTGGCAGGCGTTTTGAGGAGGTGGTGATTATTACAGTTCATTAACAACAGCACATTAAATTAATTATCGAATCATTAAGCAGGTGTGTTAACATTTTAGAAATGCTGGATTATTTTTTTCAAACAAATCTGGGCTTGGATAAGCAATGCAATGTGACAATACATAATTCGTATAGCATAAAACCTGTCATTAGGAATCAGCCGTTGAAAAAATCGAACGCTTAGATTAGGGCATAGAATTTAACAACATAAGGGCTTTATCCAAAATGTCTTTATTAGCAGCTTTACACCATTCATTATTGAAACGATATTATATGTAGGAGGATATACATGCTATATCTGTGGTCATTTATTGGTTTAAAATAATCATGTCATAATATTAATAATGTGAAACTGACTATTGATGATGCGCCTCCAAAATATATATACTTTTATGAAATATCAAGCACATCGGTTACAATGTTGTATATGCAGAATACTGTGGAACAGTCCGATGGTCACCGTGTTGTTGGCTGACATCTTGACTGTTTAAAATATATTCTGTTGAACCCCACAAAACAGTGTTTGGAGAAGATAAGATCCCACCCAACTGAACCTCTGTTACTGAGCACTTATCTAGTCCACAGATGCCAGGAGCGGAATATTGATATGACAGGCCAAGGTCATACCAAAGGAAAGTGAGAAGCCTAATAGGTGATTATTCTGAGCTCTGCAAAAATATTCACGCAGCTGGACTTACGATTTAACGCAATAAACCCAACGTCGAGTCAATGTCGTCGTATAATATTCCTAGGTCGTTCTGTTTTTTTAGATTATATGATAATGCATACAGCCTATACAATGTTTAAAATAAATGTTTCAGAAGTGACGGCACAGAAAGAAAACATTTTTGGTCCATAAGGAACCTTTCATGGGTTAAGGTGTTAGTCAGGAGGACGTATTTCCCATCCAAAAAAAGCAACAGGAACCAAATGTACCCGTTCGAATATAGTTTAAAAACTATACATACTAGCAAAGCACCTCAATTTTAAGTGCTAGCCATTTGCCTTTTTTCTATAACAGACAATAAAGGAAATACAATTAGGTTCATGTATCCTATGAAAACTAAATCTAACGCCTTATATGGAAGATCTTTTGGCGTGAAAACGACGTTCGGTAAGAAAGTATGTCACCAGCCAACAACGTCTCTTCAAACCCATGTCAGGTTCACGGTGGAATTAAATATGGTTCTGATGTGCCATTACACTCAAGAACCTTTTTCATCCCTGTTCAAAATAATCATTTTTTTTATTGTGGGTGGTTTGTAGTAAACACGACGTGAGCTATAAAACTATAGTACAGAAAATATCTTATTAGGAAGATATATAGACACAGCCACATGAGGTGAATCGTTCCAAATTCATTTCACATATTTTTTCGTTTAATTTTTACTAAACATAAGAAAATCTCTTTTGAAGGTGACGACACGGAAACTCCTGGATTTACACACCGTCTCTGTCTCCTGCATCACCCCAAACCGTTTGGGAAGATTGCTTAAACTTTCGGTTGCGTGGTGCAACGTGTTTTTTTTTTTTTTTTTTGAATAAAAAGAGACAATGATGGAGAAACTGAAAACGGAGCGGGTGCAGGTGAGCCCCGGCCCGGAGGAGCGATGCTGCGTGGGAGGATCACCGGGACGCGCGGAGGAAGAGGAGGAGGAGGAGGAGGTCAAACGGGAAGACACGAGGACGGGCGGCAGCAGCGTTGCCAAGGAAACGATCGAGCGTATAAAAGGCGAGGCGCAGGCGGCGGACAGCAGCCACACGGTGCAGACCACCGAGCTGCGCAGACCCCCGATCCCTCTGCCACTGCCTCCCCGGGAGACGCTGAGCGAAACTCGAATGGTGCAACTGAGTCCGCCCGCCTTCCCGCTGCCGGCCCGAGCGATGCTCTACAGCAACATGGCGCAGCCGCTCGCCGCGATTAACAGGTAAAGATTTCTTTACACACACCTAGATTAGGTCTGCGTTAGGTTCCAGTTCGGCGGACTCAGTCTCACAGCTGTGTGCATCATTGTAACATTATGCCGCATTGCTAAAATAGTCTAATGCATTATTATTACACCTTTTCAACATTATTACACTATGCAATAACATCCAGCATTAGAATAATACACATATTAATCATCATTATATAATTTCTGTGCATTATTATAGAAATCTTATGCATTCTATATTATGTATTATTGTATAATTCTTATGCATGTATGTGTCTACATTATCCATCACTTTACCTGATTTTACCGGTATTTTGCATCATAATGGCAGTAGTATCCTATAATGTACTGTTTTACATTTTGTGCATTACTCCATATTTTTGCAATATTACTTCAATATTATACATCACTTGACCCCATTTTCGTTTTTATACGCCATTATGTATTTTCACATTTAGTGCAATACTACATTATTGCACATTTGCAATGCATATCTGTTAAACATTTATGCATCTTTATAATCGTTATTATTAAAATATTATTACGCATTATTATACAATTATTACGCCCTTTTCAGCATTATGATACAAATATAATTCCTTACTATACATACCGCGAATGATTATATAATGGCTATGTATTTGTAGGCTATATCAAAATTACATGTAATTTGGCTGATTTGACCATTTATGCACCAATTCAGCGAAATTGTAAATTGTTTTTACTTTTGTGCATTACTCTTCCATTATTTCTGCAACACTATCTTAATTTTACTTCATCTTGACCTCATTTTAGCTTTGTTATGCACTATTATAGCACTATTATGCATTTCCACATTTTACAAGGTTACAATGTTATTGCGCAAATGCTATGCATTCCTATTAGACAATTGTACACTTTAGTAACATCGTTATGTATAGCTATGCATTCTCGCTTTTATCGTGCAGGACATTTGCTTACACTTTTATAAATAAAGGTCTTCGTTCCGGATGGAATATGTTTTAGGGAAGAAGCTTCGATTGGGAATGTAAATGACCTCTGATGTTATTAGAGATGTTTGTTTAGACGTAATGGCACGAAACACACATTCTTCAACGACCCCAATACGTTCTTCTATTATCATTATAACAAAGAAAAAATATCTAAGGATGCTATTTCAAATAAATAGTCGGAATTTCCTTGGATTACTGATGTACTACTGCTATGCATCATTAAATATGAGCCCATTCAAATATTTTTGTTAAAAAATGTCCTGTTACATTAAATATATATATTAGATCCATCCCTACCTTGTTCTTCATGCGTACAGATGGATGTTTTCTTCCGTATGGGTTGGATGACTGTGAAATCAGGTTAAAACACGTTAAAATTAAGACAAAACATTTAATTGAAATTTTCGTTTGTACAGAGATTTTACTACTATAATTAAGGACCAAAGATGCTTAACTCGTCTTTATCTCCCCCCGCAGTGGCTTCGGAGGAGAGCCGGAGCAGTTCGGGATGTATCCCAGTAATCGGGTGAAACGCAGACCTGCGCCGTACGAGGTTGAAATCAGCGATGGTAGGACAATTTTAGATCCTCCTTTACATTTTTCAAAATCATCACATTATTCATGCTTCAAATAAAAGCTCTCCATCTTCAAACCATTATATTCGCGGTAAGTGTGAATTGGCTGAAATAGAAATCATTTGCTGCTTAAACAGATTTAACTACACCACCAAATATAAAGTGGAAAATAAATATTCTATATTATTAGTGGTATTATTGGGCATTATTTTAAATGAGGCTCATCATAACCATATTATCACTGAATAATTAAGCTTAATAGATCTCACATCATCATGTATGCAAGTAAGACTGGAAACATATTTACTATATAGATTAGGTTAAAAAAAATAGTGTGGAAATACAGCACATGGTAGATGTTAGTTAGTATCCATGTTTAAAAGGTTTTAAACACATCTTATCAAAGCCTGTGCAATACCTTTTCAGCCATGCATTAAATTACAGTCTCTAGAGAAAAAAATGGTGTTTATAAGACAAAGGGGTGGTACAAGAAAGAGAGAGAGGGAGAGAGAGAGAGAGATGCCACTGGGAAGAGACCCAAAGGCATAGTGTATGCATGGCAGAGATAGCTACCAGTTTCCCATAAAAATGCAAATATGAGCTGAAGTGCTTGGCTGAGAGTGTTTAGACAAGTGATGCAGGATTTTAGAGGGATGGAGATGCCAAGTAGGCTGTGAAACAGAATTTAGGTGAGGTGTAAAATATGTTGAAAAATACTTACTCTAATTCATGGGCACCTACCTAAATTCAATGTCTTGGTTTCATTGACAAAAAACTCTGCTTCCTCACTAAGTATTTGTGGTCTTAAGTTACTGGTGTATCCTAGCTATGTG
This sequence comes from Distichodus sexfasciatus, assembly GCA_032718565.1. Classification (NCBI taxonomy): domain Eukaryota; kingdom Metazoa; phylum Chordata; class Actinopteri; order Characiformes; family Distichodontidae; genus Distichodus; species Distichodus sexfasciatus. Next base: position 1,683,364 of record JAVGVS010000056.1, on the reverse strand, counting down.
AGACAGAGCCCCAGTTCTGTTCCAAAAGAGCTGTCTAGGTTGAGAAATGAGCTTGAATAATTGAATGTAAAATGCCATAGATAATAGGAAAAGGTTAATTAATTCTTTGCTAAATAGGTGGAGATAAAGGACTTATCTATCAGCGAGCTCAGGATGGAAGGGGGTCTGCAGCAGAGGTGCATTCTCAAGCCAAGTTCTGTTAAAGCATTCATCTACTCGGATGGGCCACTGTAAAAATGCCCTGATTTCTTTAAACCAATGCAGAAATTCTGTGTTGTTCATTCTAAACAGATCCGCACAGAATGTTCTGATGTTTAACAGACACACCTTCAACCGATTATCATGGGATAAAACCTGCACTGCAGAGATACTTTTGGAGCAGGATTGGAAGTAATAATTTAAAGTAATGAGCAAAAGAAGCTTGGACTAGCTTTGATCACCACGTTAATCTGGTCCATGAATACTCATTATACTCAGGACCAGTTTAAGACGCTAAGATGATAACACCATTTGCTGGTGATATTGGCTTGGTGAATTATCTAAGGATGCGTTTTGGGCTCCTAACTAACATCAAATCAGCAATAACTAACTGGTTACTGGAACAAATATTGAGAACTCATAATAGGATCAACGAGGTCTTGGAATATTTTAGAGATGGAGAATGGAGAATGATTAGTTGCTACACGGTTACATATAAGGCAATAGGTTTCCTCGAACAACCAACTCACCTGGTTTTTCAGCATATCTCCTTAGGGTCACTAGATGCTTTTGCTCATATTCTCCCTGCTTTTCTCACAGGTTCACAGCCCAAGATTGTTCGTCGGATCTTCACCAACAGCCGTGAGCGCTGGAGGCAGCAGAACGTCAACGGTGCCTTTGCAGAACTGCGAAAGCTCATCCCCACTCATCCTCCTGACAAGAAGCTGAGCAAGAACGAGATACTGCGGCTGGCCATGAAGTACATCAACTTCCTGGCCAAGCTGCTCAACGACCAGGATGACGTGGTGAGCGGCGAGGCGGGCACGAGGGTGCGAGAGGGGCGCGAGTCGGGTCTGGTGCGAGAGGAGCTGCTGCAGGAGATGCTGAGCCCCAACTCCAGCTGCGGGAGCCTGTTGGATGGCGAGGGCAGTCCTGAGAGCTTCACCGAGGAGCAGGACTCGTCGGTGGAGTCCAGGTCCTCTGGACGAGGACTTCACCACACTGCCATGCCTCTGGATGCAAGTAACCAGCGATGACTGATGGCTGATGGAGAAAAGAAAACACACTGAAAGTTAGAACGGACCTGGAGACAACGTCTAACCGTCAGGCAGATAACGGTGTGTCGAGCTGGAAGAATGACGAACCCGTGATTACATTCATGTTCAGTGTTGGGGAGGCTACTTTTACACGGTAGCTTTTCAAGCTACAAGCTACAGCCAAGCTACTGTTTGAATATAGTAGTTAGTTACACTAAAAAGCTACAGAGAAAAAGTAGCTAACTACATCCACGCTATTTCACAGACACGGATTCTTGCTATCGTCTTGGCCAAAGTGGACTCCATCCTCCGACTCCGTCTCACAGGTGCCTAGAGCGCGCTGTGATGCTACAAGTGTGAGATGTGCACGGAAGCCAATCAGATGTCACTTCTGCAAATTCAGAACCAATCAGAAATGCCTGCTAGTTGAAAACAACCTTCTTTGTAAAGAGATTTGTTTCTTTTGTAAAGACGTAGCGTTTTGCCACGTTATGTCACTATTTCTAAAAAGTATTCAGTTACTTTTAAAGCTACAACATGTAGCTTGTAGTTAGCTACTCCCCAACACTGTTCATGGTGTATGCAGACATGACTTTTGTATCCTCCCCCATTTTCTTCTTGTCATCGCGTGACTCTCCATTCTGGATACTGCCCCCTATGGGTTAAAAAAAATACTGGTACGGGAGGGAAAATGTAATAGTATATTTCCGTCCTTGCTGCTGTGGTGAGTGCGATAAGACGACAGGGATCTCAACTCAGCAGGGGTCAAAAAACACAGTGGAGGAAAGAATAAAAGAGGCCAGATTTTTCAGAATGGTACCCATTTTTTCCAACTCGTCTTTTCTTCAGGTACACTTGATGTGGTGTTAGGATACTGTGTTTGGGAATGCCGAAAACACACATGGAAATCTTTTGGTCTAATGTCAACCAATAAGGATGTTGACTAATTTTAGGTCAGTCTGTAGGATTTTTTGGACTGTAGTGCTATTAGTTTTTAAAACTGAACTTGTAAGTATGAACAGTAGCGCAGAATAGGTCTGACATGCCTACGATGTGTCAGCGACTGTTCAAACACATTTTTCTACATGGCAGAATCACGTCCTGTAGGAGTTAATGACCGTACTGACAATAGCAACGAAATGAGTGCTATTCTGAGAAAAAATATGCCATTTTGTGAATGGCTTTTGAGTATTACTTTATTTACTAAAACACACACGCAAAAGGGAGAAGGTTGCGATGATAAGAGGTACAAGTGTGAGGCTCCAAGTGTACATAAATAAATGAAACCCTGCTGTACATCTGTATCTAAATCTGATCCCCACACATTCGTACTGTTCAGTTTTCATCGTGATTATGGTACAATGAGTTAATCAGCATCTTCTCTTCACGTTTCTTTCTGCCTGTCCTTCTCTTTCTACCCTGTTTCTCCTCCTCCCCTAAGTGTTTTATCACTGTATTTGATCTGCCTTTTTGGCAGACTATTGAGTAACCAGTCTTGGTACCTTTAAATCTTCTTTTGTGTATTAAACAATGGCAACGACGAAATGTTATTTTAATGTGACATTTAGTAGAATGACCTTTGTCGCAAGGTGAAAATGAAATCTATCTATAAATATATGCAATGTTATATCTTACAGAATTTTATAGAAAATGAAATAAAAAAGAACAAATGTGAACCTGTGTGCTGTCAGTATTTATTACAGGGTTGATGCTCAACAAGCCTCACCTTCCTTGGAAGTACAAAAAGGGAAGATAAAAAGTAGGACGAATGCCTTTTAATTAATTGTCACTCCTGCTATGAATCTATTCACAAGGACAATAGCTTATTAAATTCTCCATAACACTTAAGGGTAATTTATCAGACAGAAAGCTCGAGTTTGTGCATTTGTGTGTTTCATATGTAAATTGCAGTGCTTTTAGAATAGCATTTAGTTTACAAGAGCAGGAATGCAAAAATAAAGTGATGAGAGCTGTCACTATAGATGAGAAAGAAGAAAAAGACACAAAAAATGTACTTATATAGATACCAATATTTTAGGTCTAACATCTAGCCTAATTGGATAATACATACACACACACACACACACACACAGAGAGAGACGTGGACAAAATTGTTGGTACCCTTCCGTTACAGAAAGAAAAACCCACAATGGTCACTGAAATAACTTGAAATTGACAAAAGGAATAATACATAGCAATTTACTGAAAATTAACAAATGAATATCAGACACTGCTTTTGAATTGAGGTTCAACAGAATTATTTAAAAAAAACAAACTAATAAAACTGACCTGGACAAAAATGATGGTACCCCTAGAAAAGACTGAAAATAATTTGACTGTAGGGACAAGCTAAGGAGAGAATTGTCTCAAGACATTAGAAAGAAAATTATAGACAAGCATGTTAAAGGTAAAGGCTATAAGACCATCTCCAAGCAACTTGATGTCCCTGTGGGTTTTCACTCTGGTACTAAGTAAAATGATATCTGTGCTTGACGTTGTGTGGTCTGCAAACAAATAAATCCAGTCATAAGTTAACATTATATGACAAATTATTTGTAGGCTGTATAAAGTGATGCAGGAAGAGGTGGACTGACAGAAAACCAAAACAGGAGCAACCCAGAAAAGGGTGGAGGGAGAAAGTGGGTGATGATGATTTGGGTCTATGGTGTAGAAGGTGGATTTAAATCGCTGATAAGGATCAAAGCCAATAACAAAGCCATTGGTAGGTCTACTGCTCCCATGGGAGTGCACAGAGTGTGAAAAAGCAATCCAAGGACAGTTCCCAGACACATCACTGGGAACACACACATGCAAACACACACACACACACACACACACACACACACACACACACACACAACCTCACTCCATCTCTTCCTAACATAGATTTAAAAACACTCACATTATTTCAACATCATACCTAGAATATAACGCTTTTTAATTTGACCAGAGACATGCAAGTAAGTATACATGTGAAAATCTGATTATTATTTTTTACACAAACACTGAGGAAATTTAATCGATATTAGCTAATTAAATTCAGTAAGGAATTTAAATGGACAATTTCAATCCTTTTCAATATCTATGTCATGAGCCTCATTTTGCATGCAAAATCTTGGGGAATAGTTTTTTGTTTGCACTTTGCAATAAATTACTGTACCTACTGTCATATTTACCTGGCAAAATAAGAAGAAATGAGGGATGGACTTTTACTCAGTACTATTTTAACTTTGAGCTATAAACAAGTCTAAGGTTGGCTGTAATTCCACTATTACAGCAAGAGGAGGTAGCACAGCACTGACTTTACCCCAGATCGCCTTCATTTCCTCAGTTCAGGCTTAAGAGAGCTGGACTTTGGCCCAGACTAAAAAGCTCCAGTCATTCATCTAGAAGGGAACTCTTATTGATTGTGTGCCTCTATAACAGGGTTTTGTTATTCTCACCATTGTTCTCTTTAAACTCTCGACTACAGCGGGCCATAGTGGACACTATTAAGGGATGACATTCTCTCCACATAGTCCTTCTCCAGCTTTATCTGGTGTTATTATGCATTTAGGCATTAATGCTCCTGCGTTTCAAACTTATCAGAATGTGGTTTAGGAGTCTAGCACAATCACCATGAGAGCTTTACTCTAAACATCTCACATAAACTCTGTGCATCAGCACACAGCTCCAGTCGTACAGTAAAGGACCTACTGAATAAATAAATTAACCAAATATCTCATACTCTATATGCAAACTAGGACGTCACATTCCCCCTCTCAGCTCATTCTTAATCTTCAATGACAATCGTTTCTCGTCTGAGGGGAATGAATACTAAAACATAAAATGCAGTGGTGCTCTATCTCGCTATAGATTAAACCCATCATCAAACACTTCCAGCGCCATCTAATTCTATTAAGCCTCTTCATTCATCTTGGCTTGGCACGGCTTGCCTCTTGAAACAGGAGGCCAGTATGAAGGATTCAATCAGACCTCTCTTTGACTACATTTTGACAGTGGCGTTTCCCTTTTTAATTAACTGTGCCGCCACAATCGCTCCGTCCTCCTCCTCCTCCCCTTCCTCGCTTTCCCATCACAAGAAGAACCGAGACAAGCTGAGAAGAGTCCAAAAACACTGATAGATCTCAGAGGAGCCCAGTCACAACAAAGGACGTGCTCACAGACAGATAAAAAACATCATTACCCATCAGAGATAACTAGACGACAGGGTAAGGGGGGGGCGATTTGGGAAGAGGATTCAATTAGCCGGCCCCTCCCTTGAGCGCTGCTGAGACGACCGAGACAGGGGCCCAGTGAAAGTGGGAGGCCTCTGGTTCTCAGAACAGCGTTTTGGAAAGATGCTCTAGCAAGCGCTCTCATGGTTATCGGCCTGACCATCGCTGCTGCATGGGCCCCTGGGGAGACTCACTGTGGGTATATCTGAGTGAGTGTGTATGTGTGGTGTTAACGAGGGGGCAGGACAGATTTGCTGGCTGTAAAGACTTGCTAATTTGGCTGGAGCTGAGACAGCGTCGGGGGAACAGAGTTGCCACTCTCACTGGACTGTGTGATGCTCATGGGTCCCCTGAGTGCTAAATGGGCGGATCCCTCTTTCCTCCCTGCCCGTCCTCCTCCTCCTCCTCCGTAAATCAAACTCTGACATCCACCCACTACAGCTCTCTACATTAAGGGGCCCTCAATTCCATCCTGCCAATTCTCAACCAGCTATTAACCTCATGAGGACACTGAGACAAGGACGATCCCACAATAACCTGTCAACACACAGCTCAGCTCATTATCAGTGTTACGGCCGTGAAAAAAACGAGTGTTTTCTTAATCATCAGCTCAGCTTGGCTGTTCCTAGAAAAATAAATGATCAAAAATTAATCCAGCCCTCTCTCTTTTCATAGCTGGCTAACTTGTAACTTTTACATGACAAAAAAAACCTGCAAGCTGGCTGTTTGTGATGTGATCCTCGGTGACATATTACCAGCCGGAGAACAAATTCTTACCGAGACAAAGTCCTCGTTTTGTTCTACTAAAGCTCAAAATGCAGCTGCTATTGGAATGTGCTTACTTACTTATCAGCTTCCTGTCTGGAGAAGAATAACTTCCTCCAACAACATGCGCACCTCAGAGGTCCCACTACAGACCTGTCGAATAACAGTAAACATCTGAATTATAATTATCTGATTATTAAAATGAACCAAACTAGTATCCAGGAGTAAGATATATTTCATAAGATGACAGTTTAGGAATTAAATAAATATTAGTGTCCCACTCTAATAAGGCACTGGTTACAATATTGCTTTCCTGGGTAAATGATTGACTTTAGCTAAACTGCAGCACGGTGCTGGGTGTGGACTGTTTCTCATAAGAGTTTGCAGTTGAGTCTGATGTAGCAGTGATTATTTTCTGGAGCAGTGTAGGATCTGATCTGTTTATCGGTCTCCACAAACTTTTTATTTACTAATATTTTCTATAAGATCTGAGATGGGAAAAGTGGTGACAGTGCTTTACTGGCTGTTGATGATAATTGGGGGAGTGGAAGCTCAGGCAGGTAAGCATTTCTATCTATCTATATAATGTGTATATGTATATCTCAAGGGAGCTTGTGTGATTTTTAGGGGAGCCTTGTCTCTCTTGTAATTCTAACCACATATAAATGGTTATGGATCTAAAGTTTAATACAGCAAAACTGACTGTGTTACCCAAAAGACATTACTTCAGGTTACAGATATGGTGTCAGTTTCTGGTCACAATTTAGTTATTTAAACAAAGACACTAAAAGTATATCAATGTTTCTACAATTATTCTGAGTTGCATGTTAATTAGCAAAAAATGTCAATTCCTAATAAAAACACCATAAATGCTCTGTGTACAGGGTGTTAATAGATGATATCTACATCATTATTGGTGTTGTTTTTCCTCTCTCTTCTTATCTGTTATCTCTCCATCAGAGAAGGTGCAGCAAGCTCTACCAAACTGGCTGACTGGCATCATAGCAGTTGCTGTGTTTCTCTTCCTGGTGTTCGTCGCCTTCTTGGTCAACAAAGCCTGGTGTGAGGACAAGAGGTAAATTGTCTTGACCAGAGAAAGCAGTAAAACATTCAGAAACAAATCTGTGGACACTGGTCTGCTTTAATAAAAGCTTGAAATAAGTCTTCGGAAAAAGGTTCCCTCTTTTAAGAAACACTTCTTAGTCTCATGTAAATTAGTAACTACAGCAGTATCTGTTTTCTCATTTGTCCATTAATAACAGACAGGAGGAAAAGGTTGAGGTGATGACCAATGAATATGTGATGACTAACGGTTCAAACTACAGCACTAATCTCGATACAGTACGGTAAGAAAAGCTCATAATATGCTAATGCTGACAAATATTATAATCACAAATTTAAAAATAAAATGTTGACAAACTTTCAAATGTCTTTCACTGCTGCACGTAAAAGTACATTTGCAACGAAGTGGTTTATTGTTTGTCGCAACTTAAATGTGTAGATACAGTACCTTGCAAAGCCCCGAAGTGTTAAAAATTATGTGGAGTAAAGAGTCACAGAAGACGCACTCAACCGGAGGCAGTGGCGTTGTTGTACAGTCTTTATAGCTTGTAGTTGCGTAAAAAGACGCTGGTATTAAATCTGGTCATAACTTGACATTTTATTGTACTGAGCTCTTATCATTAACATGAAAATATTGTTTGTGGTAACTACCATTTCATGAGTGGGAAATAAAATAGTCTCTTTGTTGCAAATTTAATTCTGAATGTGTTCAGGAATTTTGATAATCGAATATTTGCCAACAAATACATGTGAAGGAAGACACTTCAGTCCTCAAAACAAATGTGTGTACCGTCTAACGACATCTAGTTTCTCTTTTTCAGGAGTGAGGAGCACACTGAGGCTTACGAGAACGTGATTATCCACAAAACTGAAGAGAAAGTGACTGCCATGTGAATCAGATACAACAGTTATCGCATCTGGAAATCAAAAACACATGCCTAAACTTTGCTTCTGTTACTTTGCCTAACGTCCTGATTTCAGGACCACATGTATGTGCTTGAATGTTTTATTTCCAAGTGATAACATTTTTAACCTTTTTATCTCATTGTAGAAATGTTTCTAGACTAGATTAACAGAAAGGGTTTAGATCACAGTAGCTGCTAGGTTCTGTAAAAACTACTGTATCTTAATCTGTATCTAGAATATTGTGCAAAAGTCTTGAGGCAACCCTCATTTCTTCATATTTTGCTAGGAATATCAGATAATATGTACAGTGATTTATTGCACCGTGTGCAAACATACATGCAAATACTATTCTTATATATTTAGCTACACTAAAACCACAATAAATTCTGTCTCTCCCGAAGCAGCATATGAAGAAATGAGCGGAGCACATCTCGGATACTCTGCACTGCATCTTTAATACCTTATCATGCTGATAAATAGTCAGGTAACACGTGCCCTGCAGTGAGCTGCCTTCTTTCATAACGTTGTTCTCTGAGTGTGCTCAAGTTTCAACCTGCCTAAGAAAACAGAATGAGATCCATGACATTTTACAAATATATAGCATTTATCACCTGTAGTTGTTAAAACAACCATTTAACACAACACAATTAGCAAATGACTTATTATATTCATAGACGACGCTAGATCCGATGAAAAGATTCAGATTGCTTCAAAAATTATCTTCATCTACTAAACCGGTGAGCATCAAATGAGGGGAAGAACCATGACTTTCTGATCACAACACAACCCTGTAACTTCACAAATCTGTGACACAGGCAGACACTGTAAAGGCGTAGATATTTATTAGAGCTTCTCTCCTCATTATCGTATATCTATATATCTATTCTTTGGATTAAAAACATTACAGTGACCTTTTCCACAAAAATTACCCATGTGACGTAAACGTTAAGCTCTTCTATGTTGTGACAAAGCAGCATCCACATTTTCTCTTGCTTCTTCAGAATGCAGGTGTAAAAAGAGAGTGATCTCAAAGGGAATCACAGACAGCAATCTGGCCGTGGAAGCTGATGGAAGCTTTCAATAAGAATAAAACAGTTAAAACCATCTGAGCATCCATCAGCTTTACTGTTACATGAGACTGACAGTAAAAGCTAAAGAACTCTCCATCAGAGCATCAGCGTGAGTGATTTGTGCTCTACAAAAATAAAGTCTTTCTGTGGTTTCCAGAAGATGAAATTCACTGTCTGCCCGTTGATCCGTCACAGTCGACTACGTTCAGAATAAAGCCCTAAAAGAGTCACATCCAGACTGGAGGAGGTGAGAGGTCACAGAACCAGATTTGGACATCCAGACCCTGTCCCAAAATGCAAATGAGGCTAGTTATGAACAGAAGCCAATTGGGGCAAGTGGCAAAGCTTTAGGGGCAGAGTAGTTCGTAGGGGGTCGCAAGAATCAAGAATCTGGCACACTTCCTCTAGGGTAGAGGGAGTCGCAGCACTGACACAGGATTTCCTCACATTGTGCAACACACACACACACACACACACACACACATACACACACACACACAGTGTAAAACTAGAATACAGGAAGTATCTTCATTAAGACCTACAGAGGAAAGATAAATCCATAAGTTTAATAAAACTAAAATTAAGAAAATAAATTACATTTTCACACTGACAAGATATGTGCAATTAAGGGTTGAAAGACTAATGACCATTTTAGCTTAAAAAAAAAATTAGTCAACAAAAATGCATCAGGCTCTTTGTGAATGACATCATTACTAAGTCATTTGCTTACAGAAGAGGACAGCGGCATTCTAAACAAACTCATTTTACTGTGATAGATTACAGCATTTCATGTGGATGAACCATAAAAATAAAGAATTAGAATTAGAGCACAAATAAATCCATGGTGAGGTTTAAGCGATAAACAGCAGCTAAGGCCAAGATGGAAATATAAATACATAATGCATCATATCAACAATATATCCCTTATAGAATTTTCTATGCAACAAAATGAATGAATAATGACCAGTGACCAGTGATTTTTATTAGGCAAGCAATTCGAGTGTGTGTGTGTGTGTGTGTTAAAGGGGGAGTAAAGCATGATGGATGCCATTCACCAAGATGGGATTGGATGTGTTTGTACAGAACTTGTGCTTGTTTTTATGAGTACATGTGCTAATCTGTGTGTGTGTGTGTGTGGGCTTACATATTTACCTCCAAGCAAAGCTGATGCTACCAGGACAGACCCAGCCAGGTTCAACGCCTCTCAATACACACAAAAAACCTCAAAATGATGAGATGAAGTACCAGAGGACACAGATCATAAGACATTTCCCTTCTTAATACACACACACACACACATACTCACACATACAGATATATATTAAAGGGGTCGAGCTCAAAGAAGAAGCTGAAGACAGTCGCATCATCGGATTTAGCAGTCTTTCTTTTTCATTCTCAGTCAAATGTGTCCAGGTCTCAGTCTATCAGGGTTCAGTGTGTGATGATTTGGATGAGTCTCTTTGGAAACATGAGCGGAACGGAGGGTGTGTTTTAAAAGCTCTGTGTTTCATGGTGTCTGGCTATCAGAAATGTGTGTTACAGTGTGTGTGTTAGGACAGTACGGACAAAGTAACGAGGCCTCTCTGCTTCTTCAGGATGGCCACGGCCTGCTCATGAGTCGCTCCCTCCAGACTCTCTCCATTGACGGACAGGATTTGATCTCCGCGTTTCAGTCGCCCGTCCACTGCTGCCGCCCCCTACAGGTCAATCACAACAGAGAACAAACCAGTTTTTTTTTTTAAAGAACACGTTTTTAAAATGAAGAGGTGGTTGGCAATAGGGATGACTTAAACTGACTTTGACAAAGGCTAAGTTATTTGTAAGCTTTGTTCCATTTCATTTTTTAGCACTTTAAACCAAACTGAAAATGAAGACTACAGAAGAGCATCATGATGAAAATAATCACTACAGAAGCATATAGTACTGTGCAAAAGTCTTGAGCTACTCCTAATTTCTTCATATTTTGCTTCCAAAGAGGCAAAACATTATATACTTTCTTAATGTAGTCCCACAAAACACAGTCACCATAAATGCATGTATGCTATACAACTGTACAAATACACATATAAGCATAAAATTCCATTAATAAACTCCAATAAATTGTGTTTACATGTATCACAGTATCTATCATGTCATTTACCAGGCAAAATATCAAGAAATAAACTTTTGTACAGAATTGTATATATTAAAATGCTATAAATATTTATGAAAAAATCAAACAAATTTATTCATCTACTTGCTTTTCTTGGGTCTTTGGTATTATTTCATAATTTGGTTTAAACACTGCTAATAACCGTGTAATATCTAAAACTGTCTTGATTATCCATGATGACCAGCAGTCGTATGTTCATGTCAGCTTTCAAGGCATCAAAAGCAAGCAATGCAGGAGAAAAACATCACATGACACATGCAATAAAATAAGTAAAAGCTGCATGGGCCTGGGACATTATCAGCAGCTCAACAGTGATGCTGTAAGGACCACCTCACAAGCGCCCCCTGGTGGTCATATCAGGACAATGACAGAGCTGATTTGGGTGTCTGTGCATGCATGTGCTTTTCAAGATTCACCACTGCAGTTATACAAGTACAACAAGTACTCAAGAGAAAGGTGTGAGTTTATTCATATTTTAAGAGATTTAGAAACTCTTGTCCTCACAAAAACATGAAAACCTGAGATTTGGTGGATTTTGGGGTTTGCAGAAAAAAACTTGCTTTTGGTTACTGAGGTTAAGGTTAGGGATATGTTTAGCTGGAGCATTAATAGAAATTAACTTAAGGATCCCACAAAGATAGTAAAAGTGTGTGGGTGTGTGTGTGTGTGTACATACATACAGTATCTGCCAATGTCAGCTGCCCACTGCTCCTTCACAGATGGGTCAAATGCAGAGGTCACATTTGGTTGTGGTGCACTGTGCGCTGTAGTGTGGTGTGTTCACCTTCACTTTTATAGTTTATAATAAAGTACGGAATTGGAATACCTTGCTGAAGACTGTTTTGACATAGATGGGCAGGTCTCCATGTGGACTCCCAAAACCTCCCACTATACTGAAGCCCAGACCCTCAGAGCCCTTCTCCAGAGTGATGCTCTTTGGCTTTGGAGTTCTGGTGCAGAAAACACACACACAATTTACACTGTACACATGACTACATCAATATCTACACTATTACATTATCATATACGCACCTTTAATGAAGTCAATAATGAAATATGTGTGAGTGTACTGTATGTGTGTAGCCTTGTGTGATGGACAGTGGTTTGTAGTGATGTGTGGAGTGTGTGATGCGCTGCCAGATTGGTTGATGGTGCCGTCACTCACTCTGGCTCTCCAGTCTGGGCCTCGGGGTTGGTGCTGAGGGCGGAGCTTGAGGACATGCTCTCCACCTGACTGGCTATGGCACTGATGTTAGTGTCTGCTATCACCTGCCAATCACACACACAACACAGTCAAATACAGCCGTACAAACACCCACACAGCACCCAAATAAAAGTGCATAGAGCTATTACTGCATCAACAAACATCAATATGCATCCCTCTATTTCTGTGTGTGTGTGTGTGTCACAGAGATGACTGTCTGTCTGCGATAACGTGCATCTCTTCATGTGATGTGTGTGTTCGACATTGAAATGCACTCCTTTAATCCTTCACCGAGCTGCGTGCCAGCGGAGCTCTACACACGATTGTTGTGCAGACAGCTGCCGGCGCTTCAAACGCACCGATCCTCCGTCAAACTCCTTCTCCCGTCATTCATCACATCCCTCCGTCTCTCCTTCTCCTCCTCCTCCTCCACCCAAATGTGCTGGATTTTTTTTGTTTGTTTCTCTTAGTTTCATTTCTTTATTTCGCCCACACATCAATTAAAGTCGACAGCTGCGAGGAGGGCGAGGCCGCTTCAAATAGCCTAATTTCCATATTTAATTAACAACTAGGCAATTAAAAGTAAAAGGCGCAACAACAAACAAACAAACAAAGGCTAATTAATGAATGACTCGGCCAGTTTGTGAGCAAAGCGGTGAAACACTCCCCTGCCATCGCACTCACTTATCTCCCTGATGCACCTTCCTTAAGAGAGAGGGAGGGAGAGAGGGGGAATGGGAAGAGAGAGAGAGGGAGAGTACATGCTTTTAAACAGGCTGGAATGGAGAGAATAAGAGTGGGAGAGTATGAATGTGAGACTGTCATATGGATTGAGAGGAAGGGAGGAGAAAGAAAAAGAAAGGGAGAGAGAATCGTTTCCAGTTATGACTTAGGAAAGTAGTGTTGAAAAACGAGTGCATGTCAACAGAGACCGAAATGAGGCAAAAAAGGCAAAAACGTTCATAAGCACAGGAAAATGAGCTGCTGCCTGACATGCACATGTCCAATTCCACATGTATTTACTTAAGCAGGAGAGAGAGAGAGAGAGAGAGAGAGAGAGAGGAGGAGTGTTGATGCTTTAAAATGTACTTGGAAAAAAAAGAAAAAGGGTGGCAGTGTGAGGCAGGCAGATAGGAAGAGAGGGAGAGGGAGAGGAAAGGAAAATATGGAGAGGGAGAGAGAGAGATAGAGAGAGAGAGAGAGAGAGAGAGAGAGAGAAGGAGAGAGCGAGGAAGAAGGAGAGATAGGAAGAAAGTAGAAGACAGAGAGAAGAGAAAAAGAGAGAAAGAGTGAAATTGTGGAGAGAAAGGGAGAGCGGGAGAAAGAGGAAGAGTGAAGGAAAGAGAGATAGGGAGAGAGAGAGATAGAGGGAGAGGGAGAAGGAGAGGAAGAGAGTGTAAGACAGAGAGAGAGAAACAGGGAAGGAGAAAGGGAGGGAGAGAGGGAGAAGAAGCAATATGAGGGAAAGAGAGAAGAAGGAGAAGATGAGAGAGGGGGGAGAGAGAGAGAGAGAGAGAATAAGAGAGTGATGGAGAAGGAGAGAAAGGGATGGAGGGAGGGAGGTAAACAGTAATTGGTCTCCTGGTTGTTGTAATCGGCAGTGTGCAGCCGCTGCTCCTGCGTCTGAAAGCCGCTGCGTTTTCCTCCTGGAGCAGCTCAGATAACGCCTCATTTGCATAAAGGCCCGGGATTATCTGGCAACCCGCGCTCAACCAACACACAGCTGCTCCTGGCTGATAACGGCACAGTGACACAGCACCAACCACTCTCCCTTTCTCACACACACACACAAACACACACACACAGCATACAGTATGGTGCACACATACAGTCTTTACCAGCACTCACACAGTAAACAAACACACACAGGAACCACACACACAAAACACCGATCAGTTCTGCATACACACATCACTGCACACAATCCTATGCGTGGCCACACCATTCACCTATATACCAGTAATGCCTACACACACACACACACAATGCACTATGACTCTCAAACACACACACATGTCATCTAAACCCAATATATGTAATACAAGCATACAATATGAACTGCCATTTACATTTACACAACACATATGCCAAATATTGTAAACTAAAGCATGCAAGACGTCTTTGCATCTATACACTGCGTCTCACACACACAAACAAAACTATGCACTTTGTCGTGCACAAGCACAAATATTACAGTTTTGACAATATTTCTGTGTAATGTAACACAAAAATATTTTAAATGAAAGCACACAGGACGAATAGCTATGTGCACACACGCACAAACAATATTTTTAATACAAACATGATTAATTGCACTGCAAGGCACTTTGTGTCTCACATTTTAATACATAAATTATATTAAAATACTACATGTTCAGTCGGACACACTCATGCATATAAATAAGTAAATAAATAAATAACTAAATAAATAAATAAATGTACACACACACACACCATATTTTTAATACATCCTCAGTCAAAGCACTGCATTACACACACGCCACACAACACACTATATAAGGTGATAAAAGAACGCTGCAATTTATAGGAGGCTAAAAAAGCAGGAGAGGGTTCAGCATGAAAGCGCTGCCCCGAGTTCAACACAATATGCAATGTGAAAGCCACATCATGCATAAGCAATCAGGCTAAAGAATCCTCCTCGTGCCAACAGCAGCTTCAAAAGGATTCCAAGATGGGCATCGGCCCACGCCAGGCTTCAGCCAAGCTGCTGCACGAGTAGCCCGTATCCTTAAAGCGCTCCATCCTCAAATCCCATTACTCTCCACCAGCTCCTGCCACGCTGCTGCCTAACAGCTAGCCACCAACACCGCTGTGCTTTATAATGTAGAGGATGAATAACTGGGTTGCATTTGTACTGGGAACCGCAAAATGTGTTCCGTCTAATTCTTAAAACTTCATTTTCTAAAATGATTATTAGCTAAAAGAGGCCCTTTACCAGCCCTTTTTTTGAACATTTGAGGTCTTCAAAAATGCTTTACCAAAAATGTCTAAAAGGGATGTTTTTGGGGAAATTGTCTTGTCATAGGTTTCGGAAAAGCTTTAAATCCTAATTCTGTTTTATAGTGATGTGAAAAATAAACACACAACATTTCAAATGTGCACTAGCCATAAAGAAAAGCTTATTTTTCTTGCTCACTTGCAATTTTTTCCCATTTTTGTGCTTTCTGTCATTTTGCAGGTTTGCTCATCTTGGAAGTGAATTAAAGGGAAAAAAGATTTATATATATATGTATATATATTCTTGAACTGCTGAGACTATGAGCATTTTGGATTACGAATGATTTTTCTGGGCAAGTTCAAGCTTGGAGAACGAACAAAATCTTGGAATATGAACCGAGTGGTGCGTTTTATACGGGAAATTACAAATTCGTACAAAGTGCAAGATTTCAAACCAAGTTGAACAGTTCGTTACTCAAACAGTATTTTTGATCATAAAAGTCAGAATTTTACCATTAATTTTGTACATCAATCCGATGCGAAATGAATTTGTATGACAAGAACCATAAATTTACAGGCGTCCCTATCTGGCAATCATAATGCTGCTTTGCTACTTTACACGTATTTATAATTCTCATATGAAAAAGTGTCAAATTTAACGGAGCACGTTATTTACAACAAAATTCAGCACTCAAACATTATTTTGATCAAAACTGTCAGAATAAAATCATTTATTTTGTACTTAGACCAGCTGAAAAAAAACCTTTCATGGGTAGAACCATGAATTGGTGGTGTATTTTGGGGGGCCGGGGAAACTTACCTGGAACATCTCACTGTTCTCTTTACAGTCTTTATGAAATCCTTTAAACCCGAGCTGAAAGGTGTAGGTGTGTACCTGCAGGACGATGCTGCCATAGGCGTTCTTCAGCATGTTTACCACCTCTCCGTGGGTCAGACCATCTAGAGGCTGGGAGTTAATGCTCACAATACGATCCCCCACCTACAGCAAGAGCGAGGAGAGAGAGAGCATGAAAAAAACACAATTAACACTCGCACAGAACCCACATTCGATCCATCGATTCCGGCCCGATGCCGTTTTGAGCAGTGGCCTTCACGCTACCCGTGTCACAACGCTAAATCAATAACGGCCCCGAGCTTCAGAATGCGGGAAGAAAGAAAGGATGAGAAAGTGAGTGGGAGAGAAAGAGGGAGAAAAGAGGATAAATGGGTTGAAGAGGAGGTGTGCGGTCACCTTGAGGCGGTTGGTTCTGGCAGCCATGCCGTTAGCCTGAATCATGGCGATGAAGATGGGGATGTCTCCGAGTGGGCTGCCCTTTCCTCCTGCTATACTGATGCCTAGCGCGTCCGAGGGCCCCTGCAGGACAGACGGACAGACAGACAGACAGACACACACACACACACACATTACACTAGAGCATACACACACAGATTTGATAGAAGTTTGGTAAGACTGCTGTGTTTGGGGTCTTACTCGGGTGATTTCCACTGTGCGGAGACCAGTTTCAGCTCCTGTAAAGACACGCACAAACAAAACACACACACAAACACACATTAAACAGCCAGTAATCTTGCTTTCTTGAAATGTGGATTTCAGTAAAGGTTTTACAATATATGTATGCAGTGCAGCACTGGGTGTGTGTGTGTGTGTTTTCAACCTAGACAATTTTTGGGGACAAATTTCAGACTTTACATTTGCAGACTGTGGATGGACTTTTTAAAAACAAAAATGGCTACTCTGTTTGGTTTTTGCTAAAATATATTTTTATTAAATATGTAATTAAGATAAAAAAAGAAGCTAAAAAGCAGAAAAATTTCATTGTTTCATTGTCATGACATGACGTGATCATGTCTCAGTAACGTCCTCAAAAACAAAGTGACGTAAACGTGTGATTGTGTGTGTCTATGTCTGATGACGTTTCATTAAATCCAGTCATGAATATCTTTGCTTGAACATCTCATGTTGGCGCAAAACTCTTTTTTTAGCTTTCCCACACCTTTTCACCTACTACTAATGGAAAATGGAAATGTGAACAACAGTAAAATGTCTAAACAGTGCAGAAAGGGTTTGTCTAAGGTGGCAAACTTGCCCTAGTGATAAAAATGGTATAAAAGGAGCCTGTATTAACTGACATGGCGCTTTACTGTCTGCTCTCACAGCTTATAAGTACGAATGGCTGTGGAAAAACATTCACATAGGAGGAAACAAAACAATCAGACAGGTTTAAACATACATAGAGCAGAATCTACATCTGCACAGGGAAGTGAACACCCATATTACAGGAGGTTACAACAGCACTAATCTATTGAACATTATCTGTATGTACCTACGATTTTCTAGCAGAATATAAAGAAATGAGACAATAGACACATACAGCTAATGTTCTACAAATCAGCCCTGAGTCCTGGATGTCTCTAGACTCCTACACAGTACTGTACATATCTATAGAAGAGGAAAAAGAGCTGTGCAGACGACAGCTAGTCCTCGTCTTTTGCGCTCTCAACCCAGTGAGAGGGAAGATGACGAGGTGTGACACATTATTACAGTCTCTCCTGCACTGTTTTTTTGGGGGGGAGGTTATTACAGTGGGGCTCTTCATCAGAATGACAAAACCATGATCAAGAAGGCAAGCAGGACAGGCAGAAAAAGGGCTCAGCTTTTAAAAAAACAACCAACGAAAGGTAACAAAAGTGCAAAGATGCTTTTCAGAAACTGGGTTCAATTCTAAATCAATTAACATTATTAATTTAAAATCAAACAATATTCAATCTCAATGTTAAGTTTACTTCTATCTCAGAAACGTCTAAAAATCCTGCAGGAGCGGGGGGTTTAGCGGTACAAATACTACACTAAATAAATTGGTGCAGATGCTTATGTGAATAAGTTATAGAGGTGAGGTAAGATGAAGAGGTTACCCGAGCTTTTGCTGTTGGGCTCGTTAGCCGTTTTTCTATTGGTGAGAGTCTGGCTGGGGGGCGGGGCAGTGGGCGGAGCTGCTGTGTTGCTATTGGCTGTGTTACTCATGTGACTCATCTGAAAACAGGAAAAAAAGGAAATAAAAAATGTAGGTGAGATAAAAGTGTTTCTGGCACATGCAATTATTTGTGGACGTGGACACACACACACACAAAGTGACCGAGCTTTCTAGCATCTACTTAGAGAGAAAAACATGCATGAACACACACACACACACACACACACACAGTGAGTGCAGGTCATGCGGTGTTAAATGCAGACATCAGGAGCACTACGTGCAGACGTTTGACCCAGCAGAGTGTGTATGTGTGTATGTTGGGGTTAGGTTTGTTGAGGGTTGAGGATGGGGCATGCTGAGCTCCAGGGCAGAAGGAGGACAGAGACGGGATGGACGAGTTCCCCGTTCAGAATTACACACACCTGGCTTCCCTGGGACGTGCGTCTGGAGGAGATCCAGGAGGCAGCTTTGAGCCGGCCCAGTTCCAGCTGCACCATGCCCCTGGCACACTGCAGCGGGGCACAGCGGATGGGCATAACTCACACACTCACGCTCATCATCTACACACACTGGACACTTTATCATTACAGCTCCAACCTCGGAGCTCCACACTGATGGAGCACTCCATGTAGACCTTCACAAGTCCTTTATTGATGGCCAATGTTTTGGGCACAGAAACATTTCTGGCTTGATTTTTCTTATGGACTTGTTTTTGCTCTCAACCGAGCATGACCATGTCTGTGTCATTACTGTGTCAGGAATAAGCTCCACCTTAAGAACAGCAGCGACACCGGGCTCCTGTGGTTTGACACTGACCTGTGGTAAATTGTGGGGACTAACATCGTAAAAGACAAAAGTGTAGCAATTTTGAAGCTGATCCCTCAAGTTGTAGGTGTGAGTTTAAATAATTAGGCCTAGGAACATTAACAATTAATCAGAATACTTTAACACATTCATTTCTTTTTAATGTTAATTAATTTTTTGCCTATGACATGCATTTCTTTACTCCTGTGCCACACATTTATTTGTTTTATTTAGGTAAAATCTAGGTATTTAAAGTTGCAATTAATCAAAAATAACTTCTGCAATTAACAAGCAGTTTTTAATCAATTTCCAACACCAAAAACTCACACCTACTTGTAAATTGGAACACATCAAAGAAGCTTCATCAAATTATGAGGACCTAATACATTATTAAATGGCTACTGATCATTACTGTTAAATTTTCTGAAAATAAAGGCATAAATCCATTTTCAAAATGGCTGGAAACCCTTAGAAATGCACTGATAATAACTTATATAACTTGTAATTGAATTGATATTTAAATACTGTTTAATTGAGATGAACAATTTTTTTATTTATTATGGCTACAATATGTTTCTACAAAATCAATTCTGCTACATGTTAACCCTGCAATTCCCAATACAAATTACAATACCGGCACCAGGTGGTTGCTTTGGGAAACTGCAGCTTTGTAAATCTCCGGTAATCCTATTTGAGCCAAAGTATGTCACTGTTCTTGTTGTGATGGTTGTAAGCAGGGCTTAAGGCTTCAGGCTGAGTTTACCTTAAGAACGGCGGCGGCGGTCTCCTGAGAAGCCTGCCTCATGTCCTCTCCGTCCACTGACAGGATCTGGTCTCCTTGCATAAGTCTGCCGTCCACATCGGCAGCGCCGCCCTTTACCACATCCGAGATGAACACGCCACTGCCATTTCTGAAGGAAAGGGTAAGACAGAGTGAAGAAATATGTTTAAAACATGCTTCTGACGTTCCAAAACTTGACTCATGATGGGCGGAAAGGTACTGTGGACACATGGCCCACTCTCATTGCATAACAGCACACACTTGGCAGCTGCAAGATGGAGTCGGAGGATGGAGCTTGACAAAGATGGAATCCTGCATCTCTGATTGTGAAATAACTTGCCTGTAGCTTAGTTTCTTTTAATCATACAAGCGTTTTATGAAATTGAAAAGTACCACTTAAAAGTAGCTTCCTCAACATTGAACGTGGACAACCAAATAAGTAGCAAATCAGGATTCAGCATTAATGAAGGCATCCACCTCTTGCCCACAATGCTGAGCCCCAGACCGCGGCCGCTTTTCTTTTGCAGCTCTATGCTGAAGACGTCCAGGTTCTCCTCGTCACGGTACTGTGCTTCGTCACGCAGGACCGTCAGTCGCACTTTAGCCGGAGTCTGCCTCAGGGCGGCGATGGCGTCCTCGTGTGCCACGCTGCGCAAATCCACACCGTTGACCTGCAGGGGGCGACAGAGAGTCAGTCAACTGTTTAGTCTAGAAGTTTTAACATAGGCATGTACTGGGGTCTACACTTCAATCTAAGTGTTCCCAGGTTACCTCTGATCTCTCAACTACACCAACAGCATGTCTCCAGTCAAATTTCATCACTAAGACGTAGCTGCCAAATTTTTATTGTAAATTTGGAGAGCTCTAAAAAATTATTTTACATTCGCACCATTAGCAGACGCTCTTATCCAGAGCGATGTCCATTTTTCTGATTTCGGGGACAGTCTTCCTGAAGCAACTTGGGATTAAGGGTCATGCTCAGGGACCCAGTGATGGAAGTGCCAGAGGCAGGATACAAACTACAACCTCTTGGTCCAGAGTCAAGTGTCCTAACCACTAGACCACCATCACATCCACACTGATTTTTTGTTTTTTTGGTGCTGCTTTCAAAATGTGCACAAAGAACAGTCTTAATTAATCCTCACACACAAGGTCTAGCAATGACAACTGATCCTTGCTAGATCAATTGATTACACAAACATTTTCTAAAGTACTAAGATTTGCTTTACGTGCTTGTTTGCAACATCAGCACTAATGATGTCTAATGCTCATGCTGTACTGGGATTAATCCCTGAAAGCATCTGGACCACTGCAGATTGTTCCAAATGTACGTCCATTAGAATCATATTAAGACGGCTTCATCCAGGTGGTCTTGGGATACAAGTCTTGCGTTCTCTCCTGCTAATTAAAAACATAATAATACCCTCCAATTTTTCAGGTTAAATATACTCTGATTCAGACTTAACTGTTAGTATGTGAAATGCATTTTCCTAAAATCTCATTTGCTTTTAGTCTGTTATCCATATTAGTTGGTGGAGCTGGTATTTCTTGTAAAAACACTTTTACAATGACCAACCCCTCCCTTCAGTGACCATCTGTTCCTAAGACGAAATTAGTTCTCAAAGTCCACTTACACGGTTTTTATGAAGATTATGATATTCACCAATATTTCCTTATTTAAGATTTGTACTTGTTACTGCTGAAGAACACACTTATACAAATTTTATTGCATCCTTTTTTGTGTGAAACATTAGCTTATTGGGTTTTCTTGTATAAAATACTATTAAATGTCTTAACTTCCTTAGTCACAGAAAAAAATAAAGAAAATGTTGGTGAATGAGGCCCATTATAGTTCCCTATGGCAACATGACTTCTGCACTACTATGTTTTGTCCAGCAGATGGAGGCACTGCATCAGTTTGTAGCCTCTCGAAAATGGCTGTGAATGAGGAGCAAAAGAGCAAAACCACTGGTCACAACTGATGGAATATGTCAGAGAGAGAGATTTAGTAGCTAATTGCGATCTCTCTACTTTTCAGTCTTTTTTTTCAGTCTGTACATTCATTCCATCTCTCATTCTCTCACGGTCAGTATCTCTCACCTCCAGGATCTGATCTCCTGCCCACAGTCGGCCATCGCGAGCTGCTGCTCCCTCCTCGTACACTTCATGAATCACGATGGCATCCTACAGGTAGAGAGAGAGAGAAGGGGAGATGAGGGAGTGAAAAGAGAATGGCTGAGCAAATGAAGTATTAGTACAAAGTCAAAGTCAATCTAAAAAAATGTACAGCCAGATGCATATGCAAGCACAAAACTGCTGATGGGAATGTACAGTCTGCCTGCGGGCAAAAGCAGACGCTGTTCTAATGGAAAGTGCCGAGTGTGTGTCCCAGGTGAAGTGGCCTGAACGCTGGAGGGCTTTATCCTGTCAGATCAGAGCAGAGCCTTCTGGGAACCCAGACGGTCCACAGAGCCTCACTGAGCCGAATACTGATGCGAGCTGAGTGACTGTGGGCAGAATGGAGCCGGGGGCTTGAGACGGCGGGGGGGAGGAGTGAAGGGAGATGGACGGAAATATCTAGAATGTGGAATAATAGCAGAATGAGTCTGTGGAGGTTAATGGGATTAGTCTGTTTAAAAGAGTGGGATGAGTTTAACAAAGAAGAAAGACAGAGAGAAGGAGACAACAGAGAGAGAGACTCAGGCCAGCATAGAACTGGAAGAGAAAGAGAGAGTGCTGAAAAAGAGTGGAATGATTGTATCCTCAGAGTTGAGAGAATGGTAACTGGTGCAGACTTTAACGGACATGTTGGTGAAGGGAACAGAGGTGATGTGGAAGTGATGGGCAGGTTTGGCATCCATGATAGGAACGAAGAGGGACAGATGGTGGTAGACTTTGCGAAAAGGATGGAAATGGCTGTTGTGAATACTTTCTTCCAGAAGAGGCAGGAACATAGGGTGACTTATAAGAGTGGAAGGAGGAGCACACAGGTGGACTACATCTTATGTAGACGTTGTAATTTGAAGGAGATTAGTGACTGTAAGGTAGTGGTAGGTGAGAGTGTAGCGAGACAGCATAGGATGGTGGTCTGTAGGATGAAACTGATGGTGAGGAAGATGAAGCAAACAGATGGTGAGGAAGATGAAATAAAGGTGGAGCAGAGGACCAGGTGGTGGAAGCTGAAAAAAGAAGAGTGTTGCAAGGTTTTCAGGGAGGAGTTGAGACAGGCTCTTGGTGGCCAGGAGGTGCTCCCAGATGATTGGACAGATACAGCTAATGTGATTAGGGAGATGGGTAGGAGGGTACTTGGTGTGTCATCTGGAAGGAGTAAAGTAGATAAGGAGACTTGGTGGTGGAACGAAAAAGTCCAGGAGCATATACAGAGAAAGAAGTTAGCGAAGAAGAAGTGGGACACTGAGAGGACTGAGGAGAGTAGACAGGAGTACAGGGAGATGCAGCGTATGGTGAAGGTAGAGGTGGCAAAGGCCAAACAAAGGGCGTATGATGACATGTATGCTAGGTTGGACAGTAAGGAGGGAGAGAATGATTTGTACAGGTTGGCGAGGCAGAGAGATAGAGAAGGGAAGGATGTGCAGCAGGTTAGGGTGATTAAGGATAGGGATGGAAATGTACTGACAGGTGCCAATTGTGTGATGGGAAGACGGAAAGAATACTTTGAAGAGCTGATGAATGAGGAAAATGAGAGAGAATGTAGAGGAAGTGACTTTGTGGATCAGGAAGTAGCTGAGATTAGTAAGGATGAAGTGAGGAAGGCTTTGAAGAGGATGAAGAGGGGAAAGGCAGTTGGCCCTGATGACATACCTGTGGAGGTATGGAAGTGTCTAGGAGAGGTGGCAGTTGAGTTTTTGACTAGGTTGTTCAACAAGATCTTGACGAGTGAGAAGATGTCTGAGGAATGGAGGAAAAGTGTTCTGGTGCTGATTTTTAAGAACAAGGGAGACGTACAGGATTGTGGCAACTACAGAGGAATAAAGCTAATGAGTCATACAATAAAGCTTTGGGAAAGAGTGGTGGAAGCTAGGCTTAGGTCAGAAGTGAGCATCTGTGAGCAGCAGTACGGTTTCATGCCAAGGAAGAGTACTACAGATGCTATTTTTGCTTTACGGATGCTGATGGAGAAGTACAGAGAAGGTCAGAGGGAGCTGCATTGTGTCTTTGTAGATTTAGAGAAAGCATATGACAGGGTGCCGAGAGAGGAGCTGTGGTATTGCATGAAGAGGTCTGGAGTGGCAGAGAAGTATGTTAGAGTGGTGCAGGACATGTATGAGAGCTGTGAGACAACAGTGAGACAGGCTGACAGATGATGTTAGACAGGAATCTCCATGGACTATGATGTTTGCAGATGACATTGTGATCTGCAATGAGAGCAGGGCGCAGGTAGAGGAAAGGCTAGAGAGGTGGAGATATGTGCTGGAGAAGAGAGGAATGAAGATTAGTCGCAGCAAGACAGAGTACATGTGTGTAAATGAGAGGGGCACATGGGGAACAGTGAAGTTACAGGGAGTAGAAGTAAAGAAGGTAGAAGACTTCAAGGAGAGAGTGGACAAGAGGTGAAGAAGCGTGTGCAAGCAGGTTGGAATGGGTGGAGAAAAGTGTCAGGTGTGATGTGTGATAAAAGGGTTTCAGCAAGAATGAAAGGAAAGGTGTACAAGACAGCAGTGAGACCAGCGATGGTGTATGGTTTTGCCAATGAGGAAAAGACAGGAGGCAGAACTGGAGGTTGCAGAGCTCAAGATGTTGAGGTTCTCTTTGGGGGTGACGAGGATGGATAGGATCAGGAATGAGTTCATCAGAGGGACACCTCATGTTAGATGTTTTGGAGATAAAGTCAGAGAGGCCAGACTGAGATGGTTTGGACATGTCCAGAGGAGAGACAATGAGTACATAGGTAGAAGGATGCTGAGGTTGGAGCCACCAGGCAGGAGGCTGAGAGGAAGACCGAAAAGGAGATTTATGGATGTGGTGAAAGAGGACATGAAGTTAGTTGGTGTGAGGGTAGAGGATGCAGAGGATAGGACTAGATGGAGACGGATGATTCGCTGTGGCGACCCCTGAAGGGAAAAGCCAAAAGAGGAAGAAGAAGAAGAAGAAGATTGTAGGGAGAGTGGCAAAAGTGTAGATAATGTAGTGATTCTACTGAGAACAAGTGGGATGAGTGTAGACAGAAAAAGAGAGATGGTGAGAGGCAAAAAAATCCACAGAATAATACTTCAGAATAGTGGGATGAGTCTAGTGAGAGAAACAGAAATAACTCAAGAGACAGGAGGCTCTCAGCTTCAGTGCAAGAATTAGGTACCTCTGGAAATAGTTAACTAAGGAAATAGTGAAGCCTCTAAAGAAAAGAGTGAAATAACTGGAAAATGAGTGAGATAATTCAGGTAAGAGCGAGATGACTCAAAACAAGGTGAGATAACTCTGGAGAAAGTGTGAGATATGTAAAGAAAGAGCGGAGCAAAAGTGAGGTAAATAGAGAAAAAGTGAGCTATGTAAAGAAAGAGTGAGAAGACTCGGGAGAAAGAGTGAAATATATACAAGAGGGAGATAACTCTTGAGAAAAAAGTGAGATAAGCCAAGAGAAAGATTGAAATATATAAAGAAAGAGTGAGATAACTCATTGAAGAGTGAGACACCTAAAGAAAGAGTGAGATAACCCAGGAGAAAGAGTAAGACTAAGATAACTACAGAAGCAGTGATATATAATGCAGGAAGAGTGAAATATGTAACAAAAAAGAAAAAGAAAAAAGGCTTAATAATTCTGTAGAAACAGTGAGATATCTCAGAAAGAGTTAAGAAGCCAAAAGAGTGAGAACACTGTAAAAAGAGTGAGATAACTAAAGAGAATGAAAACTGGAGAAAGACTGAGTGAGATTATTAAAGAATGAGTGATGATTCAGTA
Organism: Distichodus sexfasciatus; assembly: GCA_032718565.1. NCBI lineage: Eukaryota > Metazoa > Chordata > Actinopteri > Characiformes > Distichodontidae > Distichodus > Distichodus sexfasciatus. The sequence continues at coordinate 1,657,300 of JAVGVS010000056.1, read as the reverse complement.
GTGTGAAGATTTTTTTTTTTTGTCAGGAGGTTAGAAGCAGTCAGACCTATTAACCACGAGTTAAGGAAGCAACGTCAGATCCCCTTGCTGTAACTTCTAACTCATGCCATCTGACTCTGTTACTCATGAGAGTGTAATTAGCTGGAGTGAGTGCGAAGGATTACAGCTGAAGCGACAAAAGATCACAATGTTGAACGCGAATGAACACCTCTGATCCAACTCATCATCACGCTCACAAAATAAGCATGAAATCAATGGCTCTGGTTCCACTCTGGGCTATGAAGAGGAAGATGAATGGTGTGTGTCCGCATGTGTGTGTGTTAAGTACCAGCTGTGTGTCTTTGCCTCCAACTATACTGAGTCCCAGACCTGAGCGGCCCTTAGAGATCTCTATCACCGTCTCCTGCCCCGGTACGATGGGACATGTCGCAGGGTCTGCAGAAGGGAAGAGAGGATAAAGGCAGAAATCTTAAAGATTAAAAATGAATGGACAGGAGATTTGTTTGCACGAGAAAAGAAATATTATTTTGTGATTTGCAGCGTCTGAAAGCCCACCACAGGCAATGTTCACACGGTCTAGGAGATCAATAGCAGACAAGTGCAAAGGGAGCATTTTCCCATTGCAGCAGTGCATAAACATACAATAAAAACATCAGAAATGACACCAGCAGAGAGTCAGATCGATGAGTAGGGCTGAGAGCGTACACTCAAAAACCAGCAGGGAAAACAAAGCCCACCAAATGGGCTCTTCACTTCTGAAGGCTGATAGTTTTCATGTTCAGTTATTATAGAAGTTTATTTCAAAGACGGGCAATCAAGTACTATGAGCAGGACAAGAATGTGTGAAGTGTGTGTGCGCTCGTTACCTTTGCTGCAGTACTCAAAGTCAGGGCTAGTGCAGGATGGAGGTACTAAAGGTGTCACAACATCCACAGAAGCTGCTGGAGGCTTGCTTGAGTTTCTCTGGGTTTTCTGGAGGCTCAGAGTCTACAAACACACACACACACAGACACACACACACAAAACACGTTAGCTTTTGGACTCTAATATTATCTGACCTCAATATCTTAAAATACAATCCCAATATCTTTTCTCTCTCACTCAACTGTTAGATATTATCTATCAGATATTATCTGACCCCAATACCTCAATATCTTAAAATGCAATTCCAGTCCCAAAATAGTTTGAACACCACACATATAGAGACACACACAAACACATTCTCTACCTTCTCCAAAACGGGCCTGGAGAAATCATTCGTCGTGTCTATACTTTTTTCTGAAGATCTCTGCTTCTAAAAATTCAGTAAACAGATTTTTGTGAAAAATCGACAGAAGGCAGTTCTGAAATTTTTCTCTTATGTCTCATACTCCTCGTGGTGTAGATTCGGTAGTTTTTGGCTCACCTTGGAGGCAGACTCGCCCTCCTGCAGGTTTCTCTCTGTGAGCTCTTGAGATTCTGTGTTCCCCGCAGCGGCATCGCTCGGCTGCTCCTGGAGCAGGTAAAAAAAATCAAAAGGGTTTCGGGATGGGTGAAGTAAATTAGCAAGTCCAACAAGCTTCTCTTTCTCCTGCAGTCACAAGTGGGGCGGCCCTCTTTTCCTCTGCTCCATTTAGGACAGAGCTGCTTTAAGTCAGGCAGACGGTGTACAATTCATTGCTGAATACATAAGGCTGATGTGGGATGGCAGATTCTGTTCCAGGTCAGATCTAACCTCCACGTTGTGCTCAGTGTAAAGAGAGTGTAAACACGAATTCCTCCACTTAATTACCCGAGATGGACATCCTGGAGAACTATGGAATTGTGCTGTCAGAAAAGTTAGTTTCCTGTTTCACAGTGGAAATTGTCGACTTTCCAATCGAAGACCCAAACTGATCAGGTGGACCTTAAGTCTCAATCTGGTTTCCTAAGATTCAGTAATGTGCCCTCAGTCCCTCAGAGTTAATGTCAATGTTAAGGTTTGGTTAATGTCGATAAAACCAGTTGTTTCTGTTTTTAACGTGTTTAACTTAAAGGATTATTTCAAGGACAAATATCAAACTCTACACCTGTAGACTGGGGAAGGACCTAACTTTTGGAAAGAAAAATGGCATGCTTGTGTTTGTTTTTTGCTAAAATATATAATGGTAGGGGAAACACTGTGTACATTTGTTAGGTGTAATAAAATGTCCTCACCAAGATAGCATCACATAGTACTGTTGAAAAAGTTTCTCCCCGAAAGAAAAAACATTTCCTATATTCCTATTTTACTTAGCACTAACATCACTAATTAAACACACAACAATGAGTAAAGGAGCATTCAGCCTAATAATGGAACTTGCAATCAGGTGCCGTTATAAAGAGGGCGCCGTTATAAAATATCACAGCAGCCTGAGCTGAGATCAGTAGATGAGAGGTAAGGACTAACCTTGACAGGAGTCGGCTCTGAGGAGCTTTTATTTTGGGGAAGGTTGTCTGAGGCCTGGGGCTTTTCTGCAGGTTGTGGAGCTGAAGGGAGGCTTGTGTGAATCTGAAAACACAAAACCGCACTTCGACTGTTTCTTTCATAAGAATCAAATCAGGAATCAATGCCTTATGCAGTTAATAAATCTTGCAACTAGTTTAAAATGTGAGGAAATAAAACTAAATAAAATCTACATTTCTATGTGTTTGTGAATATCGTCAGCTACACAATCAGCACCTGAATGAGAATTGGCCTGAATTTCTTACAATAAGACACAATCTAACTAGACATCCACATCTAACATTCCTTCAACCATGCAGCGTTCAGAGATACTGTATAACTTAATCTATATAGATTCTAGAATTCTACTCTAGAACTCTCACTACAACATTCATTTTAGGGGTCAATGACAAATAAAGTTTTTAAATTATTTTTATTTTCTATTTTAATGAATGTATATTGTTGAACAATGTGTCTAAACAAGTCTCATTAGTTTAAAATATTGTTTCAAAGTGTTTAAATTCATATTTCTCCTGCTTAATACATTATAATTATATCTGCTGTAAATCCAATAATTTAATGTGATTTTATTCTTGAATTCAGATATTTTTAGAACCCAACCTTACATTAAAAGACACAATTAATTATAAATATTACAAATTAATGCATTCAGTACAACTTCTACTTACATCATAGTTATCAACCATATGTTCACTATAAACTTTCTTGGTTTAAATGATCATTTTACCTGGGTGCACCACCTGACAAAAATATCCACGTCATGTCATTGACATATGTACAGTCAGTCAAAAGGCCTCTACATGATAACATCCCAAAGTGTTTAAACTTTTTATTTATTTATTTATTTATTTTTACTAATGTTATGATGATTAAAGAATTCGCCTAAGGACCCCTCAAACGTCATGTGTTTTTAAAATTCATCACAAAAATAACATCACAGTAGAGATGCAACGGTACAGCGTGCCCACGGTTCGATATGCATGGTGGTTACTGGGTGACGGTATCGGTTCGATATCGGTACATTAATGTTATCTTAGCTCCAACATCCAGTAGGTTCTTTGCCGTTTCTTTTTCTAGGGCTGAAACAATTATTCAAATTACCCAAATAATTTGTTTACGTTATTAAAAGAATGAAATAATTTCGTCTAATTCTTTTACGCTAGAGCAGCGTTTCTCAATCCCAGTCTTCGCGGACCACCCTCTGCACAGATTTGAGCGCTCAAACACACTGTGCGTATGTTTACACAGCTGACCGGCGAGTCTGCATATTCACCAATTTATAAGTTCGCGATGTGCACCCCACTCCCGCTCGCATTTTAATTCTCATGGATCTGCTTTTATCTCAAATGTGCCTTTGTGTTCGATTGCCAGAAATCCATCACAGCTAGAGTCTAATGGGCGGAAATCACCTCATAGCAACAGAGAACTTTAATCCCTGAGAATGCGTGCACAACGAACAGGCTTTAAAAATTATAGTTTAATGTCGGGCGTAACCGAACTATCGCCGCTCACCTGTGTGTACCGAACGTAAAATAGTGAAAACCGTTGCACCCCTACATCACAGTGTGGTATATATTTACTTTAAATATACATATAAACAAATGAAATATTAAATTATGCCGCACCTCACTGGAGGAGAGAAAGGGAGCCTGGGAGAGGGAGGGGAAAGGCGGGACTGCCATTTGATTGACCGCATCTTCATTCCTGTAAAGAGATGAATCATCGTTATGCAGCAGCTACTCGGGAGATCCGTCTGAAATCATATCGTCACACATCTAGCTTGTGATTTGAAGGAGTTTGGCTCTTTCATCCACTAATGAATGCATTTCATGGTTGGTGAGGTCAGAACTGGATCTTTGCTGAGCTTGAAAAGCTGGAGTTTTATGCCTTAAAAGACATAAACATCATCAATGACAGATGTATTCAGGAGGAACTTCCTGTATCACTCCCGTATCTCAGTACACAGATTTACTAATGACATTATCCGAGTTCTAATCCACAAAGCCCAAGGCACACAATCAGTGTTACGCTGTAAACACATTTTCTCACCTCATCCTCTCCCAGGCCTGCAGTTCCTCTCCTCCCTCATCCTTCTCTCTTCTGCTTTCTCTTACCCTGCATCCTCTCATCTGTGTTTCTTGTCTCTTCATCTGATCTTCCATTCTCTCTCCTCAGTTCCTGCCCTCTCTCCCCATTTCATTCTCAATCTCTCTCTTCTCATCTCCTGTGCTCTTTCTTCAACCCCCATCTCTCCTCCCTCTCACCCTATTTGTCTCTCCTCAGTTCCTGCCCACCCCTTTTCCTCCTCCTCCCTCTCTCTCTCTCATCACTTTCCCTCTCTCTCTCTCCTCAACTCCTCCATTTCTCTTTCCTCCTCTCCCTGTCTTTCTCTCATTTCACTCTTACTCTTCTCATACTTCTCCCCACCCAATCTCACGTTCCCTCTCTCCCCAATTCCTGCGCTCTCTTTCTCCTCCCCTGCATTTCTTGCTCTCCATCTCTTTAACTATCTCTCCTCATCTCCTCAACTCCACCGCTCTCCTCCATTTCCCTCTCCCAATCTATCTCCTCGGCTCTTCTCATCTCTCCCTTCTTAGTCTCTCTCCCTCAGTCCAATCCTCTCCTTCACTTCCATCCTCTTTCCACTGCCTCTCTACCATCCCTCTTTCCACCTCTCCAACCCCTTCTCCTCTTACCACTCAGCCCTCTCCTATCCCTCCTTCCATCTCCCTCTCTCTTTCAATCCCTTGTCTCATTCCCTCCATCCCTTCCTTGCCCTCTTTCTCTGCAATCCCTCTTTCCACCACATCTCAACCTCTTGTTCCACTTCCCTCACATCATCTCTCCATCCCTCTTTGCACCTTCCTCTCCTTCCTCCCTCATATCATTCCTTCCTCACCTCATCCCGTCTCTTTCCATTCCTTTTTCCACCTCTCTCGCATCATCTACCTCCCTCCCTCCATCCCTCACCCCCTCTCCCTCGCCAGATAAACACAGTGACAGCTGTTAATATGCTGGTGTAAGATCTTGCTTCCACTGAGACCCTCAACTATCCATAACACTACGAAACACCCAGCACCAGGGAGCCATCGCAACACGGCACGCTGAGGATTCCACACACGACAGATGCTCCCAATTTAGAGAGAAGTTTAAAAAGGGACATGCACAAGCTTGGGATTTATACAAACACCAAAGTGGCAACCACCCACATCATTTTTTAAAAATCCATGCCACCCACAATGCACCACTGGTCAGCTCGGATGGTCCTATTTCGTGCATGTGATCAGGCACATTATCCGGATTGGCAGGCGAATGTGTAGTATTGACAGGCCAAGGAGAACCCTGGCACACGTCCTACACGGTGTGAACACAGCCAACTGCACGTCCCAGGGGCCCTGGCCACGTTTGGAAAAAGACACTGAAACTAAAACTTGTGTGCCAGGAATCCCGGATGGAGCTGCAGGAGATAGGTTTCAGAAAATCCAGCATTTCATAACGATTCCCTAAAAACAGAACAAAAGCAGGAGCCAATTTTTTGGGAAGCTTTCCCGGACCAGACCCTGAGCTTTCTGTTCTTCAGCAGTGACCACCTAAAAGTCTCAAGATAACAGCAAAGCCACGTCCCAAACTGCCAAACAATGTGCGCATCCGTGTCTGGAGCCGATGCTGAGGAAACCTACATTTCATCCTCAAATGGGTTTGGCTTCTTCGGATCACAGCGGTCTGTGTCCATTCCTCTTCCATCTCTCCCACCCCTTTATTTTTGCCTGTCTATCTTGTCTCCTTTCACAACAAATGTGTTTTGCCTGTTAACCGACCCTTGACTAATCACTAATGTGTTTACAGTCAAGACGAGGTCAGGAGAGGAGAAAAAAGATCAAACCTTCCTCTCCAAGGACTCCTTTTAAACCACGTCAAAATGCAAAAATATGGCAAATGTGACGCATACTGCAGAGAGTTAGAGACAGGACAAGAAGCCTTTCTTAACTTTGGCCAATCTAGACCAACAATGGTTTAAATGTGCAAGAATTTGAAATGGTGTGATTATTATATTGTCGACCACACCTTAAATGTGTAACTACAATACTTTGCAAAACCCAAAAATAGCTTAAAATTGTTTGGAGCCAAGTGACATTGAAGACACAAATGAGCAGCAGTGTTCACAACTTTGCCTCCGTGTCCATGAGATTCAATTCTTTGAAACTGACTGAATTTGGTCACTGGACAATTGACATTTTCAAGTTTTAAATTTGTTATGTAGCGTCACTGTAAAAACATCACTCTGATCACTGTCAATTCACAATGTATTGCAGCTGCACTTCCTTGGATATGTATTTTATCACCATAAACCCTTCTATTTTGATCCTTTTCACAAACTAGAGCCAGTAGCAAAGCTCGTGTAACACAGCAGCTCGCTCGGTCTGTGTTAAACAAACTTTCTGCATCACTGTGTCATCTCTCATTTGGATGTGCAACAAGATCTGAGTCTGGAAGCCACCACAGGGCACAGTAAGGTGACATTTTCCCATTCATGCCCTGGGCAAATTTTTTTTTCCTCCTTCCCGTCTGCCGCCCACCGTCGTTTCCATGGCAATGCATTCAGGAAGCCCCCAATTCCCGTGACATCGCATCAGACTCTGACAAACGACCTTTGATATGATAAGACATCACTCACAAACGTTCACAACATCCCCGCCGCCAAAAGCCGTACGAGAGGCCCTGATCCTCATCCGCTACGAGAAACGAATTCTGACAACAACACCGGAAACAATTGGATGAAAGCCAAATCATTTTTAACAAACGCGGAGAAAGCTTATTTGATATCTGGAAACGGAGCTGCCACTTCCTGTTGAATCAAGATAATTGGCTGGGAAAATGAAGATTCAGACGTCTCATTCGGTTGTTAACAAAACATTTGTCATATTTGACAAAAAAGCTGACATAAAGGTCAGACTGCAACAACGTGAATATTATATTGCCCACAACACCTTAAACACTGAGCTAAAATATTGTGCAAAAAGCTCCTGAAGCAAAGCAACACTGATGAGGTGGTCGAACAGTGGTTTTGTGACTTGTGCAAAAATGGAAAGTTTTGAACATTCAGGGGCATATTTTGAAGTTCTGAATACATTCTAACCATTGTTGAATTTGACATTTTATTGTTCACAGTTAAAGCTGTTGTGTAACCTTTAACTGTGCGATAAGTCATTTCACAAAATATCTGATAAAAAATGAGCTATACATAAAAGCCAGATTAAACCTCCAGCAGCGACTGGTCAGTGAAATATTTTAGTCTCTAATAATGGGAAACCAGGACCTTAAGGGCAGCTGACATCGCACCCGCATTAATTAAATCAAAAATGTTCTTTGTAATCGAGCATAAAAAACTCCACAGTTTTGCTATTCTATCGGCTCTGAAATTCCACTGTTTAATCTCACTTCAACAGGTGACAGGTCCCATATCACCACTTTGCCCATGACAGATGATAGAAAATATCTTTATACTAAATTGACATAAAGCCTTCATCTCCACAGGGATTTCATCAGCCATGTGTGAGGCCCTGATGCTCTCTAATATTCAGTAATCTCACTCTGAGGTTTGATCCATGGACTTGACACTGATGGCACGTTGGTCCGTCACTGCCATTTAAAATCGAGGGTTTGTTTATAGTGAGACTGGGATTTTTTATACAGCTGATCTGGGAGCAGTTTTTATGAGGATGAACAGAGGTGCGGTGAAGCAGTCGAGGCAGAGTGGTGAGCCGCGTCGAGCAAAAGCTTTAATCTCCCGGGTCAACACAAAACAAAACACTGCTTCTAGCAAACAATTCAACTTGTTTTCTTCAATTCTCCAGCTGTCTAACATTACACTATTTAAAAGCCTTAACTTTAAGAACAACTTTAAGGAAAAAACAGAAAGTGTTAGCAAATGAAATTCAATATTTCCAAACATCAAGAATTAACACTCATTACAAGCAGAAAGCTAAATCAAAGCTCAGAATTGGAGCAGGATGTAAAATTCTATTTAGATCGTCACATGCTCCCGGTTGAGTGGTTTGATGATAATAATAATCATAATTAGCCTTTTAGCTTCAGGCCATCCTAGTGCGTGATTCATGCTAACGGTCCCTGTTATCTTTCTTTGATTGTTAGCTTCACTAGCATCCTCAAGTGTAGCGCTCCTTTAAAATATTCATTATTCCCATCCCGTAAACAGGTTGTAATGAGAGCTCGGGGCGACCCCAGGCCCCACATTTCATTTCGAGGTGATTTATGTTTTACTTCCATAGACTTTATAGTGCTCCATTCGTTATGCAGACATCCCCATTTACACCGCACGGTGCACCTCGCTCCTTTGTGCCGAGATTAATCACGACAGCACTTCCTCAGTTACAAAATACAACTATTTTTCATACATTAAACGCAGCAGCCGCATTGTGTTCCTAGTCATTTTAACTATTCATATTGTTTACTAAATATTGTTCCACGATCTGGAAAAAGAGTATATACACAACAACAGGGAAGCAGTACTTGGGAACAGCACCCTGCTCACGAGTACCTCACTCCCTAATTGTTGCACTATCAACTGCCCCAAGGTGAGAGAGAGAGTTAGGGTGTGAGTGTGTGATTGTGAGAGAGCATGAGTGAAAGAGAGTCAATGTGTGTGAGAGAGAGAGAGAAAGAGGAGGAGTTTGGACAGGTTCTGAGATACTTTATGCCATAAAAGAAAGTAAAAGCTATAATTTGTCAGAAGTTTTGTGGCTTATGTGAGGTCCTCATATGGAGAAATATCACATACACACTTGGATGGATGCTGAGACATCAGGGATGTCTATGAATAAACTGCTGGGTGTGTGTTATACACAAAACATAAGCACACCCATCAGAAGGAGGTCACCTCTTTCAGTGATCTGAGATTAAACTAGAAATATTAAAGTGATGTGTAGATCTGATGACACTACAGGAGAATCTCATACAGCTTTCTGGAAACATAAGTACATGTGTTAGAGGAAATGAGGTAATGTGGAGCTACACACACACACACATACACATTACTATGTGTATCTGGGACACAGCGCTGGAGACCCTTAATATATACTGTACAGCGCGCTACTGTAGTCTTTTGGTATTAAAATGAGATTCGTTATGAAAATGAAAGATTGTTTATTTCAAGCTGCTTCTGAGGCGATGAGAGACTCATTCAGCGCACTGCTTTCACATAAGTGGGAGAGCTGAAGTTTAATAAAATGAGTAAAAAAAATTAGATTTCAGCTGAATCCCTTTACAAGCAGGTAAAGAAAGGCATCTTCTGCTATTTAGTATAATGATCCAGTGATTTAACTAAAACCACCACTTTGATCACAACAAACTACTCATTGAAATGTCACATTTTGTCTTTGCTGTATGTGAAATGTTTAAGATATACTTAAAGTTGAAACTTAGATCAATTTACACTTTGAACTAAGAGGGATTTCCAATTACCTGCCTTTATATTAGACGAGACCATTTATTAGGCAAATGCTAATTAAACATAAATTCTTCTACACAAACAAACAAACAGATAAATAACTAAAGCATATCTAGGTTGAATCAAGGCAGGTGGTGTGTTTGAGAGGCTGTATGACAATCTTAGTGTCTCCTTTTTTTCTGTGGGAGTGTGCATGCGAGTGACAGCATATGTGCAAGCGTGTGTGCACAGGTGTGTGTGTGGGTGTGCGTACATATGTACAGGCATGTGTGTGTTCACGGGTGAATGTATCTACATGCATGTCCATGTGAGAGTGTGTGCATCTGTGTATGTGTGCACATATGAGTGTGTGTGAACATGTGAATGTGCACAAGAGCGTAAGAATGTTTGAGGGTGCACAAGTGTGTGTGAGGGTGCAGGAGTGTATGTGAGTGTGCACAAGTGTGTATGTGTGAGCATCCATGTGGTGTGTGACCCTGTGTGTGTGTGTGTGTGCGTTTGTGTCTCACCTGAGCAGCACCAGTTTGACTCTGGAGGCTGCGCTCTTTATGATGGCCGAGGCGTTCTGGTGGCTCCTCCCGTAGAGCACCTGGTTGTTGATCTGCGATTTAAACAGCAACAGATAACCAGCATTAATATTTACACGGCGCTGCCATCATCCGGGACGATTACACAAGCGCCTGTCAGAGGAGAGGGAGCTTTACAAGCTGATCTAAAACCTGCTCTACCTCTGTTGATCAGAAAAAACTCTGGAGCCACACTGAGGCTGTCAGACACCCCCGCCTGTAGAACGGGCAAAATATACAAACACGGAAACACTAGAAACCTCTCAAACACGTCTTGTTTTTCACCTTTAAATAAATCAAACAAGATTTTCAGATCAGAATAATATTTATCAGATATCCATCCTATTCTTCACTTAATCCCCGTTTTTAACAATTTTGTATTTTTTAAGCCCACTAGGTATAAATTATTACAGAAATAGACTGCATCAGTCTGACTTAATCCTGCTCAAAATGTTATTCATTTCTTCCCTGGGGTTTTAGCCATTTGACACTTAATGTAGTAATTTCTTATTACGCCAGCGATCGATGAGTGAAAACCACGGCGATCAATATCAGTCCGTCTGGAGTGAAATTAGCATGCAGTGTGGAGGCTTTATGATTTCAGTGGGAGTGTATGGAAGACTGTATGGATATGGGATGTGGTTAAACATGTTAACAGGACATGAAAAAACACCACAAAAAGTTTATGGTATATTGTATTGTAGATTATCCACTGCACATTGTATGTTGTATACTGGTCTGTTTCATTGTATTTATACTCTCTGTTTCATTGCTTCTGTATTAATATCAATATTACCGTCACGTTTTACAGCATTGAGCAGACTCTCTTAAACTGTAACTTATGAAAACATACTCGACAATCTCCAAAAACTGGTGGCAGGATCCCTTTTGCCAATCACTACCACTGCCGCGCCACAGAAAAAGGCCTAATGGAACCCGAGCGTCGCATTTTCCAGCTTGCCGATCTCAATACAACATTCAACACTTTTTCTGCAATGTCAACAGATTGCAAAATCAATGGGCAATTTGATGCTCATCATGACGATGCGGTGAACAAAAAAAGCTGGAGGAGAATAAACTGAGAGAGACGCTTAGAAAGAGACGGAGAAAATGTGAGGCAGAGTGACAATACGGACTAATGGCTCGGCAGCCGAGAAAGAGCCGCAAAAAGCTGGTATTAATGTTTCATGCTGCCAGTTACACAGCTGTAATGAATGGAGCTGGTCTGGCAGAGATGAGGGTCAGTCAGATAGGAGGGAGGGAGGGAGGGATTAGGAGGAGGGAGAGAAATAGATTGAGAGAGAAACAGCCTGAGAGTGTTGCAAAGATCTGGAATGCATGGTAAAGACACAAAGCGAGGATGGTTACAAAATTATGTCAATTTATTTCAGGGTTCTGTAAAAACAACTTGTGCTTTAATCACCAAGAGGGCAAGTTTCACCTTGAAGAGGAAAATAAAAGAAGGTTCACTTATATTTGGTAAAATTTCTCATTTTAATCACTAACCAGGCAGATAAAAGAAGTGAAGGTTTCACAAAAATAATTTCCCCCATACTGGACTGGACTGTGAGGGTGCACAAGTGTGTGAGCGTGCACGAGTGTATGAGGGTCCATCAGTTTGTGAGTGTGCACAAGTGTGTGTGAGCGTGCACAAGTGACCCTGCATGACCCCTTTCAGACAGCTCGCTTCTACTGCCTTTACTTTGAAACTAGATGACATGATCTATATGTGCATGTGTGTGTGTGTGTGAGAGAGAGAGAGAGAGAGTGAGTGTGAGTATAAGTGTGTGTGTGTGTGTGTGAGCAATCGCACTGAATGAAAATGACAGTGATGGAAACCTCTCATTTTCCCTCTGGATGAGAGGAGCCTCAACACGAAAAGACTATTATCCAGAGAGAGGGAGAGAGGCAGAGCAGTCATCCCCACTCTGATTCTCCTAAGAGAATCCCTCTCACACACACTGATGGCAGTGAGTGGGGGTGTGTGTGTGTGAGAGCCGATCAAGAATGTTCACAGCCTCACAGAGTAAATGGAACTAATCCCTGGTGTGAAAGTGTGTGTGTGTGAGTGTGTGTGTGGTCGCAGGGCTCACCTCCAGAAGCTCGTCTCCCACGCGGATGCGGCCGTCGCGGCTGGCAGGGCCCCCGGGTGTGATACCCACCACGAAGATGCTCATGCAGGACCTGTCCCGGTTCCCAGCCAGACTGAGCCCCAAACCCTGACGATCCTTCTCCAGCTCCACCAGCAGCAGCTCACCTGGCAGCTCTCCGTACCTCTGCCTGATCCCCTCTGAACATGAACGAGAACACACACAGTCTCTGTATTACTATCTTTGTGAGGTCTTTCCATAGACTCCCATAATGACTAGATGTATATAATTTTACACCTACACCTAATCCTAACCCTAACCTTAACCTCAGTAACCAAAAGCACATCTTTTATCTCTTTTAGTTTCTCAAATAAAACAAGCACATTTTCTATAAAGTCATTTTTCCTCATGGAGACCTCTCAAATGTCCCCACAAAACCCAAAAAACAGATAAAAGTGATTTTAGGGGACAAAAAGGTCCTCACAATGCGATAAATGCACGGACACACACACACACAGTGCAAAAGTCATTCACAGAAAATCTTAAACATGATGCAGTTATTAACACTTCCTGCCTGCCTGTATTCTTTCCATTAAGCATTATTTCCGATCCTCATTCTTCCTTTCTTTAAGCATATATTCCTTCCTTCCTGTCTTCTTTCATTGCTTCCTTTCTCCATCCCCGTTTCTTATTTCCTGTCTGCCTGCCTTACTTCCTTCTTAGCTGTATTCTTTCCATTAAGCATGTGTCCCTTCCTTCCCACCGGTCTTCCATCCTTCCTTTCTTTTCTGCCGCCTTTCCCCTCTTTTCTTCCTTCCTGTGTTCCTTCCTTTCTTCCCCAACACACTGATGCCCCAGTTAATGACTAAACAACGACAGGTAAGCAGCAGGTTTTGTGGAAGCAGGCGTTTTGTCGAGCTGAAGTGACTCAGGGAGGATTTTGCTGGACGCTCGTATTTGACTGGAGTTCACTTGGATGATCCTCAAAGACTTGAAGAGTGAGCAGAGAGAAAATCTCACAGATCTTTTCAACAACCTCCATGAATACCAATATCACTTTCAAAGCAGCGCAAAGCTTCCACTTTCATCTCAATCAGCTGACAAACTTTTGAAACGGAAAACATTCAAGTATTTTCAAAGATAAAATGATCAGATCAACTCAAACAGCAACGTAGTGTTAACATCTAGTAGTGCGATTTTATTTCAGAACTTTCGTTGTTTCTCACACACGCATCAATATTTTTTTATACAGTACTTGGTGGTAGCGATGTTGGATTAAGCATTTTTATTAAAACTGCAGCACGCAGGCGTGTGTGTGTGTGTGTAGGTGGGAGGAAGGGCTGGCTATGACCTTTCTCTCTCTGACAACCCATTGCTGTTTTCATTTTCAATTTCCTTTTACTGCAGGGGAGCTCTTTACTGCTGTCACCATGTGAGCAGAGTAATTAAAAGACTCAAGAGCCACATGAAATCACAGGGAAGGGACAGAATAATGGAGAGATACGGGGGAGAGAGAGGAAGAAAGAGGGAGAGGTTCTGTATCTGTGATAAGCAGCGCATCCCATTGAGCAGACACTTTTACTGCTTTGGCGTTATTCATGCATCACATCATCGAGGCATTATCACACTTTTATACATTATGTCCACTTGAGTGGACAACAATTTATTTTGGTCAGATCGGACCAAAGTCAATATGGGATTGTGTTGGATTTGTGAATGCAAACATCATGTCTGTACACACAAGCATGTGGGATTATTGTTGTAGGTCTGAGAATTCCAATCAGGATGAAGTAAATTGGGACAGAAGGAAAAGAGAAGTGAGAGAGAGAGAGATGTGTTGAGAGGGTGTGTAAGGTCACTGTATTGATTGTACCACAGCACCTAATTTTCTCATTTTGACCAGCCTTTGCGGTTCTGCGGTTTTTGATTCTTTTCAAGGTTTAACTCTGTATGAATCAGAGAGAGAGAGAGAGAGACAGAGAGAGAGGACCTTGTTTTACTACACAAGCCAGGGATGTCTAAACTACTTGTAAAAATTATCCAAGTACTTTTGAAAACAGATTAAAAATTCAGCATTATTGGTAGAGAATATTAAAACGCAGATGCAGTTTTGAACACTGGGTGCTTCTGTCATCTCCAATTAACAAAGCCTGTTCTGATGTACAAACATACAGACTTGAAAAAATGAGAGCTTCAGAGAAACCAAAAACTAGATTTCAAAAGCGTGGAAATTTCAGTGGCAACATTAATACTGTTTTGAGTTTAAAGACAACTGTGTCCTTTTTATTTGCTTGGAACCTATAGCAGCAATGAAAGAATGAAATATAAAAAGAGACAAAACTAAAGTTATACACTGATACTGAGTGGAAACAGAAGCTCAAACATCTCTGAAACTTTCAACAAAAAAGCCTTTTTCATGATTGCATTGCAGAAAGCATTTTAAAAGTAAAACACTTCTGGCTTTAGAAGATCTGAGATCAGCTTTTCTACTCCGACACTGTTAATGAAAAAAGCCTTGAACACAATCAATAGACTCTCAGTAGATTCTCTGAAGGTCCAACCTTGGAGAAAATTGTACCAATAAAGTGGGAGGAATTTTGGAGCCATCATTCTTTTAAATCATTTAGAACTCCACAGACCTTCACTAAGGATATCAGTGGTGAACTGCCAAGGCTGTCAGAGAGGTAATTGTGAGAGATTCTAATCAAACTTACAAGGCACAGGAGATCTGCAAAAAGCAGCATGACGAAGATGAGTGTTTAGGGAGGTGAAACGAGTTACATTATCACCGATATGGACATTAAACATTACATTTAAAGACCATTAAAAGCACATATGGGAGAGGTCACCTTCAACAGCTAAAGAAGTTTGACTCTAAGTGCAAGCTGAAAGTTTAATGGTGAACTGAGAGTAGTTCTGCTCTAGTAGTTATTCTCTGTGAAATGGGACTGACCCAAATAAATGGCTCTGTGAGGGCAACAAAACCACATTAAAAACTCGAAAACCTGCCCATTGTCCTCATCTCACCCACTCTCGGATTGCCACATAATCTGAGCATCATTCATACACACCTTTTTCACATTAAAAATGAATAACTAAAACTCAAAAACATGGAACTTTTTCAGCATTTGTTTCAAACACCAAACGTAAAAAAAGAATGTCAGGTCATCATGTAAGGCAGTAGGGATGGGATGCATGATATGGGAATATCCAATGTTTTGCATGCTTGTATTTGTTGACGCCCATAAATGAGGAAGGCAGAGTCGAGCACGAGCGCAGGCAGAGTCTAGTGTGTAAAGACGAGATTTTACATGCTCAGAATTTTGGCACAAAAATAACACCATAGCTCTGACAGCAAGCTAGAAGACAGACCTGAGCAAGGGCGGAGCACTTCGAGCGCATGTGCAGGCAGAGTTGAGAGCGCGTAAAGACAAGAGATTTTGCTTGTAAATGCTCCACTGCATGCTCCATACATTTTAAAATGGAAGGCACAGGCTGCATAAAATCCCACCTCAGACTTCACTCATGCCTGGCATAAGCGCTACCTTTGTGGTGTACAATAAATGCATCATTAAACATCGGCTGAAAACATCGGGCAAATTTAAGCATCGGTCTAATAGCGATATGATTCTGATTTCATCGAGCATCCCTATCTGGCATCCATGTATCAATCATCATAGACCTGCATCACTCTGCAGCTCTCTGAAAAAGCTTGGCAGAACTGCTCAACCCTCAATAATGTAAAAGGATTCTTGAAACGGGGGTTACTTTTGGTTTAAATCAAACCTCTACTTAGCAATTTGTATGCAGCAAGTGTCGATTAGGAGCACATAACTTAAGCACTGGTGTTCCCCAGGGATCAGTTCAAGGTCCGGCGCTTTATCCATACACACACAAAATCGATGAGTACTGAGATGAATTTGCGTGGGTTCTCCCTTGCTACAGGCACTCTTCAAAA
The DNA here is from genome assembly GCA_032718565.1 of Distichodus sexfasciatus. NCBI lineage: Eukaryota > Metazoa > Chordata > Actinopteri > Characiformes > Distichodontidae > Distichodus > Distichodus sexfasciatus. Next base: position 1,640,754 of record JAVGVS010000056.1, on the reverse strand, counting down.
AGAAATACATGTGTGAAATCACATATTCAGTGTTTATCATCAGCAGAAAAACGACCTTCCTTGACCCCATGTCCTCATCCATGCACTGGTCATTAAGACGGTAAGCTACACGTTCCCTCTGGGTTTGCTTCAGCCAATCCTGCTCTAAATAAATAATTCAGAACGTCACTACAGTCATACTTCTCCACCCCCAAATTCCTGATTTTTGAGGTTAGACCAGGTTCTTTACTACTGAACTTGCAGGCTCCAAAAGCAGGACTCACAATTGCAAATACCACATTAATTCAGAACTAAACTCAAATCTACAGCCTTGAGATGTCAGACATGGTTTCACCACAAAAAAAGCTTGCCTGCAAACTGAGAGTTTGGCACCAAGAAACAAGAACTTTTCTGCCAAGAAGCACAGCATCTACTCTTATTTCAAAATGTTCTTTACTTTTACTTTGGTGCATTCTAACCTATGTTCATTTTAAAAAGCATTACCTTAATAATAATATCCACTTAGATTTATAATAAATATACAAGACGTTCTTATCCAGATGTTGGCAATCGTTTTAGAGGCCATTTCCTTGAAGCAACTTGAGGTTAAATCACCCTCATTCTTGAAGAGTGAGAGGGTTTCTCTAATTCATCTGTGATTTTCAATCTGTGATGTCTTCTGGATGTAATGGTCACTGCTGGGACATGTCACAAAATGGAATTTGAGTGTGCATTTTGTCCATGGAAAAGAAATATTAAAGGTTTATGGGTTTTGGTTTTAGGTGTCAATGAGGAAAAATGAATGAATAAATAATTCTCTTGTCCATAGTCGAGTGACTCACTAGCCCAAAACCCCTTATAATATCTAGTGTACATATGTTTCTATATCTAATATTGCAGATAATGGTTTATGTCTACATGTGTTATTAAGTTAATTAATGATCGTGGGCACGCGCGTACGTTCTTTACATGCTAAATAAATTAAAGCTAATTCAGGACGGGGTCAGCCGGAGCAGGCCACTCGTGGCTGATTAGCATTAAGAGATAACGTGGTGTAAGTTCTGGCTGCAGTGAGTGAGTGTGTGTGTGTGCGCGCGCGTGGGCGCAAGTGTGTGACCGTTGAGCAGGTCGTGTCCTTCTGAGGTATAGCACGCCAGCCTGCAATTAGAGCTCATATTGGCGGCCTGCAGCGAGCCGAGGCCACAGTGTGATGATGAAGTGATGCCCATTAGGGAACCATTCAGACAGAAAGAAGGAAGGGAGGGAGAGAGAGAGAGAGAGAGAGAGAGGGAGAGGGAGAGTACAGAAAGCTCCTTCATCAATCCTATCAGGCTGGCGACTTTTGCTCAGTAAGACAGCATAGCAGAACAGCGCGTTGCGGAATCTCAGATCTTTCTCGTTTTCTCAGCACTGCGCCACACAAAACATTCTGCCACATTTTCTCATTGAGACTGCAATAGAAGCCACCCAAGTAACTACCGCGTCATTCTATTATAATTCCAGTTCAATATTTGAATTAATTAAATACAGACAAATATTAATAATTTTTGAGTGATTATTTGTCTTTACAAACACAATGCAACAACTGTGACCTATCCATAAAGAAGCAAAGAGCTGATGTGTGCATGCTTGGGAACAGTATCACAGGTACCTCAGTGGTACCATTACTGGTCCAGGATTTTAACCAGCGACACCAAGAAAACAGCAGGTCCTTAACTGTTAGACTAACCCAACCTCAGAATGGTCCCGTCTGCTTCCATGACAACACTTTGCTCAGGAGTACCTCAGTAAAACCTTTACCAAAATGGTACACGATAGCAGGGCTTGGGATAAGAACCATGTGGCATCTTTACTTGACTGGGATTTGAACCAGCACCCCTCTTATAACAGGAGATACTCCCTTCAGATTTGACCCGTCTACCAAGATGATAACTTGCTCAGGAATATCTCAGTAATAACTTTACCAGTTCGGGACGTAAACCTCGCCTTCTGATTAAACCATTACAGCACTGCAAACAGTGCATCACAACACGATACCACAGTGGTACCTTTACTGGTCCAGGATTTGAACCACTGACCATCTGATCATAAACACTCCAAACCATTATGCTACCACAGCCTCAAAGTCTTATCAAAACAGTACAAATCAACACCCCAATGATTTAGAACAGTTAATTAGCTCCTCAGCTAATCACCAAGTCATGAGATGAACTGGTTGTGTTTGGAGCAAACAAAAAATTAAACTCCGCACTGCGGCACTCTTGCGAGACTCGAGTCTGACAAGCCTTTTATGACTGTATAAATAAGGGATTACAAACAAACTAATAACATAAATAACCGCAGCTGAGATGGCTGCATTTTTGTGGCTGGTTCCAAATACTGACCTTTAAAGCTACTAGTTGCGCTCACTGCAAAAGACTGAAAATGCTGATGAGATCTGAACTTTTTGTGCTAGAACGAACCCTAGATGAAAAATGTAGCTTTTATCTTATCAGGTATCTCATGCAACCAAATAATTTCTTTGAGTATGTTTTTTTAACATCACTGAGAAATCTAATCAGACGGGGGTCACATTACTGACATGAAGAAAAAGAAAGGAGATTAATCAGTTTTATCTCCTTTTGCCAATGTTTTGTTTGGTGATATGAAAGAATACAAAGAAAAAACACATCATTTTTGGTCAATTTCTCTCTTTAAATCCACACTCAAGTGTGTTTATGGTCTGTGATAAATGTGTACAATCCCATTTGTAGGCCACAGAGTTTTATTTTAATTATCTTTCAAGCAGTAAATAATTAGGGTCTAAATGCCCTATATATTTTATACATATTTTGGCTAGGCATTACTTTGTTAAATTGAAGATTGACCCCTTAAATCTTCATTTGCATACATGTGTTCATATGTTCTTCACCATAGTGGAAATGTTCTGCCCAAATACTGGAGTTTTTTCCCCGTTTCTCAGAAACACAATTACATAAAAACCTATAATACTGTATGACTTCTGGTGGTACTTTTTCCTCCAAATGCTCCGTAAAAAACAGTAAAGAAGCAAGTATAGTGCATTGTAGCTGAAAACCGACATTATTTTATCTTTCTAATTCCTATAGGGCTCGTCCAACGCGAGGCAAATGCTTCAAATTGGAGCTGGCACTCAGCATTATGAATTCGGTCACAGATCCAAATCCAAAGTGCTGGACGGCATGGCCAAACACAAGAAAAATGCGGCTTCTGTCCAACTGCTTACTGATTGTGCCAAATGTAGAATAAACCTATTTTAGGACATCTCTGTAAATCGTTTCAACGCATTTGAAACATGACTCTCCATGATATATGGAGCTGATTATAACATGGACCTTTAACTCCTACTAGATGAAGCCTAGACGGGCAGACGTTCATTAAATGTTGGTAAAATTCTGCATATATACACACACATGACATGAGTATGCATGTACATTTACATTCTTTCACAGCCATAACATTAGAACCACTGAAGGTGAAGTAAAGAACTTTGAACAACTCTGACAAGGGTCAAATTGTGACAATGGCTGGAGGACTGGGCCGGGGGTATTTCTGTTGTCCAGTCCAATAGAAAAACTACTGTACCTCAAACTGCTGAACATGTCAATACTGGTTAAGACATCAGAACACAGCGTGCATCACAGTTTGTTCTAAGAGGCGCAGTACGAAATGTGACCTCTGCATCTGACCCAACCGTGAAGGAGCAGTGGGCAGCTGACATGGGCAGCGCTTGGGGACAGTACCTTACCGGTCAGGGACCTGATCATGGGGCCAACTCTCTAACCGTTACACTGCCGATATACTAAATGTATAATAAAAGTGAAAACAGAACTAGTTATTTAATCAACACCAAAAACGCATGATCAACTGAAGCACTGAGGAGAATTATGAACAAATGATTTAATCGCTGGCATCAAGAAGTCTTTTTAAGGTATAATTCATGGCATTACTCTCACCAGACTTTTCTCACATGCATCACACCGTATTGAATGCCTTCTTTTAGATATTGTCAGCATCAGTCACTTGGTATTAACACCAGTACAGCTCTCACAGCTTCTGCTTATTTGTTTAGCAGATTGTTTACTTGTCTCTCCGTGTTCAAGGTTTCACTGGAAATAAAGGTCCTTGAATCCTGTAAGTGTACGAGTAAATAAAACCTGCCTGGCCCTGCATGGTTCTAATATTCCACATGAGCCTTGAGTTTTCACAGCAGTCTCACAAAATCTCACTGCTTTTTTTCCACTTGACCCAGACGAAGGTAAGGCGTTGTGCTTAGTTGCACTTAGTGTGTGACTGTGTGTGTGTGTGTGTGTGTGTTACATGCACCAAGCCAGAATACAGCTCAGCGACTGCTAACAGAACTCAACACATCCCTCTGTTCCCTTTTCACGGCTGTTGCCTCAAAATTGATCAGCCTCCATCCTTCCCTCTGGCTGCCTCCACGCTTTTTTTTAAGTCATCTCTTCCCTCTGTCCTTCTCCTTTTCTCCTTTTTCTAACCATTATTCTTTCCATCTCTAACTCCTTTACCCTCCTGCGCACACTTTATTCTTCTTATCTGTCTCTTTTGCCTATCTACACAACGTAGAAAACGGCTAATTAATCGGATAATTCTGATAGATGCTCCCACTTCATCCAGATCATAGATGGAGGGTTAGGGTTAGGAGGTTTTTGCAGATTGGATCTGGAGGAGGAAAAAGCAGCTTCATTTGTGAGGAAATCCAAGCGCAGGGCTTTCTACAGGTCATGGCATTAAACACAGTAACTAACTAGTCTGCGGGAACTTACAGAGCGTGACTTAAAATCCCCCAAAGAGCCTCACGTTTATACAGATAGGAGCTAAAGATGTGTGAAATGTATTCAAACTCTCTCTCCTCCTCACACACACACACACACACACAGATGTGGGAGAGACAGGCCAGCTGCTGTTAGTTTAATTAGAAAGTTGGGAGGGGAGGGGCAGATGAGAGGCAGACCGCACTGCAGGGAGGAGAGACGCTAAGCAGAAGCTGATAGGGGCTCTGGGGTGGGTCTGAACACAGCAGTAAAACACAGATGACAAAAGTGAAGGAGATAAAGAGCATGCAACCATCGTATACGAGGTATAACACAATGTGACACACAGACATACCTTGGGTCCTTTGCAATAAGATAAGACAACAGGACTACGTTTAAAATGTCAAGGAATGCGAAGAGAATTGATAAATATACACTCGATTTGAAGTAGGGACGAAGCAATACCGGCATTTGTTATTGTGAACACACCACAGCACTGCACACAATGCACCACAACCAAATGTGACCTCTACATTTGACCCATCCGTGAAGGAGCAGTGGGCTGGTGACATGGGCAGTGCCCAGGGAGCAGTGCTTGAGGACAGTACCTTACTCATTTGTACCTCAGGGGTACCGTTACCTGTCCGGGATTCGAACCAGCGATCTTCTGATCATGAGGTAAACTCTCTAACCGTTACACTACTGACTACCACATGGACATGAGACTTACTGGTGATATTTTGGTGATTATGCAGTATAAAAACAAAAGAACCAAAAGTGACACGTATGTTTGCGACTGACGCGAAATGAAATACCAGTGGAGTTTGCAAAAATGTTAAAATGAACACATGAGAAATGGTTTTATCTATAGAGGACACCTCTAAGGCATAAATAGATTAAATTCCTTGAAATAAATTAGGGTCAAACGTGGGTCTTCATGTTAAAACATTCCACAAAATGATATTGTTCGTCACGTTGTTTTACATAGACCTCATTACATTTCCTAATTACAGGGACAATCCTGCTGGAGTTACTTGCGGTTAAAGGTCTTGCTCTCAGGCCCAATGCTGATAGTTTTAACAGCAGGATGCAGCCGGAATTGAACATACCAACTGTTGATCTTCACATGATCATCCTACCACAATACATGAGCATCATTCCTACCAGCAGAGAACAAATACGGCTGGTCCTGTTGCAGCCACAGCTGGAGGAAACAACAAATTGTGACCAATGTCTAATAAAGCACACAGTGTCCACTATAGCACACAGGACAGGGGCGCGAAAACTTCTCCGCTCTGATACAATGTGACAGCTTAATGGTCCTGATGGAATCCTAATGGCTCCCGTTCCACCAGCCAAACTTCAGGCAACTACGTCAGCTCTGAGTGTGCTGAAGAAGCGTTTGGCAGAAAGCCATGACTCGGAGTTCTGCACTTGCTGAATAAAACACTGAGCAGTCATACTCAGTCCCTGACCTAGCAGGCTGGGCACTGCACAAATTTGGGTGATTTTCCTGCCTGATTTAACTCATGACACGCCTGCCAGGCTCTACAGGAGCTGAATCAGCTACAGCAGGAAAAGGGTGAGAAAATGTGCAAGATCGGAATGACAAAACAGAAAAATAGTGATGAACACACCAAAAGTAGGGGCCTGCCTTTAAATGCCAAAAGTAAATGGGTCTTAGACAGTCAGAAAAATACACACAGTTTCACCCCCTCTACATACACACGCACACACACACACACACACAGAGCTAAGATTTGTCACAGACTGATGCCTCCATTAATTCAGCCTGTTCCAGTCATCTGCTCTCTGTGCCAAACACAAATGACATGCTCGCCTAAACAAGCCTGCCTTCACTCACTCACACACACACACAAATTGCTAGCCCGCTCCTGCCATTCGCACCTAGATAAGCTTAATGTGCTTTCACATACATACACAGGCACACACACTTACTGTAATACGTATTTTTAGGCACACACACTGCATTCCGGAAAAGTGGTTCAGTAGTATCGCAACATGGGCTGATATGACTCCTGCAGGAACATACATATTCATATCTCTTTCCATCTCTCCCTTGCTATTCCCCATTTCCTATACATCTAGCTTGGTGTGCTGCATTTTTGGAGATTAGTATAAAAACGTGTGTAGGTCCCAACAGAGGTGTTAACCGCCTAATACTAAACACACAAAAACACACACAAGCTTCTCGTTATCTTTGTGAGGTCCTCCCACTGTCTTCCATAAAGAGTATACTTAACCCCAACCTTACCTTCAGTAGCCAAAAGCTAATCTTTTCACTATTTCAGTCTCAAATAAAAACCTGCAGGTATTTGATGAAATAAGCATTAATTAGGTTGCGTCCTCACACACAAAAACGGGTACGATCAAGTCATCAAAGTAAAAGCTAAGGCGTAATGATATATCGATCTACATCAATACATTGGTGTACACTGATGTATCGTTACACCCCTAGTTTCATTACACAACGATCTACATCCATACATTGATTCAAGAAGCCCATAGCATCAATCCATTCTATGTGATTTGATGTGAATGGAACTGGCTGCTAAATATGCGCCTGATATTGTCTCATATTGATCTCTGGCTTGTATCAGACTTTGTGATATCAGCAGACACTGACGTTGACTCTCTGTTAAATCGATATATTGTATTATAGGGCTGCACAATTACTTGTAATTAAATTGTGATCTCGACTCACATTTTGTGATTCACATCGTGACCTCATTTCTAAACTGCGTTGCATCAACACAAGCATCAAAACTTGTAGTGAGGTGAAAGAAATAAAAAGAGAAAAAAAATAATAAAAAGGAACATTGTAACATGTCTCCGTTCCTCACTAAAGCCTTAACATGTTTATAGACTTATGTTCTTGGCAAAGAATCTTTAAGACCCTTGTTGTATATGTTTTTGTTTTGTTGTTTATGTTCTGCAGATTAATTACGATTCACCAGAGAATCGTGATCTAAATTTAAAATAAAATAAAAATTAATTCCAGACTCGTGCAGTCCTGTCGTGACGAAATTTGTGATTTATGCCTCTAGTAAAAATCTGCACCCCCTGTCTCTCTCACACACAAACACACACCACGTGATCTGCAGGTTAACAAGGCTACGCTCAAAGCAGCAGAGCATTAATTAACCTCTCATTAATACACAGCTCTGCAGCTCTCCAGTTCCAGGTGACTGCATCGCCCGGACAGAGGTGCGACTTGTGACTCTGCAATGGCATTTAGAGGACAGAAAACGGCACTCAAATTCACAGCTCATCACGTTCAAGAGGCCATATTACCAAAGCTCAAGGTAACAAATATATATAATATATTTAAGCATAAAGACAGATATCCACATGATAATGTTTCATGATAAAAATAAAGCCAGAAAGTGGACGTTAGATGCTTCCTCAGTGAGGCACAGAGCGACCGGTGACCTTTACTACCAATCAGTTCTCAACAAAAACAAAAGAAGAGAGAGAGAGAGCGGGAATGACGTGGACAGTGCAAGGTCGTCTTAGAGAAAGGACAAAACAAAAAGGAAGAGGGGAGGATGTGCTGCACTTCACCTCTAATATCAGCTTGTTAGAACAGCAGCAATAATAATCCAGTTATGCAAACATAACAACGGCCGGGAGCGGCAAAGAGGAAAAACACAATGACGGCAAAAAAACTTAAGTGGTCGACTATGATTTGGGTGTGGGTGTGTGTGGGTGTGTGTGTGCGTGTAATCCAATTTGTGGGGTGGAGAGGGCCATAATGAAGAAGGACGTGCAGGTGCAGCTTCACCTAATTCAATATTTGTCCTTCAGATTGAATTGTACAGAGGCAATCGCTGTGATCTGATGTGGCTCTATTCAGACCTGCCTCAGGACGGGGACGAGACGCTGTGTGAAGAAGTGTGTAAACACACACACCTGTAGGCAGACGAACTCATGCTGTTTTGTTGCAAAAATGCACAAATTAAGAGTGGGCATTTTCTGTTTCCATGCTGTGTTTTACTGTTATTATCCATTAGTGCACACACACACACACACAGACAAATTGAGAAATAGTCAGCTGTTTCAATGTTTTACCCAAAAACCTCATTGCTATTGATTTACACTAGTACAGAGAGAGCAGGTGAAAACAACAAAATGTTTGTTCACATCTATGTTGTACGTCTACATCTCCATATCTAAATGTCTACCTCTCTTTCCATATCTCCTACTAAAGGCCTCATTTCAACTTCCATATCTCCATCTCACATCTATCTCCATCTCCACTTGCATTTATCAGTCTCCTCCTAGACATCTCCATTTCCACATATCTTCATCTTCATATCTCTACCTAAACATCTCCACCTCTATATCTCCATCTCCACTTGCATTTATCAGTTTCCTCCTAGACATCTCAATTCCCACATATCTCCATCTCTACCTCTATATCCCCATCTAAATATCTCCACCTCCATCTTCACATCTAAATATCTCCACCTCAATTTGCATAGCTCCATCTCCACAGTTACATACCTACGTATTAAATATCTCTATCGCCGTCTTGCCTACTAAATGTCTCAATCACCACATCTAAATATCTCTATCCTCGCCTACATTTTCACATTTAAATACCATCTCCACCACTAAATCACCGTCTAAATACAGTATCTTCACTTCCATATCTCCATCTTCACATCTAAATATCTTCACATTTACAAATCAAAATATCACCATTTCCATCTCTCCACCTAAATATCTCCATCTCCACTTCCTTCATCATATCCAAGTATTCACATCTAAATATCTCCATCTCCACATTTCAATATCTTCATCTCTCCATCTCCACCACAGAGCATTAAACGCTGCTCCTCTTGACCCTCTGCTTCCCAAAAAGGGGAAAATCAGACTGACTTTTTTCAGTCCTGCTTCTCAGTGGTAGAACTCAGTACATATCACACATCACTGTTTACTTATTTTACTAACTATCTGTAAAGATGATCTCAAATAACCAATAAACTCCAATAATGAACTGAAAGAAAGGATTAATTAGGGAGTGCACAGATTGCAGTTCCTCACAGCGAGTGCTACAGGAGATGGGGAAACCCTGCCAGAGTCTCAGTATAAAACATGGAAAAACGAGCAGGAACAGCCAGTAAACAAACCACGCTGAAAACCGTGGGACTGGGATTGGAAAAGCTGGTGCTGGAATTCTAGTAAACGACGGCAAACCACAGAGACGGGGAAACTGAGACCTGCATCACTGCACCACTGCAGGTCAGATGAAGTCCGAAGTCCTGCACCACGTGGAGATGAGAAGCTTTCAGAGGGTAGACACTCTTGTTTAAGCATGCTTTAGAAGTCATTTCTGCTTGGATTCTGATGTTCCTTGTTGCACTATATTTTGGTGGCTTTTTTCTGTTTGTCGTAGAGCGCTTTGTCACTTTTTGTCTGTGAAAGGCACCTTATCGAGAAATTTTACTACCATACATGCAAAGTCAGTCAGAATCAATATGAGAAAGCCTTGAATGCAAATAAGCATATCTAACTTCAATCTATATCTAGCATTCTTTAGCTTGAGAACATTTACCAGATGAATCTCTTTTATGCCGTTGACAGATATTTTTGAATAAAAAAAGTAAAATAGGCTTGATCGAGCTTTTTGGTAGTGTAACAGTGAGTGCGTTCGCCCTGTCACCAACAGGTCAACAGGTTGAATCCCGAACCTGTAAAGGTACCAGGCACTCATGTGTAAGGTACCATCCCCAAGCACTGCCCATGTAAGCTGTCCATTGCTCCTTCACACATTTTGTTGTGCTGTGCTGTGTTCACATTGACAATCACTCACTGTAGTCATCATCTCATACTGCATTAGTTCATTTCATTACAGAATACTACATAAAATTATACAAGACATCCGTAAACACATCATCTACAAACAGGATCTCAAACTGAGGAGACGTGACTTGGGGTGTCGTTTGCTGTATAAAAGACTTCATCCTTACAGAAACAGCAGCACTCTGTAAGTTGAGCGCTCTCACTGTATATTCCCCCTTGAGCAAATGCAAAAGCTAATTAGAGAAAAATTAATCATTTGGTTTTTAAATTGAATTGTTTTGCGGCTACGTTAGCCTATGGTGGAATCCTGCTGAGTGTGTATGCGTGTGTGTATGCGTGTGTGTGTGTGAGTGAAGTAGGTAGTCGGCTCTGACGGTGTATTACACTACAGTCCCAGATATTGGGGATATCTCTGCATTGTGACTGCAGTATAACACCAGCTCTCTCACACACACACACACACACACAGACACACACACACACACACACACACACACACACACACAGACACACACACACAGACACACACACACAGACACACACACACACACAGAGGAATGGGCACTTAAGTACTTTTCGAAAACCAGGAACACTGTATAAGAGAAAGAGTGAACTCTGTATGTGTGCATATCTGTACCTTCAATATCTTACAAATCAGCAAATCCAAACACACTCACACACACACTTCTCCATGTGCGCTTGTGATTCTGTGTTGAGTGGTTTGGAAGAAAGTGATGTGCCATCTCCAGAGGAGAAAAATGATTTTAACAGAAAATGAGAGTAATTCTGTGAGTCTACACAGAATAAACAGCATGAAAAATGACACACACGCACACAAAATCAGGACTGGCAACACAGCTCTGAATACAGTGTTATGATATAGTTCTATACCAAAGGATATGCTACAGTAGAGAGGGTAACACACACGCACACGCACACACACACACACACGCACACACACACACAGCTTACTGCATGACACATATTATACTGTATTATGCTCATACTACATCTGTATAAGTATCCAGCTTCACTTTCATCATGCACAGTCATGGAAAGAATCAGTGTGCACATGTAAGTGTGTGTGTGTGTGTGTGTGTAAGAGACAGAGAGGGAAGGTGGGAGGGGGTGCTGCAGTGTATCATCTATACTGTACATGAGCACCTATAGTTACTGTCTGTAAAGCCCCAAAGCATGCACAGTGCCGCTTTTGAGATGACAAAATAAACACACACACACACACACACTCTCTCTCCCTCTCTCTCTCTCACAAACACGCAAAGACACAGAGGTGACCCCTGGCAGAAAGCTGATACCACTTTGTGTGGCAATCAGATAGGACAGTGTGTAGTACAAGCAGCCCAGCGTCACTGTGTGCATTTGTGCAACAGGGGGGGGGGAGAGAGAGAGAGAGAGAGAGAGGGAACGGAGAAGGAAAGAGAGAGTGAGGGATTGGGGAGAGAGAGAGAAGGGGAGGAAAGAGGGGGAGAAAGGGAGCGAAAGAGGGAGAGAGTACAGGAAGTGAGGGGGAGAGAGAATGGGGGAGGGGAGGAAGGGAGGAAAAGAGAGAGAAGAAGGGATTGGGGAGAGAGAGAGGTTGAGGAGGAAGAGAGAAGGACGAAAGGGAGAGGGATAGGGAGAGTGAGAAAGAGAAGGAGAGAGAGGAAAAGAGAGAGGGAGAGAAAAAGACAGAGGAAAAAGAAAGAGAGAAAGGTGCTAAGAAAGAAAAGCGAGAGAGTGAAGGACAGGGAAAGAAAGAGAAAACCAGAAAGAGGGAGGAAAAGAGAGAGAGAGTGAGGGAGAGGTGACAGACAGTATGCAGGTGTCATTGAGCTCAGCCATTTTTCTACTTTTCTCAATGACAACTTGAGTGCAGTACGCAGCAAACAACAGTGTGTGTGTGTGTGTGAAGAAAAGATGTTCAGTATGACTATCACTCTTTTCTTTATGGCTAAAGCCCTGATTACTATTTCTACTCAAGTGAGCATAAAATCTCTCTCTCTCTCAGACACACACACACACACAGTGAGGACGGTTCCTCCTCGCTCCGCCAGAGTGATGAATAAGTATGAGCTGCACTAACCTGGCAACATGGTCCATCGCTCACTCTCCCACCAGTCCACGGCTAGTAACCGTATCCATATGGACGCATGTACGTGTGTGTAAGTGTGTGTGTCAGCCACACGTGGAGGGACGGCGGCACTGCCGAAGGTGAGAAGTCATGCTGGGGAGTGTGTGTGTGTGTCTGAGAGAGAGAGCCGGCGAGAGAGCTCGCCTCCAATCCTCGAGCAGAGACACGCTGAGTCTGTGTGTGTATGTGTGTGTGTGTGTGTGTGTGTATGAGGAGAGAAAGAGAGAAAGCGAGCACAAGGAGCACAAGGGAGCCGTAAGGCTCAGCGCACACACTTAAACACTTCAGCATCTCCCTCCCTTCCTCCACCGTCCTGCCTCCTCACTCCCTATTCGTCCGCTGCCTCCCTCCATCCCTCCTCTTTCACCGTGTGTCAGAAAAACAGAAAATAAACCAGGACACAAATCCAATCCTCTCCTAATGATCAGCCCAAACCCTCTCACTCTTCATTAAGGCATGCAATGACTCTCCTTGACCCAAAAAATGGTAAGCAAAAAAGTGATTTAAGTGTGTGTGTGTGTGTAGATAACTAAAGACAAGAGCCACTAGGAGAGAGCACAGAGTGAGAGAGATCTGCATCAAGCAATGTCATGTAAAACACACACACACACACACTCTTCACCAGGCTGAATAAACCGTGTGTGTATATGAGTGTGAGCGTGTGTGCCACAAAAACATGACTCTAATCTCTTATGTACATAATAGTGTATTGATCAGAGTTCAGCTCGCCAAAACCCCAGCGGGCAATTCAATGAACTGCGCAGACTCCTCACACACACACACACACACACACACACACACACGAACACACGAACACACGAACACACGAACACAGCCATAGCTGCAGGTCTTGAGGTGTGAGACTGCAGTAAATAAAATGATAAAACATGACTCACTAATCACTAATCGGAGCCACTGGACTTAGTCCTTTTTATTTTATGGAACACACACTTCAAACGCTTCCCTCTAGTGAAAATGATTTTTTGTAATTGTGAACACACCACAGCACGATAGAAAGTGGATCCACAACAAAAAGTGCATTTTGACCCATCTGTGAAGAAAGAAAGTGCTAAAGGTTGGTTTGTTGGTCAATCATTTCTTAATACATGTAGAACAGGTTTACAAATCGCATACTGATTTTATAAGATGCTTTAGTACTTAAGTAGCATTTTAACTTTTACTGGACCCATTTTATTTGCACAGAATCTTCACTTTTGTGAAGTCTTTCTTTTTGTCTGATCCCGTCGGGGGTTGCCACACAGGATCATCTTTTTCTGCAAGTTGATTTGACAAAACCTTTACTGACACAATCCTCACCCCATTTATCCCCTTGCACTAATGTTTGAAAGTGTTTTAATGACTAATCTGAGCTAAAAGTAAGTCTGCAACCAGTCAAGAATAGGCTCCAAGTTCTCTTCTAGCTAGCCAAGCAGAAACTTAAGAGCTGAATTCCACATTTGGGTCCACCTGGCTAACAATCCCAACTCAGCCCAGTCCAGTTTCCAAACCAATTATCACCGGGATCTGTTGCACCAGCAGCTAAAATCTGCAGAGTCAAGAACAAGGCGATGGCCGTTCAGCAGAATGTGAATTTCCACTTGAAGCATTTAACTCAGGGACAAAAAGTTCTGCAGTGATTTCATCTACACAGCAAAAATCCATCGCACTGCATTGGCAGCCACATTTGCTTACTGCAGCTGCAGCAAAAAGGCCATGAAATATGTGCAACCACCTGACAAAGCAGACACTTTAGCGTTTATTATAACAAGACTAGAGAAAAAAAACCTTGGAAACTTAGAAAAATCCAACACTGAGATAAATTGTGAAAGTACACACCAGGTGTGTCCGGTATCCTGGAGTAGTTCCATCATACCTGGTGAGTCAGTTCTGTTGAGGTGTCAATGTTCTAAACACAAGTAAGGTGGAAAACCTCCAGCAACAACGCTGATACACAAAAAAGGACTTCTGTAACTTTGTTCATAACTTTGGCAAATGCTGACCAGTTTTTGACAGTTTTCAAAAGTGTCAATTGCCAGAAATTTGCTACATTATACTGTATATATGTATATGTAAGATCACAAAATCGTAAACTGAACCATCGTAACTCAGGGATCATCTGTATATATTCATTTTTTTCCACCTTAAGCATGTAGCTACAGTATCCTGAAATGAAACAACAATGATCACACATATTGATATTTAATACTAACAATACTTGACAACCAGTGAACCATATTCAACCAAATTCAACAAAAATGATCTGTTTTTGCAATTACAAGTTACAAAGAAGAAGAAGAACACATTGACACACACAGGATCATCTTTGTCTGCATACTGATTTGACAAAACTTTTACTGCCGTAATTCTCTCCCCATTTATCCACTCACACTAATGTTGAAATAAATAATCCAATCGTTAATAAGAGCTAGAAGTAGGTTTGCAATCAGTCAAGAATATATTAATGCTTTGTTCCAGAGCGAATTTCAACAATATGTTGGGTTTTGCGAGCTAACGAAGCTACACATTTAATGTGTGGTGACAAAAATTTGACTTTGTTGCAAAAGAAACACTGAATGCAGCACTGAAGAATTTTGTCACTCAGTCTACATCTGTCAAAGTTATACTCAAAAGTACAGAGCTCCGTTTTTTGAATCACAGTCACTAAGCAGAAGCAGGCCTTCATCACATTATTTGCAGAGTAACAGAAAATCTCCATGACCATTACTGAGCAAATTAGGTATGGTGTTACATTTAACTGCTCAGCAAGAGTCGTGATTGGTTCTCGACAACGTTAACTGAAGTAGTGATGCAAACTAAAGTGCAAAGCTCATTTTATAACACTGTACCTTTAAAACTAACTACTCATCTACTATGTACTGAATTGGCAAAAATGGTGCGTGGGGCACGATCATTGCAGCACAGCACGCTCTTGGAAGCTGCGAGGTGGAGTCAGCAGATGGAGTACACCTTGGTGAAGATGGAATCTATGGCTATGAGATAGCTCTGATCTTAGCTACTTTTTCCCCCAGGAGCTTGTAACTACTATATTACAACAGTAGCTTGGCTGTCATTCGGCTACTTTTAATCATAAGCATCTTGTGGCTTGAAGGTCTACAGTTTTAAAAGCAGTTGGGAGGATGTAAGCAGCAAGTTACATGAACAACAAAGGCACTCTCCATCATTCCGTAGAAGAAAGGCAAAGAGCCGGACAACAGCTCAATACCCATCTTATACACGCTAAGAGAAGAGAGAGACAGCGTTCTGGAATGATTCAGTATGAAAGTCAATATTCCTGAACGACCAGTCCCGAGGTCAGAGCGGCTTTACGCACAGTGACTCAGCTTTTACAGATAAACAAAATGCTTTCTGACCAAAAGAGTTCTAAAAGGCAATTTTGGAAGCTTGTGTTATAAATAAAAAACACTTCCTGACAGAACAACTTTAATAAAAGCATTTTTATATAATTTGTCAAAAAGTGTGTGCGGTAAAATCTTGTTAATATGACATCAGATCAAAGCTATCAACATTCTAAAGCAATAGTCAATTTCCACTTTCCAATTTGCTGTTCTTCGCACTTTTTATACCTGTCAAGCTGCTCCAACTGAGAAACAAACTAGACATTGCTTGGTGACAAGGGAAGAATTATTTAGAACTTAAAGAAATAAGATGGCAATATGTTTGAGACCTGTACAATGTTATTTTCTATCCAGCCTCCAGAATCAGGAGCAAGACCCTTAACCCCCAACTGTAATTACAAACAAAAACAGGTAGTTCTGGATAAGAGCATCTGCTAAATGGCATAAATGTAACTTACTCTGAACTCGGGATGGTTTATTAACGAAACCTAAAACACATGATAAAATAAGGCTACTATTACTCTTAAACACTGCTAAACGGTAATCTACGAATTTGGCCTGGGAATATTAATGCGTTAATGCAGACCATTTAAGGCAAAGTAAAGGCCAAATTTACACTGGTTCTTCCAGCACAGGTGTCTGACTGGAGCATGTTTTATACTTGACACGTGCAGTGTATACTAAACACACGCCTGTAATCATGTATTAGGGAGGAACAAGTAGCCTTTTTACAACTATGGGTGCAAGGCGGGGACCAACCCTGGGAAGGTGCCATCACATCGTAGAGAACACACTCACAAAATAACACTCACATTCACACCTTACGGGTCCAATTTAGATTCGCCAACTAACCTATATTGCATGCTTTTGGACTGTGGAAGGAAGCCGTAGCACCCGCAGAAAACCTACGCGAACACGGGGAGAGTACGCAAACTCCACACAGAAAGGCCCTGCGGCCGACCCGGAGATCGAACCCAGGACCTCCTCGCTATGAGGTGGATAACAAAGCAAATAAAGAGATTAATTACATATTTTAAATCAATTTCCAGCACTACCACAAATTATACTTCTCAGATCCATTCCAAGTGCCGGTATAAGTGCAGAACAATCCTGTCGATGCCTCTCGTAGTGTACGTGAAAACGAGGTCTGAAGTTTGTTGCTGCGAGAGAGCTGAAACTAGAGAGTCCTCAAAGCGGAGAGTCTCCACGCTGAGCCGTTTCATCTGGCATCACACTGCACCGAGCGAACACAGCCAGAAAGAAACACAGCCCCGAAAAGTGACACTGTGAGTAACTGATCAAGACATTATTTTAGCTTCTGAGCGTCTTCGGATGGAGGACATGAAAAGAATAACAGTTTGTGGGTTTTGGGAGAGGCTGGTTCATTAGCACAGAACTGCTGTCTCTGTCCACTCTTGATGAAGATGATCTCTAACAAGGTGAGTAGAGACAATCATTCTCATACACACACTCACACACAAATTTCGCCTCAATTACATTGTTGCATCTATTATTATCGCCAACAGCCTAAATCATTCAACGGCACTAAAAGATTTATTCTGGACACAATATCAGGGAGGCAATTTTCATTAATCTGTGCACGCTTCTGATATCTGACACTTGCAGAAACACCATCTGCAAGAGAAATAGAGATGGGGAGGGGGAGCAGAACTCTAATAGCTTGAGGGAAAACTCAGATATTGAGCTGATAAAAACAACACGCCTCAAGCGGCTCCCGTATTCATTTACACGCTTGAAAAACTCTGTCTTGTTTCTCTGCTCGGCATCCAAAGCCAAAGACGACAAGTTTGTTGGATTACAAGGCACACGGAGCGCGGAAAGCACCGGAAATGGGGCCCTGAAAACACCTACACCAGTGTCAATTTCTTTAAGAAAAGCATGATGAAAAATATTTGTCAATGAACAATTTTCGCCACGACTAAGACGAGACATTGTTGAGACAAAAATAGATCTTTGATGGCACAGCTGTGAAGAAATGTATACGGTAACTAGATGAGACTAAAATGTTAATGTATGGAATGTCAGACATTGAAAATGCATCTCTTTTGTGTGTCCAGATAATTAAGAAACGCAGCCCTATTACTGGTTGGATTGACAGGGGGACACACGTAGATGGAATAACAGCAATACAGATGCTGATCTAAACTACGGAGCCCCTGAAAGGACAAGTGAGGAGGCACGAGACAATTTTGTGTGCATATTGTTGCATGATACTTTCGAGTGTTCACATTTTTTCACACTGGAATAATTCCTCATGTTTTCTAAACCCACAGCTAAGTGATTAAAGATAAATAGTGAATGGCAACGTGACTTCAATGCAAACAGGATCGCTTGGGTGAACACGTCACTGAGATTTATGGACATGCTTTATTTTTTAAAGTTGAAGTAACCTTTATTGTCGTCTCTGCTATATACTGTACAGGTATACAGAGAGACGAGACGACGTGGCTCCAGCTTTCTTAGTGGTGAATGGACAAATGCAACACAACATAATTTTTATTGATAGAACACTGAGAGACGTCCTTCCTTAACATGCCACACTTGACCAACCTCGAGAGACAGCTGCTGTTTATGCCACGATTATACAACCGCAATATCAAGCTAGAGGTGCCTTTGTGCAAGAAAATAACCTGCTTACTGCTCAAGTTTTGTAGCTGTGGCATGAAAACCGGAAAGAACGAGGGATGATAAAAGCAAGAAAAAGACAAATGCGAGTCAAAAAAGACTGAGGTGTGTGTTCGGTGAGGACCGTGTTGACTGTCGTGTGTAAACAGTTGATGGAAAGCTTTCGAGTCTCAAACGCCATGTATTCTTAATGGGAGAAAACTAATGAGTTCATATGGGAAAAATAAACGACAAAAAAACGACGTCTGTAGGTCACGGCAGTTATAGATATGCAAAGAATTTGCTGACTTTGGTGACTTTGTGAAGAATGGCGCCGAGCAGTAAAGCGTCGAAAGTTGAGCTCCATGTTAGTCTATGGGGGAAAAGAACTCGCGAACGAGTACAAGTATCAAAAATGTGCATATAATCACCCCACACCGCGACAGGCTGCACGCTTTACAGTTGGAACAAAGTTTCTTACATAAAAACTGTAGGAAGAGCTGTGGTCAGAAAAAGCGTGTGGAATAAAAATCGGACAACAATATGTGAGCGCTCGCCACAGTGACATAATAAGTCCTGACAGAAGCAGATAAGGTTTGACGGTGTTACCGGGTAAACAGCTATGTTAACTTAAATCGTAATTTAACATTTTGACAAAAAATAATGAGTAAACTAAATAATAAATAATAAATAGTAAATAATGAGTTGACTAAAATGTAA
The DNA here is from genome assembly GCA_032718565.1 of Distichodus sexfasciatus. Taxonomy (NCBI): domain Eukaryota; kingdom Metazoa; phylum Chordata; class Actinopteri; order Characiformes; family Distichodontidae; genus Distichodus; species Distichodus sexfasciatus. The sequence goes on along the minus strand of JAVGVS010000056.1, from coordinate 1,621,321 downwards.
CTACTTTTGGTAGAAGAAAACCATCAAGAAAACGACTAAAACTAATGAGCACTTAGCAAGACTAAATCTAAAATAGCTGTGAAAATGAACTGCTCTGCACTGAGTGACACCCAGATCTCCCCGTTACTCTGCAAGATGTGCTGGGAATTTTACAGAGAGCCAGCTGGAACAGACAATTCTGGCGCAGCAGTATCTATATACAAAAATACAATAGCTGAGGACAATCTACTGCATGTCAACACACTGAATACGTGACGGCTTTCGGTGGTATTTTTACTATGACATTTACGCAGGCTGCTGCTATCGGCAGAGCTGGAGAGGGAGGGAAAAAAAGATCCTGATTATTCTCTTTCAATGGCCGACAATGACAAGACTTATTGAAGGTCATGTCTTTTTTTATGTATATGAAAGAGTTAAGAGACAGCGAGAAGGGATATTATCTCTGAACATGCATGAACAACGGATGGCTGTGTGTGATACAACACACATTTACATGAAGGCAGAATGAGACAGAGAGAATTCATAGCCTGTGTGTAATCTGTATATCATATTCACATAAAAACCAAACCAATTTACTTTTTTCAGCTTTTATTTTCAAAATGGAAAATGAATCAAAATGAAAATTTTGTAATCAAATAAAAAAAATGGAAATGCATGTCACGTGCTCTCATATTCCATTGAACGCAAATGGCGAGGAAGTGACAGTTACACGCAGAAGACTAAAAAGAAAATGCCAATATCACAAGATAAAGAAGATTAACTGTCAAACTGCCAAAGAACAAAAAAAGTTTGTATGGGCAGTCACTTCATCAGCTGTTTGCTAATATGTTACTGACGTTTCTATCTGGCAACAAGTAAGCCTGCATCAACTGCATCTATAACTTCTCCATCATTCTTTATTAATGACATAAAAAGTTTTTTGGGTTTTGATTTTTTTTATTTTAATGCAAAAATCAAATGAACAAATCACTCAGATTCTAAACACAAGACAGACTAGAGCATCGAACTGAATCGGCTCTGAGTAAAACACAGAACACAAACTGCTTAAAGGCAAGCGTGTGAACTCCTATCTGAGGTGTGAGACGATGCTGAGGCTTTTCGGGATGAACACCAGCACTGGTTTTCAGGTGAAGTGGTGAGAAGAGAACCGTGTGGAAGTGGAACAGCGCTGAGATGCACAGCGCTATAATAAACACTGAGGGAGAGAGGCTGGGATTCACTCTCACTGCACTGGAATCTGTGGCCTTGACCTGCTAGATTCTGAGGAAGGTGCCCTAAATACACACATCTCCCTACAGCGGCTCTGTGGAGAGGCTCCATACACACCAACGGCTTGTGTTTGCAGGCATATGCAAGTCTGACAGAATGACTGACCGTCAGTTCTTTCACTGGCTGATATACATTAATATATATGTAATAGACTTGTAACACACTCTAATATATTTAAAGTTTCGCACAGTTCAGTCTCAGTGTTACAGTGTGGATTACTGACTGTGATTTTGGTGTTTCAAAGTCAAATTGTCTTCCACATTCAAAGCATGTCTTCCAAACACCTTTCCATCGTATGATGTGGACTACCTATGAACATATATTTCCTGTTATACATTTTCATCAACTCAATAACTTTCATAAAATCTGCAATTTAAAAGTCAAATCAGTGTGAGACCAATGCAAGCGAGAAGAGCAATCAGCGCATCAGAACGAAAGCAACATCATATAAAGAAAGACAAGTGTGCAGATTGTGCCACAGATCTGACTGATGCCAGCGTCTGATGCAGCGTCTCCTCTCAGCGCAAACTCTTTCTGCTTAAGACGCTTTCCCAAAAAAGCAACAGCTTACTCATCAATCGCAGTAGCGCAAAACAGAGCGAAAGCACAAAAAGGATCGATAGGGACGCGACAGAGTTCAGAGAGGAGCACGCCATCTGAGGCTCGAGCAGGCCATCGATTACTGCAGGTGCCAACTCAATGTCGTACTCAGACGGATTTCTACATCGAGTGAGATGCAAGGAGTAAAGACAGAGACAGTGCGAGAGCCAGGAGAAGAGAGAGATTGTGAGATGGTGTGTGTGTGTGTGAGAGAGTGTGTGCAGAACAATGGCCAATCTACATAATGCGGTGTAGATTTACCATGCTGCAGCAGCTCGGCTGGGCTGGGAAGCGAAGTGGAGTGTGTGTGTGTGATAATGGAAAACTGGAGTGGCTCATAACTCTGGCATTAGGGGAGCAGCCTTAATTACAGCCCGTCACTGTCTGTGCATCTGTGTGTGTGTGTGTGCCCACGCAGGTGGCTACAGACAAATTAGGCCCCCAAAAGTGAGTTGAGTGCAGCCAGCTACAGATTAATGTGTCAGGGATGGAGGGAGGAAGTTCTTCGCTGCATGGCTGACCACATATGAAGCAAACTGAATACAGAACTACATAAAAAGACTTATCTCTACTTCTCTTCTTCAACCTCTCTCTCTTCCAACACTAGGAATAAAAAGACATGCTGTAAAATCACGTGACGGGGGTGGAACTGCCAAAACGGAACATCTTCATTCAGACAAACCCCACCAAAGACATAAACCGCTTATACCACTTACCTACAGTAATCGGCATTATGAATGTATTAATAGCATGTGAATAGGCTAGATAATAAAATGCTTGAATATAAAACGGTAATCTGTTTGCTTTAGGCATGTGGGAATGCGTGTGTATTTCCCTGGGGGGAGCCCTGATTAAACCCAGTAACCCCAAGTTGCTACAGTGTGATTGTCCTTGTAATAAGATAATTACAGTTTACATTATAGTAAATGTTAAAGTAGTGGAACCTTTAATCCCAAGATCGTCCAGGCTGACTGTCCCCGTAATTAGAAGATATGTGGACTTACAGCAATATCGGCAGGGACTGTGGTGGTCTAGCGGCTAGGACACTGACCTTTGGAATAAGAGGTTGTGGGTTCGAATCCTATCTCCAGCACTATCATCATGACCCTTAACCCTTGACCCTGAGAAAGACCCTTAACCCTATGTTGCTACAGGGAGACTTGCCTGAAAATTAGGAAATTGAAGTCACTCTGGACAAGAGCATCTGCTAAATGCTGTAAATGTATCACAAACTAGTGATATGATACTCACTTATGCACCAAGGGGTAGTGGGATGAATCTGTCAACATCTACCCTCCATCACCACCACCAGTAGGCCACTGAGCAAGACTCTCAACCCATGAGCATTTGGTATTGTAACGGTTAGGGCATTCACCCTGTGATCGGAAGGTCGCTGGTTCAAATCTCAGACCCGTAAAGTTACCACTGAGGTACTCATGAGCAAGGGACTGTCCCCAAGAATTGCTCCTCAGGCATCATGCCAGCAGCCCACTGCTCCTTCACGGAGGGGTCAAATGCAGAGGTCACATTTGGTTGTGATGCACTGTGATGTGTGTTCACCATGACAAATAACTACCCATTTTCAAGTTGCTCCAAGGAGATTGACCCTGTAATTTGGTAACTGAAGTGTTGGTTGAAAGCCATAAATGAAAAATATTATTGAGATTGGACAATCATACAAAAGTTTGTCTGTTCCACAGCCTTGTCTCAATGTTCTGTGATGTCAAAATAAAACTTTCCCATAAAACTACTGTTTTCGGCACAGCGCTTGAAATACAGGTCTGAGCTTGGCAGAGTGACAGAAGGTCTCTGTGAATGCAGCTTAAGTATTAAGTGTCTGCCACATTGACAGTCAGTTACAGTACAAGGTAGAGAGCTCAAACCGCCGCCTTCCTCGTGACAAAGCTCTCCCTTAGCACGGAATCACATGTGGTAGAGGACTGTCACTCAAAACATCAATCCGCAGAAAACACACCTCAACGTGGCATGAATTCCCAAACAGCAGAGCTGCCTCTCAACAAAACAAAATCCCCCCTTTACTTTTAGCAGAGTTGATGATGGATTCACAAAGCAGTGAAGCACAAAAAAATGCTCCGACACAGCCAATGGAGGTCTACAAATATTTATTACAAAGAGCTTTACTTCCCCACAAAAATAATGTCACATAAAATTGAAGAAGCTATTAAATTATATAAAAGAAACATTGAAATAGTACAATTCTTTGCCAAAACATGATCAAAAAATGAAAGCGGCAGAGAAGCAGCACAGAGACTAAATTAGGAATGGTTGAAAATCTGCCCTGTAATGATTTCAATTTGAGTGCAGTTTGTCCCACCAAAGCGACCAAAGAGCCACACCAGGTAGAAATGAAGAGAGAAAAAACGTGACCAAACCCATTAATGTGTAACCAACACACACTCATACACACACACACACACACACACACAGCACCACCGTGATGCAACTGACCCACTTTGCCCAGAAAAGAATATAGCCGGACTACCGAGACACCCCAGTCAGGATCGGAGCGGAGACGTTGCGGAATGTTCTAGATAGAGACACTGGCAGTAAACAGAAGAGAAGAGCAAGTTGTCTCAGTGGACTTATCTCTATCTGAACGTTTAACAACGTAAATCTGCAAAGACCAACAAGAACACCTCTACATCTCAATGGCCACAGAAAAACAAGCCTCACTACTGCCACAAGGAAAAGGCAGGAGGTGTCCACATTTTCCCACGCAAAGTCTCACGGCGAAAGCACAGATTACTACAGAAGACTCCCTGGGCGTACAACAGTAAAGCTGCACTAGCCTGCAAAAGAGAAACACAAATGTTATTTGCAATCCGTGTATCATATGATCAATCACTTTTAAAATCAAACACAAGAAAACATGCTTCTTTCAATTTCAGTATTCGTTTTTCCAGAGCAACTTCCATTTTCTAATTTCGGCAACAGTTTCCCTGCGAGCAACTTGGGGTGAAGGGTCTTGCTTAGGGACCCAGTGGTGGTAGTGCTCGAGGTAGGATTCGAAACCACAAGCTCTTGGTCCAGACGTGAGTGTCTTAATCACTAGACTTCGTGCTAATGCTACGAAGCTTCTTCATGTGTATCACTTCTGCTGCATTTGAAGCACGGAATGTGAGTGGTTTTTTCATTTTTATTCAAGCACAATATGGGAAATTGGATCTTATTTGTTTGGGAATCAAATATTTAAAAACAGGGTTTTTTGGGGGTTTTAGAATTAAATGGATGACACACTGATTATTTTCCACTGTGTGCCAGGCTAGCATGTGTTGTAAGACAACAAGAAGTTCTTAGTGACCTTCTCCATTCCAGCCGAGCAAAATATGCTCCACTTGAAATCTGCTTTGAATTCATACTAATTCTACACTTTGCTGAATGCTAAGAAGAGTAAGGGTTTTGTTTCACTTGTGTGCACATGCTGTTGTAAAATTGGGGCAACTCTTTATGGACTATACAATCTGTGCAACATTGTAAATGTTAAAATCTAAAAGCATTCCACAAAGCAGAAGAGTGGGTCAGAGTGAAGGATGAAGAGAAAAAGAGGTAATGAGAAGCAGGACATCGAGGAGGACAGCGAGATAGAGCTGAAACATGGAGAGAAAGATAAGCAGGGGGGTCGACTAAGCTACATGATACGCTGCAATCCTGCCTCTTCATTAGAACTTCATTTGAGTGGCTTTAAATCTTCTCTCTCTTCCTCCATCTCTCTCTCGCTCTCGTAGAGAAAGATAATGATGACAGCTAAACCTCCATGGCTGCCTCTCGCTATCCGCAGCCTCATTAAAGCTCTTAATTAAGTCAGGTCTGAGAAAGATGGAGGACGGCAAAGTGCCAACGTTACGCCGCCATGAATCACCATCCAGAGCAAAACACAAAGAAAGAGTGACAAAGGAACCAAGCCGACAAAAGCAGAGGAGAACAATCCGGTCTGCTCACCTACGCGCCTTTGGTTAGCAATGAGAAATAGGAAAGCAGAGAAGTAAAGCAGCGTTCAAGTTCTGCAGAGGCAGGAGACAGAAATTTACCCAGGACCTAAAGCTTATCTGGCCACTTTATTAGCAACCCAACCACGTGGCATGTTATAGAATGGATTTGAAAGTATGAACAAGGAAGCAAAACGCAAAGCGTACCAAACTGTAGCTACTCTACTCTAAGTACTGTACTGTAAAGTACTCTGCAATAATATGTTCAATTCTTACAGGCACAACTTATGGGGCCAGTTCAGACTAACCAATCAAGACACATGCTATTGGACTGTGGGAGGAAACCAGAGCACCTGGGAAAAAACCTACACGAACATGGGGAGAGCACACAAACTCCACAAAGAAATTCCCTATGGACATGTACTCGTGTTCCATTCCCCCTGACCACTGTAGTGTGGTGTTCCAGTCTCAAACAGCGATCTCACTGGTGTCCTCTAACATGTACATTTACAGCATTTAGCGGATGGTCTAATACACAGCAACCGGGGTTAAGAGTCTTGCTCAGAGAGGGGGATCCAAGCATGATGTTGCTATAGGTAGGAGTTGAACTCACGACCTCTTGGTTCAGATACTCGCCGTATCCTAACCACTACACTACCACACCATTGCGATGGTGACATGAGTGTCACGGTGTCAAGGTCAAATCTGTCTATCTTTTTTAAAAATGGAAAACTACAATATTTGAGGCCCTTTCTTCTTGAACTGAACAGTGGAAAAGAGCCAGCACCTTATAGTATACTGTACTGTGCAAAAGTTTTAGGCAGGTGTGAAAAAATGCTGTAAACAAAGAATGCTTTCAGAAATATGATTGTTTATTTTTATCAATTTACAAAATGCAAAGTGAGCGACCAAAAGAAAAATCTAAATCAAATCAATATTTGGTGTTACTACCTTTTGCCTTCAAACCAGCATCAATTCTTATAGGTACACTTGCACAAAGTCAGGGGTTTTGTAGGATTATAGTCAGGTGTATGATCAACCAATTATACCAAATAGATGCTAATGATCATCAATGTCACACGTAGGTTGAAACACAGTCATTAACTGAAACAGAAACAGCTGTGTAGGAGGCTTAAAACTGGGTGAGGAACAGCCAAACTCTGCTACCAAGGTGAGGTTGTGGAAAACAAGATTGAGCACAGCAACAAGACACAAGGTAGTTATACTGCATCAGCAAGGTCTCAGACAAAGATTTCGAAGCAGACTGGGGTTTCAAGATGTGCTGTTCAAGGTCTTTTGAAGAAGCACAAAGAAACGGGCAACATTGAGGATCATAGATGCAGTGCGCGGCCAAGAAAACTTAGTGCGGCAGATGAAAGACACATCAAGCTTATTACCCTTCTAAATCGGAAGATGTCCAGCAGTGCCATCAGCTCAGAACTGGCAGAAACCAGTGGGACCCAGGTACACCCATCTACTGTCCGGAGAAGTCTGGCCAGAAGTGGTCTTCATGGAAGAGTTGCAGCCAAAAAGCCATACCTCCGACGTGGAAACAAGGCCAAGCGACTCAAGCATGCACCAAAACATAGGAACTGGGGTGCAGAAAAATGGCAGCAGGTGCTCTGGACGGATGAGTCAAAATGTGAAATATTTGTCTGTAGCAGAAGGCAGTTTGTTCGTCGAAGGGCTGGAGAGCGGTACAATAATGAGTCTCTGCAGGCAACAGTGAAGCATGGTGGAGGTTCCCTGAACGTTTGGAGCTGCATTTCTGCAAATGGAGTTGGAGATTTGGTCAGGATTAAAGGTGTTCTCAGTGCTGAGAAATACAGGCAGATACTTATCCATCATGCAATACCATCAGGGAGGCGTATGATTGGCCCCAAATTTATTCTGCAGCAGGACAACGATCCCAAACATACAGCCAAAGTCATGGACACTGCCAATGAAGATTCTCTCTTTGGAGGTGGGGAACAAGGGAAACCAATCTGACAGACAGGCTGTAAGGGAGGAGAGAGGAGTGACAGTGATTGGAGAGTAGTTAGCTGCGCTCGTTTTGGCACTAGCCCATTCCAAACCACGGCCGTCAGTCTGACTGATGCATGTCTCAGCATAGAGACACAGTTTCACATAGTGTAGTTGGGCAGGGTAAAAAACACAGGGACACTCACATTCAAGAATATATACAGAACGTGTTAACTAAACACCATCCTGTCACAGTGTTCAGCCAACACATGCTGGTGGTCTAGTGGTTAGGACACTCGCCTCTGGACCAACAGGTCGCGGGCTCGAGTCCTACCTCTGGCACTACCATCGCTGGGTCCCTGGGCAAGACCCTTAACCCCAACTCTCAGGGAAACTGTGCCTGACATTAGGAATGGGAAGCCACTCTGGATAAGAGCATCTGCTAAATGTAAAACGGAAAAAATGTACCAACACTATACGGACATGGTTTACTCCTGTCAATACACACACACTCACTGAGAGGCAAAGCTGAAAAGATGCTGCAGACTGTGGTAGGAATAATAAAAGCAATGGGGCGAATGATCACAGGCTTGCATCAGCTATTCACCCCGATCATTTAAAGCACTATCATAGTGAAGCACCACTGGGCCCGATGTGCTGCAACAATAAACAGAGGGCACCATCTCCCAGCATGCCAATGAGAGAGAGAGAAAGAGACGGGGAGAGAGAGAATCCAGTAACACGCAGAGACTAAATGATCAGAATAAAGAAACTGACGAGGGGGGGGATAGATTGAGCTGAGAGAAAAACAGAGAGAAAGTGGAGAGAGAATGTGAGGGAGAGAGGGATGGAGAAAGGGAGTGGAAGAGAGACAGAAATAGAGGAAGACAGAAGGACAGGGAGAGAGGTATAAAGAGAGAGGGAGTATATGGGGCTGAGAGGATGGACAAAGACCAGCGCCAAGCAGAGACAGAATGAATGATTGGAGTAGAGAGAGAATGAACTTAACAAATGAGCGGGAGAGACATAGAGTGGGGAAGAGAGGGAAGAGGAAGAGAGGGAAAGGAAAGGGAGATCGAGGAAGAGAAAGAAAGAGAGTGTGAGAGAGGGAGGCTAGTGACAAGCAGAGACAGAATAAACTTTAAAAATGAGGAGAGATTTGAGGGGAGTGAGAGAGAGAGGGACGAAAGGAGTGAGAAGGAGAGAAAGAAAGTGCAAGAGAGGGAGAGTGGGAGTAAGAGAGAATGAGGTAGAAAGGGCAAGACAGGGGGAGGAAAGGAGTGAAAGGAAAAGGAAGAAAGCGAGAGAGAGAGAGAGAGAGAGAGAGAGAGAGGGGAAGAGAATGAGGGAAGGAGAGGGAGCGAGAGCGTATGAAGGAGAGAGAGGTGGAGAAAGGAAGAGGAAAAGCAGGAGGGACAGAAGGGAGCGAGAGTGCTAGAGAGAAAGAGGATGGGAGAGAGGAGGAGGGAGAGAAGGTGGGAGGGAGAGGGAGCGAAAGTGCGTGAGAGTGAGAGAGGAGGAGGAAAAGAAGGAGGGAGGGAGGGAGAGGGCGTGAGAGTGTGAAAGAGAGGTGCAGAGGAGGAGGAAGAGAAGGAAGGAGAGAGGGAGGGAGGAAGCAAGAGCAAGAGAGGGAGAAAGTGAGAGAAAGAGAGAGAAAGCATGAGAGTGAGAAAGAAAAGAACGTGAGGGAGGGAAAGTAAAAGCGCGAGAAAAGGAGAAAAAAGGAGAAAAGCAAGAGAAAGAGGGAGAGAGGAAGTGAGAGATTGAGAGAGGGGGGCAGGCCAGCACCAAGCAGAGACAGAATGAATGATCAGAGAGTAAACTTGAAGGATAAAGAGGAATAGACTGAGTTCAAAGAGGGAGGGAGAGAGAGAGAGAGAGAGAGAGAGAGAGAGTTTGATACCTGCACACACCCCCTGCTGTCCCAACGCTCCAGCAGGGCACTAATGGACTTCAACCCATTACAGCAATCAGCGGAGGAGAGAAGGAAGCAGAGCGAGGGGAATTGAGGACATAAATGACAGATCAGAAAGAGAAAGGAATAATGATAACATGAAGAGAATGAGCCAAAAACCACATGACAGGAGGGGGGAAAAGGAGGGAGGGACGGAGGGAGATAGAAAAGAAAAGGCCTATCAGTGGACACCAGAAACACCCACAACCTGGCACACTTCCCATATCCCTCACTCTCCCTCCCTCCCTCCATCTAGTCCCCCTCTTCATACTTTCAATGTCCCTTATCATTCATTCTATTTCTTTTACTGACCACTAAACTTCTCTTCCATATCACTCCATCTCTCTCTTCTCACTCGATCGATTCTCCCTCTTCATACTTTCAATGCCCCTTATCATTCATTCTGTCTATTTCTGTTACTGTCCACTGAACTCTCCTTCCATCTCTCTTTCTCTCCCTCTTTTTTTGGCAGTTATTGTATCTCAGTGGTACCTTTCCCTTAACATGAGTGCACAGCAGCAAATTTCCTAACCGGTAAGCCTAACTGTCTCCTAACTTTTTAAAATATGACACTGTAATGTTTAGGGATGGATGATATGGGAATTATGTACCGACACCAATATCCAGTGTTTTTCATGCTTATATCTGCAGATGCTGATAAATGAGGAAGGCAGAGTGCAGCGTGAGCACAGGCAGAGTTGAGTGCATGAAGACAAGAGATTTTGCTCCTGAATGTTCTACTGCATGTTCAGAATTTCGGCACAAAATAACAGCATACATCCGACCTCAGATTTTGGTCATGCCTGGCATAAGCGCATAAACACCGGCTGGAAATATCAGGCAAATCTAAGTATCGATTCAACACAGATGACTTAAAAAAAAAAAAAAAAGAAAGTGAAAGTGAGTGATTATTTGTCATTGTGAACACACTACAGCACACAGTGCACCACAACCAAACATGACCTCTGCATTTGATCCATCTGTGAAGGAGCAGTGTGCAGTTGACATGGGCAGCGCCTGAGGAGCAGTGCCTGGGGACGGTACCTTGCTCATGAGTACCTCAGTGGTACCTTTACCAGTTCGCAATCCGAACCGCGCCCTTCCAGTCACAGGGCGAACTGCCTAACCGGTATGCTACCAACTGTCCATGATTCATTTTAGTTAAGGCTGAACGATATCAACTCGAATTAATATCATGATTAACTGAACATTTAACTTTTATGATGATGAATGGACAATTTATTTCTTTTGCTTTTGTACTTCATTGACAAGGTTTATACACACACATGAGTTGTCCAGCCCTAACTGTATTGGTGTCTTACTCTCTTACAACACCGTGACCAAAATGGAAAAGCTATGTTTAGTTTGTGCTCTGCCTCTGCAGGTTTTAAGTTCATTAAAAATAATACCTTGTACTGACAGAAATTTGTCCAGGAAGATGGATGAGCACCTGACAGATGCCACAATGTTTTTCTTGTTGACTACCAACAATCACAGTCATAGTTTGATTTCAGATGAAGACAAATAGACAACACGGTCTCTTATCTTTGAGAGCAACAACACAATCACAGTAGGGTTGCCAGATTTTTATTTTTAGAAAACCAACACACCAAACTTTCAGGTTAGATCTTATAACAGGAAAAGTAGTCATGACTGTGAGCAGCAGGCCCATAAGAGCACCAGTGCAACAACAGATGATGAGTTTGGAAGATGAAAATTACTTAGTTTTTAATCACTGTCATGTTCAATAGTCTCATATTTCTGGTGGTAAACGTTCACACAGCCCACATAATGAAACACACACACACACATATATACAGAGGGGGATGATGTGATCACTTGTGATTAGTGGAAATGCCATTTCCAAGGCTGTGAGGAAACTAACCACAGCGTTTTTTTTGTTTGTTAGTTTTTTAAAGTGAAAATGAGTGATTACTTGTTATTGTAAACACGCAATGTGACGACCCATCCATAAAGGAGCAGTGTGCAGCTGACATGGGCAGGACCCGGGGAGAAGATCTTGGGGAAGGTACCTTGCTCATGAGTACCTTAGTGGTACCTTTACCAGTCCCGGATTTGACGCGGCGTTACGCTACCAACTGCCCAAAACGCTACCAACTGTTCCCTGAGAGCAACTTGCGTTAAGGGTCTTTCTCAGGGACCCAAAGATAGTCATGCTGGAAGTAGAATTTGAACCCAAAACCTCTTGGTCCAGAGGCGAGAATATCCTAGCCACTAGACCACCACCACCACCCCACATTTCACATCTGTTTATCAGAATTGGACTGTGCATCCCTACAGAACATAATGTATGTGAAAAGTGACCAGGGTGTTGTTCAACTTTTAAATCAAAAATACATCACGACACGACCGTGGTGGGGCTCATCAGCAACAACCATGAGTTGGCATACAGAGATGAGGTTCAGCGGCTGGCTGCCTGGTGCAGTGAGAACAACTTGTCGCAGAATGTGGACAAAACCAAGGAAATGATCGTCGACTTCAGGAGAACTCGCGCCACCCACACACCACTCAGCATCCACGGTTGAGACTGTAAAAAACACCAAGTTCCTGGGACTTCACATCTCAGACGACCTAACCTGGACCACCAACACCACCTCCATCACCAAAAAGGCCCAGCAGCCTCTCCACTTCCTGAGACGGCTGAAGCGAGCCAACCTCCCTCCTCCCACCCTCACCGTGTTCTACAAGGGCACCACAGAGAGCGTCCTGACCAGTTGCATCCCCGTCTGGTTTGGTAACAGCACTGTTGCCAATATCAGGCGGCTACAACGGACTGTCAAAGCAGCTGGCAACATCATCGGAGTGTCTCTCCCGTCGCTGCAGGACATCTTTTACAAACACTGCATCAGGAGGGCCTCCTGCATCGTGCTCGACCCCTCACATCCTTCACACGGACTCTTTACACTCCTCCCATCCAGCAGACGCTACCGCAGCATCAGGACTCGTTCAACCAGAATGCGTGATAGCTTTTTCCCCACAAGCCATCAGACTCTTGAACACACACACACCCGGACTGTGAACTAACTCTGTTGCACCTCTGCACTTTATACCTCACCGTTGCTGTGATGCGCATGCTGCTATCTCTTTCATGTTGCACTGAAACTCTCTCTGAAAAGATGTCTAAGAATAAGAAAAATGTCTATATTTACAGTATTACTATTGCTACAACATTGCCATAATATTTGCACTGCCTCTACTATTTGCACAACCGTTAAACCTGTATATATCACTGGTCACTTTTTAACTAACTATATCTTCACAAATTATTGAAAAGTATTGCACAGAACGGTTCTCCAATGCTGCTATAATATCTGTACAAACTTAAATTTCAGTCAGACTTTTTAAGAATACACTTCTATTAATAGACTGGATATCGAAATCTTTCATATTGAAAACTGTCAGTCAATTTCCACTTCTAGCTTAAAATGCATATTTTGTGTCCTATTTATTTATATATTATTTATTCCATGTGCCTTATCTGTTCTTTGTTCTCTATTTCTTGTTGCACTGTGTAAACTGGAGCCACGTCTTCTCGTCTCTTTGTATATCTGTACAATATATAGGAGAGATGACATTAAAGCTTACTTTGACTTTTGACATGCATTTTGGAAACACCAAACAGTTAGAAAAGCTGGACTCTCTGTAATCATACCATAGCCTAATGTAGAATCTGCTGTCGCTCTGCAGCACTACGTGCCGCTTGTGCTGCAGACCATCTATAATTCATCAAGTTGGCTTGAACCAAATCCCAAGATAAATGCCCCCTCTTCAAGATCCTTCACCCTGCGCCCACAACAATAGCCGGTCTTTGTCCTGCCTGCTCAGGGCTCACGAGCCGCCACTCTCGCCGCAGACGAGGGACAGATGGTGGCATTCAGTCATTCCAGAGTGCACGTAAATTTTCTGCTAAAATGCCAGAGCGACACTGCACCTCCAATGCGCCAAAATGTGCCACGTGGAGATTTGGGAGAACTCATTTTGCAAAGAAACAAAGGAATTGTTGGCGCGGAGAGGCCTGACTGAAGGTATGAGCGGGGCAAGGTGTGCTTATCTGCTCCTTTAAAGGAAACTTTCGTAACCAGATTTGCTAATGTGGCTAATAATGTATTTGCACATGCCTTTTAAGCATCAGACGTCACCTCAGCATTTCTGCTTTTAATGATGAGTCGCCTGTGATCTGATGGAAATGAGAATGTGCACTCAGGGAAATCTTTTTCCAGCACAGGTGCTACTACAAGGCCAGTTCCAAGCTGAATCCCTGTAATCCAGCCGTGACGAGTTTTTTATTAAAAGTCACATCTGACTTATTCACTACTCACCGTATATTAGTCTTATCTTAATCCAGCCGTCACCCTATTTTATATGAGAGGATTAGGGGAAAGTGCTGACCCCCTGGTGCAGAACTGCTCTTCTTTGGTAGAGTTTTCTAGAATGTGCAGAAGCTTTATGGCAGCCGTGGGAGGTGAATGCGCTTTCGGAAGTTTAATTTGCATAGAGGGAGTAACCTGTCCTTAGGTACGGTGAGCACTGAGGGTTTGCAGATAAGAGTCAGGGCATCAGCATTAATCGCTCACAGAAACGTGCTGCTTATATACCTATAAAACACACACCTCAAGTTTCGGAGTTCCTCACTTTCTAACCCATAATAAAATGAGTGATTATTTGTCATTGTGAACACACCACAGCACAGCACACAGTGCACCACAATGAAATGTGACCTCTGCATTTGACCCCTCTGGGAAGGAGCAGTGTGCAGCTGACGTTGGCGGCGCCCAGGGAGCAGTGCTTGGGGATGGTACCTTGCTAATGAGTACCTCAGAGGTACCTTTACCAGTCCAAGATTCAAACCGGCCTTTCAATCACGGGTGAATGTTTTAACCATTGCACTACCAACTGCTCCATCATTTGTACATGCAAATAATACAACAGCCACACCAAAACCTAACCTTAACCTCAGTAACCAACTAAAATCTAACCTTTTCATTCTTTTTGGGCTTGAAATAAAACTTCAGTATGCAAACTTTTTTGAACGTAAGTGTTTTGTTCTGTACATGCCAAAAAGTCACAAAAATCTGCCATGGTGGTGGTGGCATCAGCATGGGGCTCAAAACACAGTTTGTGATCAAGAACATCACTCAGATACTTGTAACTCTCCACAACCTCAATGTCAGCAGCTTTAATATAGTAGGTGGTGGACTACGAGAAGACTTCCTAAAATCAATAATCATGACTTTTGTTTTTGACACATTTAAAGAAAGGAAGGACTCATCACACCAAGCCACAAAGTCCTCTACAAGCTGCCGTCTAAACTAATTTTCCTGTGTGGAACAAAGTAATCTGAATCCGAATCTATATTTTAGAGTGTCTAATCATTGTGAGGACAGCAGTTCTTCTCAAACCATCTCAATCAATCAGAATTAGCATTAACAGCAACTACAGTAATTCTGTCTTAACAAGTGCTTAAAGTCACAAAATGCTACAGATATTAATATGGCAACTAATCAAGAAACGTTAATATGGTCATTTAGTGCAAGTCAAGATCATGAAACACTTCCTATAAACCCCAGAGGAAAGACTTGAGCTTCTGCATCTTTAGAGTAACAAGGAAAAACAGTCAATATGATGACAGTAACCCAGTACCACTAACGTCCAGTATGCACAGCAAATTCCTCCTTTTATCTCTTTATTCCTTACTCCCTCTCCCGGCAAACCCCAGCTAGAAAGTACACCTAAAAAGAAAACAAAAGCTCCAGACTAAAATGGGCAAGAAAGGGTTGAGAAGCGCAGACTTGACGATTTTTTTTTGCCACCAAAAGATGTGAAGAAACAGTAAACACAGTCCTCTGGGCAGACACACTGCCGGACTACAGCGGTTTTGCCAGCTGCTGAGAGAGACAGAAAGTGAGAGAGAGAGAGAGAGAGAGAGTTGGGGCTGGAGCAGGCTGCTGGGTGAAACATCAAAGCCCAGAGTCTGAGCCAGTTGCCTGGAACAAAGCCAGCGGAGCAGTTCTGCTAAAGCCAGACCCGTCAAAAAGCGTCACGGACATCAGGAGGGAGTTCCGGCTTACAGGACGAGGAAGAGGACGCTTTGGAGGTTTGTGGAAATGCGATGGCACTTCTGCTGCTCTCAATGAAACCCTAGTGGGATGGTACGAAAGGACTGCTAAAGTGGGTAGAGGAGTGCGATGAGGAAACATCAGCCCTTTTCTCTGACGTAACCTGAGCTTGAGGCTTGGAGTGAGGGGGTTTACTTCCTAATAAATTATTCTTTATGCAAAAATGGCCGCATGGCAACTTGGACGGTGGAATAATTTGGACATGTGTGGTGAAAAAGAGAGAAAAGGATGAGGCATAAAAAAAGCACTGACCTTGGTCCTGATCTTGGTCCAACTCTTCCTGCACCATGCTTGGAGGCCTGTAGGGCGGAGGGAGACGCATGGGGGGAGGAGCATTGCGTTGTCCCGATTTCTAACACAAACACACACATGAATAAATACAGCATAAGGCAAAGAACTTCAGCACACACACATTGAAAGAGACCAAAAAGAAATGCTGAATGTGTTTATACCCAAGATGGTACTCATAAGCGAAACCGCTGTACTGTACTCCTGAAGCAGTTGCTAGCCTAACGTTAGGGAGCTGGCCCCGTCATTGAAGGGTCACTGGTTCAAGTCCTGGACCAGTAAAGGTACCACTGAGGTCCTCATAAGCAGGTTGATTATTTGTCATTGTGAACACAGCACAGCACAAATGTGAGCTCTGCATTTGATCCATCCAAGAAGGAGCAGTGGGCGGCTTTTTTTTTTTTTTGGCAGCGCCCGGAGAGCAGTCCTTGGCGACGGTACCTTGCTCACCTTAGTGGTACCTTTATCAGTCTGGGACTTGAACCAGCGACCTTCCAAAAATGGCGTCAACACCCTAGCAATTGTCCCAAAATGTTCAGTTACTTATGATTCTGATTTGAGGTGAAATCAGTCAAACCTACATTGTATATTCATGATCTATAATCTACAACTTCTACAAAAATAATTGTATGGTTAATATCACAATGTATTTAGATTTTATGTTGAATTTTAAGCAGTTATAAGCTTAATTGATACTCCCCTTAAAACTTTGAAGCCTTGTCTCGTCACTTGCCCCTGTTCAGAAATACAACACTACCACCTTCATAAAACTCCAACTTGCTTCTGGGCTGTGGGACGGTAAAACTGTCAGCTGTATTTCTCCTATCATAGGGTATCACAGTGAGGACACACTTCTCTCGCTCCTGCTTTACACCCACACCATGTTACTGCCGTGGGGCAACACACAAACACACACACACACACTGTCTCACAGTAAACAGCAGTTCAGTAAAGCCCACCTCAGGCTGTAGTAGAGCACATTTACATTGACTCATCCAGCAGAGGCTCAAGACAATCCACAAAATGTGAGGATAGGAGATGGAACAGCCAGATATGACAAAATCTCATAGCCTAAAACTAAAGAGCTTTTCACTGCCAATTTCCCATGAAGTGACCTACAAGCTGGGGGAGATAGAAGGATATCCACATAACCTGAAGGTGAGAGTGACTAAACAAGAAAACACAGGCTAGGATTGGCTATTAAATACTGGATTTGCCATTACATCAGAGCTATTTTCCTGGGCTCTGTGCCAATTTCATTTGCCTCCCTTCGCTGCACATTGTTAAATTCTGAACGTCAGGTGACTACAAAGTCTGGATAGACAAACCACTACTGATTTTAACAAAGTCAGAAACACAAGAGCATTATTTATTTTTTCAGCTAACCGATGACAGGATTCCATGATCCGCAGTCGCAATGATTAGAGCCAGACCAATAAATCTGCGTTATATGCTGCAGGAGCTAAATGCAGGCAAGTTGGTATCACTGTGTATATCATCTTTATACAAACGCTATAAGTATGTTATAACATGCTGATATAATACTTAAAAGGGATAGATTAAAGATGGCTGCTTAAAGAATGTTGTAGTTGTACAGTTTGTCCACCAGAGGGTACTGTTTTGCACAAGGCATTATTTACCATATTTATTAGAACTGCTCACTGAGGACCTGTGGAAGTTGTGCGACCCTTAGCCAAACCGAATACCTGCTCCGACTGCGAGGAAGCCAGAGGCCCGCTTATGCCTGATTAGTAGCCAATGAATGAAACATCATCCCAAGTTGCTCGAGAAAGGCACCATTTGGGATGCAGAGTGTGTGTTCAAAACTAGAATCTAACGATTTTCCAACTAATCAGAGAGCACTTTGTCAAGATTCCTTCGAGACCTGAAGAAAATGTTTGTCTGTGTCCCTCCAATCTCAGTGTTCCCATATTCCAAACCCTTGACAGATAGTGAATCCACTTAAATACCCTTCTCTGCTATGAAAGAGATTGAGCTGCTCCTCGGACGAGCGATGAAATGTTAATTAAATTTACAGTGACTAATGATGAGCCCGGCTCTGGCTGTGCTGAATAATCTCCTATCCTCAGGAGCCAACACCGTGCTAATGGCCGAAGGAGCAATTAGGACAATTATTGCGATTTCAAATTAATTGTAAGATAAAACTGCTTTAATCAAAAAATGTGGCCACTCCGGAGCGCTGCTGGCGAGACGATCCCTGAGGTGACGACACCATTTCCTCGGAAAACATGAGCTCATTTTCTTCTCTTCGCTGCACTTCGTCTACATGATCTAAGTTTCTGATTTCCAGGTGGCCTGGATAGATAGCACCACTGCAGATTTTAAGAGCGAGCAAGTTCCTAACAAAAGTCTTTCACTTGCTTTTTTAGGTAACTGATGTCTGAGTTTCATAACCAATGACCACAATGATTAGAGCCTAGCCAATAAATGGATGTGTCGATATTATGGAGCTCACTGCAGATAAGTTTTAAGTCTAAATGTTTACAAAACATTTATATACTTGTAATAAACAAGATATTAACATGTTATAACATATTAAAACACTATCCTAAAAATCTGAGTGCTAGAGTTGTACAGTTAGTCCAGCAGAGTGCTCCACAGTTTTGCACAAAATAGTATTTTCTACAATAAATCTAATTATTATAACTATCACATATTTTTTAAGTGACTGTCTTAGACCTCGTTCACACGGATGTCTAAACCAGGTGTTTTTCTGGCGTTCGTGGTGAGCCAGGTGAGCGTCGACTGAACGTCGACCGTTTTTCTGCTCATTGGAGCAAGTCAAAGCGTCCACACGGGTGTTCAGCACCGGTGTTCGGCCGGCGTCAAATAAACGCTGCATGCAATGTTTTCTTGGCGTCAAAATCCCAACATAAGTCTGGGACCCTGTGTACTACAGCAGGTCAGTCAGATCATTTTAAAATGTACATTACTGACCGAAAGAATTTTCAGTGAGGAGCGCTGCAGTAAACAGTTCTGACCTTTACAGTCACCTTATGCAGCATACAGTAAATAAGGGCACATAAAATGTGTACACACACACACACACACACACAGCCAAGAAGCGCTCATGTAACATTCCTGCTGCCATCTATCTGAGCCCTCTGCAGTATGGAACCGATGTAAATAGCTTCATTTATTTTTCCTCACTGAGCACTGAGCGTATGGAGCTTTATCCAATGTAGTGAACGACCTGGCATTTAATTAAGAGCACTAGAGATTAATGTATCACCAGCCTCTCACTAAACCTGGGCAACCTTGTTAACAGAACCAGCTGAATGAGTTTAAGCAAACAGGTAAAGTGGGAGATGGTGCAGCAGAAGTGTGTGAGAGGTGTGTATGTCTGGAAGTGCACAGGGAGAAAATGTGCTTGAAATGACGTTGTGGATCATTGATTTCACTAATGACCTGAGACTGCAGAGTAAACACACTGATCTACTAGAAGCTAGGGGTGTAACGATACATTGCTTTACATCAATACATTGATTCAATGATCAAGGAGCTCGGAATCCATGCAAAATGAAATCATGCATATTGTCAGGTCTCTTCATAATGAACAGCAAGTAATTTTTATCCAAATTTAAAATGTTCAATAATATTTTTGTTGCTTTTTGGGATTTGACACGAATGGAAGTGATCGTGTTAAATCATCATGATTTTGTCTCATGTCACTGAACTGTTTTAAAACAAAATCACATCATAGCAGACTAGATGATATCAGCAGACACTGACATGTTATCCACTGAATCTCTACATCATATCGTAATGAGACTTGGAATTTACACCCCGACAAGAAGGCCATCAGCATTAATTTTGTTTAGTGGAGAGGGAGGGAGAGAGAAAATAGGAGGAGCTGCTTACCGCCAGGTCTTTCCTTTTGGCCTTGTGCTGTCTTATGCTGGAGGCCATGACTGAAACCGGCTGAAACACACACACACACACACAGAGTGAGACTCACTCATCCCTATAAACAAGATATGCTCCTATGCTGAGCAGGACAACCATAACCAGTCACACAGAGGGACATTTATCACACACACACACACATACTTTGCAGTGGACATGAGAACTACCAGAGCAGACTCTGCTGTGATAATCCGACTGAATGAATAACAAGAGAAGAAAAACAGCATCTAACACAGCAGCAACATTGCAGGTGGGGATTGTAAATAGTAAGAGGCAGAACGTTCCATGGGATTTTGAGAAAAGGTCAGCGAAGGTCAGTGAACTGAAGGACGGTGAGCGGAGGAAATATACAGATTGAGAGGGTAGAAAGCATGACACGATAACCAGCTGTATAATACAGATTATTATAAGATTGGATGCAAAGTGGTCAACAATAAATGAAAGTGAAAGAGTATTTGATAACTTAGCCAATGGGGATGCGGTAAGTGTATGTCTTAGTGTATATGTGTACTTGTTAGTGCTGGTCTCAAACCTGGATAAACGAGGACAGTTATGTCACGGAACGGTATCTGGTGCAAAACTTAATCAATAAGTTTCAAATCAACTTAATCAACACTGCCAAATCAATATGAGGACAACAATGATCTGCTGTGGCTACCCCTAACGAGAGCATACAACAGAAGGAAGAAGGAAGGGCTATTTAATGGTAATCTTTACAGATCACATCTGAAAACCAAAATTAACGGGAACTGGACATTTCCAGGGTACTTGGGGTGCTAGATCTAGTTCTTGGGTGAAAACGCTATTCAATAACTAAATGAAGTCCTGACGGTGCGAGATGTACTTGTTTTGTTGTACTCCAACATGCTCTGAAATTAGGCGGTCTGCAACACCATCTAAAAGGGCTTGGTTTTAACTTCATCAGCTAAATGGTGCTTTGTGGTTCTTAAATATTTGGATAACTGCAGAGAACAGTTTTGCCAGGCCAGCTCTCAACGAGCAGTAGTGGTTTGATGGTTGCTGGTTCACATTTCACACAAGTAAAAGTACCACTGAGGTACCCATAAGCAAGGTTATGCCGCAGTGCTACCTCAGTGATACCGTTACCAGTCTGAGATTTGCATCTGCAATCCTCCAATTAAAGGAGCAAATCCTCAATCGTTACACTACCATCGCTGCAATAATCTATAGGTACACAGTTAAACAGCTTACACAGGCCTAAGCGGAACGCTAGATTCAACATTTCACATTGTAATGATGCTGCTGTTAAACACCCTGCGCTCTGCTTTATGCCTGTTAAATGAGTTTCTAATGTAGAGGACACTAAGATCCCATACGGCTGGGAGTTGCTATTTACAGGGCATTATTGTCATTTTCTCTCATCATCGTAAAGAGAGGCGGTGAGCCGTGAAGTCCTGCAGAGAGAGAGAGAGAGAGAGAGAGAGAGAGAGACGGCCGGGACAGGGGTGTTAAAGCAGGAAATTTATAGGTTTGTGCTGGTGAACGTTACCCGCGGGGTGGAGGACAAGCTCTGCACCACGAACACCACCGGGCTGGAGGCAGCTTTTATAGTCTGCACTGCCTCCTCGTGGCTGGCGTTCTGCAGATCCACTCCACACACCTGGGGGGAAGGAAAGGGGGTTAGAAGGTAGTAGATTTTAATGGCATGTCACTACATGGTTGTGCGAGCAAATCTGTGGCTGTTTTAGGAGGTTGTGTAGTGGTGTGCGCGCTTGCATGTGTGTATGTCTATGTGTGTCTCTCACCTGTAAGAGCTAACTAGCTCTGTCTGTGTAATGGGCTCACAGATATTAGTGTGTATGTTAACTGTAAAGTCTGATCTATAGTGCTCTGTGTGTGTGTCTCACCTGCAGGATCTTGTCTCCAGTTTTCAAGGCATGTGTGCGTCCTGCAGGACTGTCAGGCAGCACCTGTTTGATGAAGATGCCCTTCAGCTCCTCTCCGTTCTTCAGTCGCTTAATCACTGTCCGGCCTCCAACGATACTGATGCCGAGAGACTCGCCCGGCTCCAGCCACACCTCCACTCTACACACACACACACACACACACCAGAAACTTAGAGACTGTGCTGTATAAATGACACGCTGTAATCCTGAGGATTTTCTGATCCCTTGAAAGGCACCTAATGACCATTAGAAATCACAAACAAAAAAAAAGAAAGCACGTAGTCATACATGTAACATCCACGTAAAACCTTACCAGCTTACCACAACACAATTAATCCTACGTCTCTGTCTTGCTTGTGTTGAAACATACAGATTATAGTTCTAATTTGGCTGTGCTTGCATTCATAACTTTTAAACCAGAATCCTTTGTTAAAGTTCAATCACATTAATATTTTTATTTGTATTTGCTAAAAATGACAAAAAAGGTCATCAGAAATGTCTGCAGTAATCGGAAAATCTCTAGGATTGTGACATAATTTTAGGCTTTCCCTTTAAACACTGCTGCAGAGCGAGACACACTCTACCTGCGAGGTGGACCCCAGTGACTAAAGATGGGTGTTTCCTCTCCTTCTCCATCCTCCCTTTCTGGCAAATCACTAAAACACACACACACACAAACATACTCTTTCATGTGTTTTTTAAAGAAACATTCTGGCAAAAGAAACTGATAAGACTAACAATGAAAAGCAGCCAATAAAAACTTTATACGACAGATCACGTCCGCTTTCCTACCCGTCTCTTCCTCCGGTTGGCACTACGACAGCCCCCAGATTCCTCTTCTTCCTCCTGCCAGAGTTCACCTGCTGTACCGAACTGCTGGAGACAAAAACGGTTTGCTTTGTTTTTTATTCCACTTATTTAAAATATTTGAAAATAAAACTAAATTGATAGGATAGAATAAAATATAACTACAAAATGATCACCAGCATAAAGGAACGATGACATGTTCCCCCATTTGCACACAATAACTATTTAGTAACTTCTGAAGAAATTTAATTATCCTTTAAGTGCACAATGACAACAGAAAAAAGGTGGGACTGAAAGCCATTAGTGCCCCGACATGGCAAACAAGTAAAGCAAAAACTTATTAGAAATAATTTAATATAAAACACCAGTCCTCGCTAAAAAGGTCAGTGCAACTTTAAGTGATAACTACAATTTGGAAATGTTAAATCAATGTAATTTTGGGGCAAATTAAACCATCAGCCAGCAAAAGCAACATGAGCAATCTGATGATGGAACAGGATAAGTCTGTAATTACCATTTACTGTTAATGGATTGCTTCCATTTAGGACTGTGGATGCTGAAGTATTGCATCACATATGCGCACGCATTTCTCTCTCTCACGCTCACACCACTCACCCCTTAATTCCCCGTCACACACTGACAGCACAAACAGCTGGCAGGGTCTCAGCTGCCTCCCACTCCACTTTCAATCCTTTTAGCGTGCAGCCCTCTCTCACTCTCTCGTCTTTGATGTGATGTGTAGAACTGTGAGAGTCACTGTGCTTCTCCCCCACTTCTATACATACTCACCGCCACCGGTGACATGTAAAAATGACATGCAGATTGGGGATATTTTTCTAAGCTCTATTTCTCCTTTTTCGGTTGTTTATCTTTCTGTGCATGAGTGTGTTAAGAGTCTGAGAAGTTGCTAATGAGATACTGGATCTAATCAAACCAACACCATTGGGGGCAGTTGGTAGTGTAACAGTTAGGGCGTTTGCCCCGTGATCGGAAGGTCGCCGGTTGAGTCCTGGATCGGTAAAGGTACCACTAAGGTACTCAAGAGCAAGGTACTGTCCCTAAGCAATGTTCCCCGGATGCTGCTCATTACAGCTGCCCATTGCTGCTTCATGGATGGGTCTAACGGAGTGGAGCTCTGTATAAAAAAAGACAGTATAACCTTGACCTCAACCTGTCCCGCTATAGAGTAGCTTGTTACATACTGTATGTGTGTGTGTGTGTGTGTGTGAGTGTGTTGCACTGAAAGATGCAAGATGAGGCCTGTAATGCAGCATTTAGTCCAGCAGGTGGAGCTACAATACCACACACAGCACACTGATTTAGCAATCAAAATTCAGAGCTGAGTGAAACCACACACACGCACACATGCTCATCTAAACCTTGAAAGATTTAATGACAGTTTAGTGAAGGTGATGGTGAAGAATTTCTGCAAGCACGCTGTTAAACATGGCATTGTAGCTGCTTTCTCTTCTTATATGTGTATATGTAGAAGTACATGGTCTAGACTGAAGAAGAGAGAGAGAGAGAGAGAGAAAGGAAGTGAGGAAAAGGGGAAAAGCAGGAGACATTCTTCTTCTTTTGGCTTTTCCTTTTAAGGGTAGCCACAGCGGATCAACTGTCTCCACTTCTTCCTCTTTCACGTCAGCCACAAACGCGTCCTCGCTCACCACATCCATAATCATCCTTTAAGGCCTTTCTCTTTCCCTCCTACCTGGCAGCTTCATCCTCGACATCCTTTTCCCAAATATACTCAGCATCTCTCCTCTGCACGTGTTCAAACACCTCGATCTCGCCTCCCTGACTTGATCCCCAAATCGTCCAACGTGAGCTGTCCCTCTTATAAACTCATTCCTAACCATGTCCATTGTCCATCCTGTTCACCCCCAACACAAATCTTAACATCTGCTCCGCCACCTGCAGCTCAGGAAAAGCAGAAGAAGATGGGAAAGTGAGTGATTATTTGTCACTGTGAACACAGCACAGCACACTGCTCCACAACAATGTGACCTTTGCATTTGACCCATCTGTGAAGTAGCAGTAGACAGCTAACATGAGCAGCAGCAGGGGAGCAGTGCTTGGAGACCTTGGGGACGTTGAGTTCCTTGCTCATGAGTACTTCAGTGGCATCTTTACTGGTCCGGGATTCGAACAGGCGACCTTCCGATCACACGGCGAATGCCCTAACCGTTACGCGACCCGCTGCCCAAAATAAAAATTATTTTTAAAAATGCATAACTCACTCGGTATCTGTGTCAGTCAGAGGGAGGTCTACAGCTGCACTCATTCCTGCGCTATCCTCATTCTCCAGCCACAGGAATTCTGGCTCATCTGATGGAGAAAACACACAAATAATACACACAGACAGAAAGACACACACATATACACATACACACGAGAAGCATGACATACTCAAACACACTTTTCACTTTCTAGTGTAAAGTGTATTTGAGTATGTCAAAAAAGCTGGACCTGGTGCTTAGAATTCACTACATGTACTCTCCATGAAAATTATGTGAATAAATGTGTAGCAAATGTGTAAGTGACTAGGAGCGGGCGATATATCGAATTTCCTTAATATATATCGGCTTGTTCCACGTGTTATGTAGTAAACACAGAGTACAAACTCTCAAGTTAATGTTTAACAGACAGCATGCTCTTCACTTTCGAGTTTGGCTTCTCTCCCCTCTCAAAGCAGACAGTTCACTCCCCCACCCATCCAAAACACTCTCCAAACGCATGCGTTTCAAAGACATTAATTGGAGATGGAAGCAGGCGACTTGGTATGGAAGAAAAACAGCACTGGTCCTGTTATTCCGTGCTCAAAAAAAGACGTAATAAACACATAATAAACACATAATAAACACATAAATGGCATTTTTCACGATGTAAACACGTTCGTGACTCTCGTGGAACACCATCACTTGCAAAGAAAATGCTGCAGTTCAGTCAAATCTTCCCCTATATTACAGACAAAACTCATATTTCATTTGATACATTATGACAAATACATTTAGCATTTATACCATGACTGAGAGGAAATTTCAAAGGTATCATGATATATATTGTGTATTGTGATATAGCTTAAAATATCATGATACTGATTTTAGGCCATATCTCCCAGCTCTATAACTGACTGTTTTTTGCTTTCACTACACACACACACACACACACACAATCTCATAGGAACTTACTGAGAGGCTGCTGATACAGCTTACTGTATTGTACCAGTTGTATTCTAAAGTCTTCTTCATTTTGGACCACTTCCTCCTCCTCCTCCTCCTCCTCCTCCTCTTCTTCCTACATCAACGTGCAAAGCGTAAAATAAGGAAATGCATGTTTACTCATCAAAAACAAGCACATTCGGAACGACTCTTCCCTATTCACAAAGACCTGAACACTCTCAGGGATCAGCGCTCTATATCACTATAAAGCTCTCAGAAAAATCTCTGGAAACGAAGGGGGATTAAATGAAGAGAAAGGAAAGTGGGGATTAGCTGGCTCTGAAGTCAGTCAGAAAGCAAATCTTGCTCTGCACACAGGTTCAATGATTCAATGATCAATTATCTCTCAGAAAACTAAAAAACCACTAGGCTCTGGGGCGACTTTTTCCGTTCTCTTATATCCTTTATTTTGTTAGTTAAGGTCCTTATCCTAAAACGGTATATTATTTGAATACTTATGAATATGAATATTTATATTTAAACACGTTTATATTGCTGCTGTATATTTAGGAATTTAACAGCATTATTTGTACATTGGTATACGTAACACTATGCAAAAGTAGTCCATATTTATTTTTCTGTTTTATTCTCATTTAAACACTATGTAGTGTGTGATGGAACGCGCCCCAAGAATTTTACTGATTTGCATATTTTGTATTTTAAAAAAAAAGATTTCATTTTGATTTGATTTTAACTTTAATTAATACTAATTACCGCACTCCACAAGGGAGACTGTCATCGAAATTTGGGTAACGGAAGTCGCTCTGGATAAGAGTGCCTGCTAAATGGCGTGAAGGAAGATGTAAGTGTTACTGCTTATTGGTATGGTACTTTAACGGAACCAGACCAACATTTTTTTCTATACTGACACATACGTGAAGGAGCAGTGGGTAGCTTTTTGGGCAGCGCTCGGAGAGCAGTGCTTGGGGACGGTACCTTGCTCATGAGTACCTCAGTGGTAACTTTACCGGTCCGGGACTTGAACCTTTGACCCTTATAAACTAATTAAGTAGTTTATGGAACTTGCCCATAAGAATTTGTAGATTTGTATTAAATTGCGTATTCGTGACATTAATGTGATTTGATTCTATCTAAAAGCTGGACCAGACCCCTGACCTGCTGCTGCTGCTGGCGGAAGCTTCGGTACGGATTGGGCCCCGGGGCCTCCTCGGTGAAAGGAGATTCGTCCCCGAGGTAAGCCAGAGGACTTGTTCTGTCAATCTCCCAGCTCCGGCCTTTCCTCGCCTCCTCCTCCTGCTCCTCGTCCTCCTCCACCTCCTCCTGCTCTTCATCCACCGCCATCTCTCTCTCCAGGCCAGACGGGAGCTCCATCGTGATCAGAGGCGAGGCGTAACGGGGCGTGTCGTCCAGAATCAGCTCAGTCTCTTCATCAAGGTCTTCTGGAAGGACTGAGTTGTCTCCAAAACCCTATAACACGCACGCACAAGAAAACTCCAGGACGTTCTTATATTTGAACACACAGAAATAATGTTAAGTTCTACGAAGATGTATGAAAAGTTCCTGCAACACCTAGAGAGTAGAGATGGGTATCGTTAAATATTGCTGCTAATTGGTACAGTGTTTAAATGTATGAGCAATATTTCAATATTCATCACAATATAGAATTTTATATTCTAGGGGCACAGAGAGTAGCACAAATGTGTACAATCAGACACTTGTCTAGTGAATGAAATATCTGTAGTGATAAGTTAATCACCCACATTACATGATCAAAAAGTAGCGATGCAGTTCCTTATAAATTAAGAATAAAACAACACTGTCAAGAGAATACCACAGGCCTAAACAAACAGACAAATTTCTCTGTCTCTGCAGCGCTGCATAAAGGCTGCGCTGTCCTGACGTCCCCGAGGAGACTCGTTTCATGCGGCGCTTCGTTTCATTTTATGATGGCTGAACAATGAAAGAGGGACTTCCATGTGATACGGTGGAATCTCCTCTTACGTCTTTTATTCCTTCCCTCGTTCTTATCGTCTGGATCAGACACATCTGATCGGTGTCGAGTCAGCGAGAGAGGGAGAGACAGGGAGAGATGTGAGAGGTAGGGAGGTGTGTGTGTGTGTGTATGTGTAGTGGGATGGAGAGAGAGAGAGAAACAGGAGGAGAGACAGAGAAGGAATAAGAGGGAGGGAGGGAGAGAAGGGGGAAAAAGAGGGAGATGGAGATAGAGCGAGGGAAAGTGAGAGAGAGAGAGAGAGAGGGAGACAGAGTGAAGGAAAGAGAGAGGGAGGGAGGAAGAGAGGTATTAAGAGAGTGAAAGAGAGACCCACTCCTGTCTGTCTTCTGCATACAAAGCACGTCTTTCATCCCTTTACTACAGGATTCTGGTCTGTCCTATTCAGCCTAACACACACACACACACACACACACTTAAAGATCATAAGAGCTGAAAGTGCACTTTTCCCCCACGCTGCTCTGATCAGCCAACTCAGCGCCTTTCACACCCTCCCCTCGGCCGGCCCACGACCAATTTGCCATGAAAAATGTGCAGGGTCTAAAATCTTAATGGTGCAATTAGTCTCGTTTTGGCTAGATTTACGGCAGCACTTGACTCGGCCGCCTCAATTACATCTTTGCTAAAATTCAAGGATAATATGGCCGTGCATCTCAAAAGCTCACAGCGAGAGAGTGAGAGTGAGGGAGGGAGGACTGGCCATCACCTCTAAAAGTTCCCATTCCCGGGACTAGTTGCTCTCCCCGCCATCCACACACACACACGGTGTACACCCCGGCAATGTCCCAACGTATCGTCCGTGCGTTTGCCTGCCATTCAAATTTTTACAATTTTTTCGTATCGCTATCACCGTCGTAAGATAGAAAAATCGTAAGTCCGGGACCTTCTGTATATTTTTTTCTTCCCATTTATCTCTTTGTCTCCACATGTGGACAAACAGACATGGAAAGGTGAGAGATTTTAATAAATGGTCGAATCTCAAAATCTTTAAATCTCCAAAATTCTCTTATTACTAAGTTTCAACCGGATATTGCAATTACTTTAAACTTTGTCTTTCCTTTTGGCCTCTGCAGGGCACCGTTCATCCACTTCCCTTCCCAGGTCCACTCCATACCGGGCTTAAGGTGTCTGTCTCTCTCTCTCTCTCTCACCCAACCACTAATCATTAAAGGTTAAAATTTTCTTTCTTTCTCTGGTTTGTTGCGCCACATTACAATTTCTACTTGTCCTCCACTTCTCCTCTTACCCTTTGTACTCATTCAGGCCTTTTTGTCTTCTTAGCAGCTGCTTCTAAAGTATAAAAACGCACTTGCTCTGTTTATTTTAATACGTTTTCATTGGACATATAAATCTGAGCTTTTTAGCAAGTGTCTGTGTGGTTTATTACTATATTATATGACGTGTAGCTACAATACCTTAACCTTGTTAAACAAACAACCCAAGACTTAACAATTATCGGCAATAAGATGAAGGTTGAATCCTGGAATCGCCTGAGCTTTGTGCCTGTCATATGCTGTTCGGCTGGACCATTACAATGTTATTGCCAGACGTCTAGAACATCAAATCAACAGTGTATATCCTGATATATCTCTTTGTATTTCATAAAACCCATTAGCTTTCATGCATGTATTGAATGTGTTGTCTGTGCTGATCTTTCCTGCAAAGGTGCGTGACTTAGCTGGCGGTAACCTAGTTGAACAGCAGTTGTTGATTTTAAGTTGAATTTAAGAAAGAATTAAAGCGACCTTCCGATCACACAGCGAACACCAAGACAGCAGCAGTCTCCTAACGTCTCGGTTATGTTCTTGTATTCTATAGCCACGAGGTCAAATGTCAAGTTTAATGTCATGGGTGAAGATACCTTTGGGACTGGGAGCTGGGGACGTGAGGGGAGCTTTGTATCCACTTCATTGCCCTCCTCCTCCTCTTCCTCTTTCTCCACCTGCTCCTGAGGGTGTGTCGCATGCTGGAAGAGCTGATCTGCACCACTCCTGTCCTCCCCCTGAAGGTCAAACACACCACATAATCTCAGAGTGCCTGAAAGACAATTTTACTTGACGTGCAAAAGTTTGTAACCAGAATTCATAAGTAATTGTTTTGCAGGCCAGTGCAGGAGATACAGGGGCCAGTAGAGGGCAGATAGTGTTTGGGTGGGTGGACTTATCTCACAGTAAACTCTAACCACTGGAAAATATATTTATGGGCTACACCATGGGACAAAAAAGAATCTTAGAACCTTGGCCTATAACTTTGGACATTTGTTTCAGTGTTGTATTCACACCTTTATTATGTAGATGTGTTAACTAGGCGTGCACAATATGAGAATTATAGACCAATGTCGATATCCGATGTTTATCATGCCGATAAATGAGGAAGGCAGAGGTGAGTACATAAAGACAAGATGTTTGCTCGCCAAAGTTCCACTGCACGCTCAGAATTTTGACAAAAACATAACACCATAGCTTGGACATTTCTAACACAGCGCCAAGTCCAGTGAGTGCGAAAGCAGACTCGAGCGAGGGCTCAGCACTTTGAGCGCATGTGCAGACATAGTTGAGCACGTAAAGATAAGATATTCTGTAAGTGGACATTCCACTGCATGCTCAGACATACATTTTACGACAGAAAGCGTGGGCCATATAAAATCCGATATAAGTGCTAACTTTCAACAAACAATAGAGTCATCAAATATCGGCTGGAAATATCAGGAAATCTACGCATCGGTCCGATGGTGATGACTTTTTTAAAAAAGCAATTATTGGCTGATCTTGATACAATTCTGATATCATTGTGCACCCTAATAATAACTTGTAAAGTGCACCTCAAATTTTTTATTAAATTGTCACTGACGATGAGAAAAACCAGTAACAATAGAAACTCGATGAAAGTGTCTGTGTATAAGTTCATTGTTGAATTTGGTCCTAAATTGATATTTTTAAATCACTGTTAAACCTGTCGTGTCTTGTTACTATGAAAATTTTGTTGTTTGAAACATCGTACCTTTCGTTGTTTTAGGCATTGCACCTGCACATTTTAGGTGTGGTGGGTAACATGATAATCACTTTACTGCTAATTTATGTCCATGTGAAAGAAATAAGAAAATTGTTCAACATTGGCCAGTTATGGGCAAAGCTACAGAGCTCCCCTTCTTTAACCCTCACTCTTCTGATGTTTAAAGTCTGCAGTCTTATCACATACTGGGAACGACCGTACTTCAATCTGTTCAAACTATTTACTTCTCATCCACTTATTTAATTAGCTCAATTAATCATTTGGTGAATCCTTTCTTCAAACATCATCTCACATTTTAATAAAAAGAAAAATCACATTTTTCACTCTTCCCGATACTGACATTTACTTTCCCGAATCTTCTCAAACAAACCCCGATTTGGACTAAACAAGCTCCCGTTTCACTCTGTGCCCAGACTAAAACCCTGATATTTCCCCCACGTCTTACCACCAGGGGTTTCCGGATGCCCAGGAAGACCATGCCGGGCGCAGCGGCCTTCAGCACCTCCACCGCCTGCTCCAGGCTGCACGCATCCAGCTGGGTGTCGTTGACGAAGACCAGCTGGTCGCCGGGCAACAGTCCTCCGTGGCTCTCGGCAACCCCCCCGGAAACTAAGGAGCGGATCACGATGACCGAGCGAGTTGTATCCAGGGGGTCCTGTAGAGGGCAGCACAGACCACAGCAAATACACCAGAATTACACACAAACACAGAGCAAAGAGGAGGAGGGACCGGAACACGTACACACAAAAGGAAAATATGAAGAAGTCTTTAAGGTGAACACAATTACAATTATTTGCCACCTAAACATCTAATCGAAACAGAACTTAGAAAATAAAAGCAACCTGAATGTTAACATGTTATTCTGGAAACTATTCCAGTAACACACATTTATTTGTTTTATCTGGGTAAAAAAAAACAAGCATCTTTAGTACCAATATTTCAAGAATTTAAGTATCTTAAACTTGACTCCCAGCACTAGCTGAAAGCAATAGATGCTGTTACACAGTAAAAATGCAAGACACATGATGCTCTTTCAATAATTCCACTGTAAAGGTGATTTAGCACGTTACAGATTTTTTTTACTCAATAAAAGTTTTGTATGAATTACAATGTTCAGTGGGGCTCAAAATCATTTAATTATTTGCCATTGTGAACACATCACAGCACAGCACATGGTGCACCACAACTAAAGGTGACCTCTGCATTTGACCCATCCACGAAGGAGAGTGGACAGCTTTTGGCAGTGTCTGGGGAGGGTACCCTGCTCATGAGTACCTCAGGGAGACGGTACCCTGGTCATGAGTACCTCAGGGAGACGGTACCCTGGTCATGAGTACCTCAGGGAGACGGCACCCTGCTCATGAGTACCTCAGGGAGACAGTACTCTGCTCATGAGTACCTCAGGGAGACGGTACTCTGCTCATGAGTACATCAGGGAGACGGTACCCAGCTCATGAGTACCTCAGGGAGACGGTACCCAGCTCATGAGTACCTAAGGGAGACGGTACCCTGCTTATGAGTACATCAGGGAGACGGTACCCAGGTCATGAGTACATCAGAGAGACGGAATCCTGCTCATCAGTGGTGCCCTTACTGGTTCAGGACTTGAACTGGCAACCTTCTAATCACATGGTCACCTGAAAATTCTACTTTGTACAGTGACAAAGCACTACTTCATCGGGTTTTACACTGCCTTTCTCCTCACCCTCCAGATGTTGACCTCTCGCTCCTCTCTTCCCTTACCTTCCCTCTCTATCCTCACTTTCTCCATCTCTCGTGCTCTTTCAACTTTATTTGGCTTCTCTCTCTCTTCTCATCTTCTCTTCTCGTTCCCACTTACCCACTCTCCCATAACCCGTCTTAACCCACCTTTCTTCGCAAAGACAGAAACGTTCTTGCTCTCTCCGTCTCCTGTTCTCTCGTTCCTTCTCTCCAGCACGTGGGCCGTGTGTCATGGTATCAATCACGCTGGCGGTGCGCGCCGCCATAAAACTGCAATTCAGCTCTGATTTGATGTCTCTGACAATATATTTGACGAGCCATATGGGCAGCTTTTATGTGACGAGCGACAATATAAAAGTGATTAACAAGTGGTTATTCGAGAATAAAGGATAAAGCAGACACGCCGTCATTAGCCAGGACATCCGTCTGACCACTCCGGGGCTGAAATATTTACGATCTTCTCCCCCTCTCTCTGTCTTCAGAGGAATCGGGAACGGACAAGGCAGGGGACGACGATGCTCGGCATCCTTTCAACTTAGTTCTTTTCGTTGTTTTGGTGACAATGCACAAAAATAATTCAACGGTGAAGATGACCTGAAAATAACAAGCTGCTTTTGAGTGGAAAGTACAGATAAAATGCGTTGAAAATAAACTGAGTAAAAGTAGAGAGTTGTTACAAAAACCAAAACAAATACATACTCATAGCCATGACACCCCATAATCGCTTTTTACAGCGCAGACCCAGAAATACTTGGCGAAACGAAGCCGACGTTAATGACAGGGCGGCAACAAAACGCTGATTCTTCCTGCAGAGAGCAATCACTTTTCCTCTGCGCTCTTCTTTTTCTCTGGGAAGCGCTGGGCAGAGAGTGGCGAGGTTCGGACAGGCCAATCAGGATCAGATGGGAGCCGGACAGGAGGCTTCGCACCGCTAGACCCAGAACCGAGAGCCGAAGAGCCATTACAGGCCCCTGATTACACAACGCAGCCGAGCTGCAGAGTAAGCAGAAGAAAAAGAAGCAAAAAAGCAATCCGAGAGCGAGAACTGAGGCCTGCCGGGAGAGCGAGAGAAAAACAGAAAGTGTGTGGTGGAGGAGAAAAGAGAGAGATATTAAAGGGGGAAATGGGGAAGGAGAACGGTAGAGAGTTACAGAGAAAGTGAGAGAGAGGGGGGTGAACTGAGGTCTGCTGAACAGCAAATCTATGATGGGGAAGAAAAGAGGGAGAGATATGTGGAGAGAAGATGGAGAACTAGAGCACCAAAAAGAGTCAGGGAGACAAATGAAAGTAAAGAGAAAGAATGAATGAGAGAGAGAAGTAAGTAAGGGGCGAGAGAAAGGCAGAGGCGGGGGCGGGGGGAGAAGGAGAGAGAGAGAGAGAGAGAGACGGGGGTGAACCGAGGCCTGCTGAGAGAAAATGGGAAAGGAGAACGAGAGAAAGAAAGAAAGAAAGAAAGAGAAAAGAAATAGTAGATAGAGGTAGATGTAAACACAAAGAAAGTAGAATAAGACAGTAGAGAAAGCTAATTCAGAGAAAGAGAGAGTGAGTTAGTGAAAGGCAGAAGGAGAGAAAGGAAGAAGAGTTACAGAAGAGGGGAAAAGAAAGAAGGGGGGGGGAAATGGAGGGAGGGGTCAGGTGAACAAGAAAAACAGGTAAAGAAAGAGAAAAGGGAGGGAGAAGGAGAGGGAGAGGGATGGAGGGAGGAAGGGAGTGAGAGAGAGAGGGAAAGACAGTAAGAGAGAGAGAGAGAGCACATCTTTTTTTCTTGTGGAAGTATGATCACTCTCCCACCACCAAACCCAAACTCAACACACACACCAACACACACACACGTCTGCGTGAAATCTAAATGATCAGCCAATAAAATGTTTATGCTGTCTACACATCAAAGCCCAGCGCACATTGCAACAGCTAAAATTAGAGTCAAACGCAAACAGAATCCCTTCAGACAGACGGAGTCGGTCCCGGTGCTTCTATAGCTGACATCTGGGCGGGGTACTACGGGTGTAAATCACCACAATACGAGCAGTGAGAAGTCTGAGTAGACCGCCTCGCCTGTCCGCTGCTGTAGCTGCAGAAGAGGGGGCTACGAACACATTGTCCTTCACACGCCCCCAAAGGAAAAATAATCACAAGGCGTTAGGTCGGGGGCCAGAACACCAATGGCACATCATTCGGGCCAGCACGGAACAACCCGGCGTTCTGGAAGATGCTGGTTGAGGCCATTTTGGATATCTACGCCTCTAGTGAGCATTTTAAGTACTGCCAAAATTTGAACATTTGAAAGTTACACTTTCACGTTATATCTGTATTTGTGAAATAAATTCATAATAGCAGTTACATGTATTTTATCTTTTTGTATCATTCTTTCTGAATTATCCTGTAATACCATTTGATATCTTTATTCCTGAGTTACGATGTATTGTTTACACCCCTACTATTTACTGGCCACGGCACTTTTCTTGTTGTTTCTTATTTTGGACAGCAGGAGCAGTTGGAGTTGTGGGTTTAGTTAGGGCTCTGTGCAACAGCTGTCTGTTTGCTGCAGCAGATAAAACCTCCAGCTTTAAGCTGCTGCAACGGCTCTCCAGTCCGGCTGTGCTTTTCAGGGTGAGTGTGTGTGTGTGTTTATGAGGGTTCAGATTCTTCTGCATGCTTTCAGGTGGATAGTAAATCTGTGTCCTGCGCCGGAGTCATCAGCTCCTCGCCTGCATGCCACGTTCTCTTCTCCTTAAATCTTGCTGAAGCAAAATTCCAGGAACTCTTCCTCCCACTTCTTTTTTTTTCCAACCATCCCCTCCTCCCTCTTATCCTTTCTCCATAGTCGTTGATCTCTGGAGGGGGAACAGAGGTCTCGGATGGGCCGGCGTTTCTCACGACGCGGAGGACCGACTCTCGCACCGTGACCTGAAATGACGTGACGATGGGAAGCGCCAGAGCTTCTCTTAACCCTTTCACAGCTTCTTTTGTCGATACATTTTTTAAGATTTATTTTTAAAAAAATAACATTCTCAGTTTCATAAAAAAATGCAGTGTAACATACAGAAACTGAAAAAATGGGTTTGATAATATAAATGGAAGTTCATGGGGCAAGTGTCTCTCACTCAAGGGCTTTATGAAATGTCACATTGTGAAGTCATATCACAGGACAAGAGATATCAGGTATAAAATAAATGACACAAAAGGAAGGCTCTCCTGGTTGCAATTTTCCATCGCTAATCTACACAAGAAGCATGTTACAAAAAATATTTTGTAGTATAGTATGTTTGTTTGCCTTAGATTTTAGGTCTCATAAATATCTTATAAACATAGTCTTACAATGCAGAATAAAAAGTTTTCAGCATTTTTAGTGTTACATTTATTTTCTATGCAAACGTATTCCCCGAAAAATATCCATATCACTCAAGAATTATTAATCTTTTTAAAATATATATATTTTTAACCCAATCTTAATCATTTTGCTGAATTTTTTTTTTCCAGTTGAATATTATAGATAGTTGAAAACACTAAGACTGAAATACAACAATTTTGTAGGGTGGGTCAAAACATATCCATAGTGATGTGAAAGACCGATCTCCTGTTATCAGGCATATTTAGTTGCAATTATTTTTGTTAAACGTGACCCAACCAAGCACTACCTTTTCATAAACTTTGGGAGATTTTTTTCTCTCCAGTAAATCACAAGGTCACTTGACAATTGGTCATTGTGCTTACTCAGGTTGACTTTTAATTCATACCAAATTTGGTTGAAAATCAGAAACAATTAAGGGGCAACTCAGGAAGGTGGTCAAATACTTTTTCACAGCAATCTACATCAACGTTTTCCAGTATTAGGCAGTCCTAACTTACTGTTGACCAGCAAACGCAAAACTTACCAGTTGCTACTAATCGAGAAGAGCAATATTTTGAAACGATGTCTACTGTAAAAATCTAGGTAACTCCCTTGCTGACCACATTTGTATTTTTAGGTTAAAATATTTGTCATGGCCACTGATTCTATTTTTGTGCTACTTTAAAGCTGGCAGCCCCAGAACTGTAGCACAGACAATGCAAAACTTATGATCATTAATCGGCCAGCGTGTTTATAAAGACTCTTTTTCCACATCAGTAGAAACCTTTGTGATACATACGCTGAGAGTCTCTCTCTCTCTCTCTCGCCTGCGTGGAAAGCGCTGGGCTTTTGCATGTGTTCTGCATTCAATCAATTTCCTTTCCTGTCATGGCAGTGAAATTTCCCTTGGTCAGTCTCCGGTGGTGCAGGATAAACAGAGTAAATAAATAATAAATCGTCAAGATGATTTATACCCCTCTCTTAAAACATTCACACTAAAACGGTATATTGATGTGCAGGTAAGGCTTTTCTGACTGCCAAATTTTTGAGGGAAAAAAAAAAAAAATTCCAAAACGCATTCTCTTAAGATTCCAGCTTTCTTTTTCTTGGCAGCCTTAGCTACCGTGAATTATTTCAGCCACATATACAGTTGGAGGGAAATATATTTGTTTCCCCACCGCGGGGAGCATGACTGTATATTTGTAAAGAAGCAGTCTATAGTGAACATGCCCTCTGTTCACTGCAGTTTCTCACACAACAGAACGGGGGAGAAACGACTTAACCTCCCTCTCAGTGCCTTCAGGCTTCAGTGGTCATTGGTTACACGTCACGTGTGTGTCCTACCAGGACATTCCTCTAAACCAGTCCCCAACCTTTTTGGCACCACGGACCACTTTCGCTTAGAACAATTTTTCTGCAGACCGGAGACCGTGAGACGTGTAACAAAATAGAATAATTCTTTCAAAATAAAACATAATTAGTGATAATTTGTCATTGTGAACACACCACAGCACACAACAAACACAGTGCACTACAACAAAATGTGACCTCTGCATTTGACCCAAATACTATGTATTTGACAAATAACTAATACTGAGAAGGCAGTACGGTCTGGTTCTAGTCATACTGAGGAGCCCCTACAACCAGCCACCCCTGGAGAGATGCTTAATCATTCCCGTTTCCATAGCGCAGCAGTGTGACTTCACGCATTACCTCCAGTTGTTAGAGGACAAAACTTCGTTTAAAAAGCATAAAAGTCACGCAAACCTGATCCTACTTAAAGCGAGTCCTCCTCGACTCGACCCTTTAGATCAGGTTTTGGGCTTAAAGGGGGCTTCATTAATCTCCATTACCACCGCAACACTCCTCACCCAAGGGGTCCGGCACATTTATTCACACAACGCTGAAAAGCGTGGCATCGCGCTTCTACGCCAGAGCTCTCCAGACTCCAAAAAAGCACCAACCCGACACCAGCGGTTTCACTGTCGTCGGGTTTTGGGCGCTCCTCAGGGGATGTAATTTAGGGAAGCAATACATCCCGTGTCTCAGATGTCAGTCAGGAGGCGGATTCCCATCAATCCAGCTACGGTTACCGGGGCGACGTGCGCGAGCCGAGACATTGGGGAAACTCTAGCTGAAGGAAGTGAACAGGTGAAGAGGAGGAAGAGGAGGGAGAGAACGAGTGAGTCAAAGTGAAAGTAAGACAGAGAGAAAGAGAAAGATGGTGGGGAGAAATAGAGAGAGACGGAGAGTGAACGAGACGGTGGATAAAAAGAGACAGAAATGGGCAGAGAGAGGAGATAATTAAAGACAGAGACGGAGAGAGAGAAGTTAAGAGGGATAGAGAAACAACAAAGATGTATAGAAAGAGTGGAAAGAAAGAAATGGTGGATAAAATGAGAGAGACTAGACAGAGACGATTGAGTCAGAGGCAGGGAGAGAGAGGGGGTAGACACTGAGCTAGACAGAGAGACAGAGAGAGATGAAGTCAAGCATGGTGGAAAGACGGTGGAGAGGGAGACAGACAGTCGTAAAAAGAACGGCATAGAGAAAAAGATGAGAAAGAAAGCTGGTGTATAAAGAGCGGAAAGAAACAGAGAGAATGAGAGAAAGGTAGAGAGAAAGAGAGTAGGAAAGAGGTGGTGAATGAGTAGAAAAGATAGAGTGAGGGAGATATTGATGTAAAAAGAAAGAGAGGAAAATTGAAGTAGAGAGATAGTAGAAAGAGAGCGAGGACGCAAAGACAGAAAAGGTGATGGTAGAAAGAACGAGCGAGAGAGAGAGAGAAAGAAAATGAGAATATGAGAGAGCGAGAATAAGAATATGTGTGAGCAAGAAAGAGAGAGAAAATGAGAGAGGGAATGACAAAGAGAATTAGAGAGAATGAGAATATGTGAGAGAGCGGGAGAGTGAGGTAGAAAGAAAGGAAGAGGTAAAGTGAGTAAAAGACAGCAGGTGATGAATGAAATGTGAGGAGAAGAAGGTAGAAAGAGACAATAAAGAGAGCGAGAGAGAGAGAGAAAGTGAGGTGGAGAGAGAATCCTAAACCCCTGAGATGCTGACACATATGGTAGATTGAGACAGGGAAACTGAAAAACAGACAGAGTGAGCTGGAATGAGACAGAGAGACAGAAAGGAGGGATGTGGGTTATGGAAGGTGCTGAGAGGCTTTCGGGCTTGTCTGCAGCTCCGGCTCTCACATGCTCAGCCTTATCAGCTCGGGCTTCGCGCAGGAGACACTACAGCCAAATCAATTTCCCCCATCACACACCTGAGAGCTGCTTCGCCAAACCAGGGAGGACGCGGGAGAGACAGCAGCAGAGCGAGAGAGGAGGGGAAAGATGAAAAGAAAAAACATATAAAACACAAAAACCCACCTCTGTACTGGGAAAGACTATCTTTCTGTTTAGCACTGTTTTGGTCAAGCACCTTCTGTCTATTAATAGTCACACATTACATCTTGATACAGCTGCAACTCCAAAAGGCAAATACTGTACATGTGTAGACACACATACACACACAATAAATTAATTCCCACAAGCCCCCCATCTTACCCCCCAGGCGGTCAGCCAAAGCAGTAGGAGTTGGTGTGGTGGATAAGCAGGCAGACGCCAGTAGGTTAGACGGGCTCAGCTGGTGCTGAGCAGACAAATGGTGAGTTCATGACCGAAGGGGCCGAACGCGGGTCAATACGGCCCCCAACCAAACCCACAACGCACCAAAATCCAAATCAACACACACTCCCCTCACTTCCTTTGATAAAGACTTAGCCAAAGCTCGCGGGAGCCTGTGCTTCAGACTGCGCTGTGTATCAAATTAGCTAAAATGCTAAATGTTCATGCTGAATGCAATCCCTACAACATCCTATATAACTATTATTACTTTGCATTGTCTGATATATGCCAGTTATTAGGGGGGTTTGAATTAATCTCATAATTGATGCATCACGATGCAGACGTGGACAATTCTGGCAGACCATAATCGATTATAATGGGGGTTTGCAGCTGGTGGCAATTTCACTTTTTAAAATGTATTGGACAGCTGCAGACTACTGCTTAGTCTGAGTGGTGGTCAGTTGAAAACCCCTGGAATGTATCATAATGACATTGCTTGGTGATTTTCTAGCTGCTGCACAAAAATTCTAGTTAAAAGAACATACCGGAAATAACTGTCGCTGCCCAATCTGCGATTCATGTCCAATCTGCATGCAATGTGAAGTTTATGTAGGAAAATTGATGGGATGCATCGTGATATCATATCAAATCGTAATTGAATCGAATTGTGAGAACAGTGAAAATGACTTCTGCTCATTGCTAAATGAAGTTTAAATAATGTAATTAAATGTGACCCTCCATGACAAAACCAGTCGCTTGACGCAACGAAGGTTTCCGAGAAAAACGTCCGTTTATGTTGCGTGGGGTAAAATTTTGGATTTTTTGTTTTTAGTGTTTTGAAAGTCTATACCGTACTGTTGTGAATAAATTTCGCTGAAAAACTTACCCTTTGCATCCTAAAAACGTGACGTTCTTGAGGTGAGGAATTCAATTCCAGCAGATTGTTAAAAGTTTCTGTTTTGACCGCTCTACTTCAATATTTACGGTAAATTCACTCGTTGACTAGTGTGAAGATATTTCTCCAGAATCCATCTTCGTCTCCCGAGTTCAGTTAACCTAACGCAGGTAGGCTATCCGTGTGGCTGTGAATGCAGCGTAGGCTACCGTAAATACAAACGTAGCCGCGACCGCACCGAGCGTCTGTGAGTGCTACGCTGATAGTCAACTTCAAAGGCAGATTTCTCCGTTTCTCACTTGGCGTGACAGGAGAAACCCGACTCCTTTGAATGTTGAAATCTCAGTCATATGTCGTCTGATTCATTCGATATAGGTATCGTTTTGAAGCTTGATTTATGCCCTTTCATGAAAACATCATAACTCAATTTTGAACATTTGTGACAAGTGACTGGTTTTGCCCTGGAGGGTCACAAATAATCAGTCTGTACATTATAAAATTAATATGTTAATGATGCTATTCACTATAGGAACTTGGAGCCATATTAGCCACCCGACTGGAGACCAAATCAGCGTTCTACAAGCCTGCGATTGGCTGTTATTTTGACACATTTATAATGCAGTGCCAGTACCAGTTGAGCACCGTACAGACACCAGTTTTTGCTGTAGAAAGTTCCGCTGCCTGCTCAGAATCTTGCCACAGAAGTAACGTCATATTATTTTTAGTGAAGGTTTAGTGTAGGTTTACAAGTATGCAATAAGGGTTCTCATGGTGAATCACAAACCACTGATGTACGTTATTCTGGGTAAGAACGTGTGCCAAACTCCATAAAATAAATACCCTGATAAAACATTTACCTTTATAGCATTAGCAGACACTCTTATCCACAGCGACTTGCATTTCCTAATTATACCATCTCCCTGGAGCAACTTGGGGTTTAGAGTCTTGCTATGGGGCTTAATGGTGACTCCGCACGGCAAAACTAGTCGCTTGTCGCAAATTTTCAAAATTGAGTTTTTATCTTTTCATGACTGAGATATCAACATTCAAAGGAGTCGGGTTTCTTCTGTCACACCAAGTGAAAAACGGAGAAATCTGCCTTTGAAGTTGACTATCGACGTAGCACTCACAGACACTTGGTGCGGTCGCAGCTACGTTTGCATTTACGGTAGCCTACGCTGCATTCACAGCCACACGGATAGCCTACCTGCGTTAGGTTAACTGAACTCGGGAGACGAAGATGGATTCCGGAGAAATATCTTCACGCTAGTCAACGAGTGGATTTACCGTAAATATTGAAGTAGAGCGGTCAAAACAGAAACTTTTCAGCGTAAGTTTTCAGGGTAGTTTTTTCAGCTACATTTATTCACAAAGGTACAGTATAGACCTTCCACTGTTTCAAAACACTAAAAACAAAAAATCCCAAATTTTATCCTACGCAACATAAACGGTCGTTTTCCTCGGAAACCTCCGTTGCGACAAGCGACTGGTTTTGCCGTGGAGGGTCACAATGTTGTTAGTTCTGGACACAGGATCGAACCGGATTTGAGTCTACAACCTTTTTTGGACCACAGGCAAGCATCCAACCATTGTACAGCAAAATGTGACGTGATACGAGCATCGAGTCTGGCTCTCCTGCGCAAAC
Organism: Distichodus sexfasciatus; assembly: GCA_032718565.1. Taxonomy (NCBI): domain Eukaryota; kingdom Metazoa; phylum Chordata; class Actinopteri; order Characiformes; family Distichodontidae; genus Distichodus; species Distichodus sexfasciatus. Next base: position 1,579,111 of record JAVGVS010000056.1, on the reverse strand, counting down.
TACTGCTCCTGCTACTGCGGTCACTCCTCATATTACCGACTAAAGAAAAGGGGTCTGAAAACAATGAGTCCTGACTCAGCAAAACACAGTCTTAATTCATAGGCCCGCGGACTGCAGCTGCACCTCCCTCGGCGCTGCTCCGTCTTCATTTCTCTATTCCTCACAGAAGTGAGGCTGAATGGCAGAGTTTAAGGGATCACTGCTCAGGTTACTGCTATTAAGCACCAATGTAATTCTGTCGGCGGAAAACCGCAGCACCATCGCTCAGCGGCCCAGCCCTGACAGGGGCGAGAAGCATGTCACGCCATTAAAACGCGATCTCCCTTCAATTTCGATCATTTCGAGAGCTGCACCGCTGCCCCCTGCTGTCATTTATTACCTCGCTGATAAAGTTGTGAAGACTCTGGCTCTGAACCCTGCGTTGCTCCTTCTGACAAGCTCAGACAGAGATCGAAATCCATCGGAAATTCCTCGCGGATATTATAAGGTGCTGAATGTCTCAGAGGAATTGATGGCGAGACGCCGCGTTACCTGATTATTACTGAATTCAGATCTGGCACTTCAGCGCAGTTATTTACACGCAGCGATTAGAGGGCTAATGAAGGGAGGAAGAAAAGCAGCGTTTCGTGGCAAGAAAGCGGAGCAAAGGGTTTTGATGTTTGGCTCAGGGCCAGGCACGCAGCAGTGGGGCTTGCAAGAAACATATCGTCGCTTTCTTTTGTTGTGCGCGTAATGACTTGACATCATCAAGTAATTCCTGTGCTCAGACTTCAGGAGTCAAAAAAATCTCATGCATCTCATGTATTTCATAAAAGAGGACAGTCTAGAAGTATATTAAGAAGTGGACATCAAGGCACTTGGTCTTTAACATTCAATTTCTTGTTTTAACCACTTCAAAATACTCAGCATGGAGAAAGCTCTTTCAAGCTCAATGTCTGCTTTCTGATCAGCCCAGACTGCAATCAGACCAAGAAAGAGGGATGCAAAGAAAGAAAGACGCAAGATATGATGAGAAAGAAGGTCACCTGGTAATCCAGTATGCTGAAGCCGAGACCTCTCTCGCCTTTCTCCAAGACCACCAACTGCACTTCTGGAGACCAGAGAGCCAGCTCTTCTTCATCCTCCTCATCTCCATTCTCCCTCTCCCTTCCCCATTCTCCCTCTTCCTCTTCCTCTTTCACTGAACGCTTCTGCTCTGGAAGCTTTTGCTGCTCGGGAAGCTGTTCCTGGATCACTTGTGCCTGCTGGAGAGAAGGGGAAGAGAGAGTAACATTAACAACTGGTAACCAAACTGTATGGGTGGTGGCAAACCGGGCACAGGTGGCAGCATGGATGGGAGAAAACTAGGTATGGATGAAGATAAACTGAGCATGAGTGGCAGTACGGCAGATGGTAAACTGGGTATGCAAGGCAGTATGGGTGATGGTAAAGTGTATACAGGTGGCAGTTAACTGGATATGGGTAGAATTATGGGTGGTGGCAAGCTGGGTATAGGTGGCATTTAACTGGGTATGAGTGGAGGTAAACTGGGTATGAGCGGTAGAATGGGTAGCATTAAACTTCAGTATGGCTGGCAGTAAAGGTGGCAGTATGGGTGGTGGTAAGCTGGTTATATGTGGCAGTAAACTGGGAATAGATGGGGGTACATGGGGCATGAGTATCAGTATGGGGCGGCAGTACAGGTGGCAGTAAGGTTAATGGTAAACGTAGTACAGGATATGACTGGCAGAATGGGAGGTAGTAAACTGGCAATGAGTATCGGTATGCGTGGCAATAAACAGGGTATGGGTGGCAGTAAGGTTAGCTTTACAGGTGGTGGTAAAATGGGTGCGGGTAGCAATAAGGTTGTTGGGGGTTAACGGGATATGGCTGGTGGTAAATTTGAGTAAGGGAAGTAAACTGGGTATGAGTGGTGGAGGTCTTGGTCTGGGGAAAAGATACTCGCTTATGGGCCAAAATCTAAGTCATTCTTCACAGCTCCATGAAGAATGGGTGACGCCAACAATATATATTAAATAAACCCTAATAAGGTGCTTGGGCTCCTTCTTCATCCAGAACCATGTACTGTCTTTTTAAAGAATTCCAAAAACAGCAAAGATCATCCATTCTGGTAAGGAATGCCAATATCCAGCTGACCTTGTGGGTAAACACCCTTGACAGCGGTAGTTTGTCTAGTTTTCATTCTGCACCCCAGCACACAGGACATAACAATAGAGACTTAAAGCCACCAGTTTGTAAAGCGGCTACAACATCTATACAGCAACCTTAACGACTCCACTCTGACGGTGAAGCCTGTTCACATACTAATGCCAAATTTGCCAGGCTTGGTTAGTTGGCAAAATCAGTGTGTAATGAGCAAGATTCCAGTAGGCCAGTATTAAGAAAATGAGGCATGTGCATTGCTGTTTTTTGGAGTGTACACTACCTGGTCCTGTAGGCTGGCTGTAGGGCTGATGGACGCCCACTCTTCTGCATCAGGCTGGTACTCGGCTCCCTCATCAGCGAAGCGTCGGCAGCACACCAGAGTGAAGGGAGGGGGAACCTCACGCAGGAACGCCACAGCCTCCCGTCTCGACTTCCCATATAACTGCACTCCATTCACCTACACATGTAACAGCATTTTTCAGAAGTAAGGCCGCCGCTTTGTAACTGCCTTTCTTCTGTTTAGCAGGAAGCAGCATTCTGTTGTACATATCAGCAGTCTATCCTTGGGTTCAGAGGTTAGCAGATTGTAAAACCAATATGGGTATTCAACATGGTATCCCGATCAAAAGGCTCATTATAAATATTTTAATGAAAAAATAACTGTATATAGATTGATATTGAATGGGAAAAAAAATATTTAAGCAATAATAAACATTTACTTACTCTGTGAATTACTAAAACAGAAGGCCAAAATAAACTACCAACAAGAATAGGGAATTATATATTGTGTTAAAAATGAATCTACTCCAGTTTGTCATTTTTTTTTGAACAGGGCACAATAAGCTCTGTTGAAAAAATGTGCAATACAGGCACAAATAACACTTCTATTTAATATTTACTGTTAGTTTCAATTTGTACTGTAATGTGTTTTTATTCTTCTTTTTACAGCTGACTTTTGTGCACCCTGCAGTTGTCACACAAGCATTGTCATTGTGTTACATAATAAGTTCCCTGTGAATCTTCTTGAATCTTTAATACCAGCGTAAAATATTTTTACCACCCAGCTACTTTATATCGTCCAGCTCGACCAAGTATTAAGCAAAATTTGGCATAGATTTTGGCCAAAACATTTCAGTGGCATTTAATGTGGGCAACTAGGATGGAAGTAGTCCCTCCATGAAGCAAGGGCAGCACTATGCCATCTGTCCAAACCTGAGAGGGGGGTGGTGAAGCCTTGTGGGGGCGCCCGGGGCCTCCACACTCCTCCACACTTTCACCCCTTTCACCAAAACACACCACTGTGGCTCCTCTCTGCTCTTCACAAGCATTCAGAAGCGCCCCACCTGCGCTGAAGCGTGGCATTTCAAACATGGACGTAAACAAGCCCTTTGAGGCCCTCCCAAAACTTAATGAGCCTAGAGTGGGGGGCCTGGGAGTAGCGTGGGGGCCCCACACACACATCTCTAATAATAATAATAATAAGCTGTCCTTCCCCGCTCCGGCACAGTCACACCTCCGGCTTTGCGCTCAGAGATCGGGTCCGGTGCCAATGGCAACAGGCTGAGGGCACAGCAGCCCACGACCGCCTGACCGTTTGGGGGTGGAAGGGCAGCGTAGGGGCCAGGAAGCGGGGGCGGCAGGGGGGCATTAGAGCAGCCCACTGCCATGCAGATGGCCTCGGTCAGACTTCGGGGGCCCTCCCGCCTAAAACATCCACACACCGGCAGCGTGGCAGCAGCAGGCCTTTTCCCGGAGACCTGGGGCTGGCAGGATGCAAAGGTCAGTCTTATTAGAGGGAACGGTGAGAAGTCGCCACAGCGATGGCCAAAACAAATAAAAAAAAACCTGAATGGACGGAAAGGCTGGCCGAGCGGTGAGACCGGCTTGGCATTGTCATGCCAACACGAGCAAGGTGGTGTGAGATAGTGAAAAAGGATGCAGATGACAACCTTAATGGTGGCAGAAAATTGTGGCCAAATTAGGGAAGTACAATCTTTTTGACTTAAAAAAGGGGGAAAAGAGTTGCAGTTGTGATGCTGACGAAAAACTACATAAACCATTTCCTCAATTAGCTGAAATTTTTAAGTTATGGATGGTGTCTCTACAACTACAACTATGGAAGGGGTTAAAGGGGTAAAAAGTGGACAAAAGAAGAAAGAGGAAGAGAAGTTTGGAAATTGCAGAAAACAAGGTAATTGCTGGAACCAAACCACATAAACAAGAAGAAGAGGAAGACGATGATGAAAACGAAGAAGAGAAAGCATTCAGTAGACCTCCCACCTCCTCTTTCCCCCCCCCCCACACATTTACCTCAAGAAGTTCATCTTCTGGCCGCAGTAAGCCGTGTTTGGCCACTGGCCCCTCGGGGGCCACGGTGGAGATGTAGTGGTGTCCGTCGAACGAGTCCAGCTCCACGCCCAGGCGCATGGTGTGGATCGGGAGCAGCTGGTGCATGGAGAGGAAGACGAAGGAGAATCTCTTAAATGACCTTCAACACAAATCCTACCATGGGCCAAATTAAAGTGACTTCTTTACTGCAAAAACTGCAGACAACTGCAAACAACATGTCATGCAGCTGGATTACCTTAGAATACTTCTGCAGCTCAGCGTCATCCTCGATTACAGGGTCCAGCTCAACAACCTGAAAATAAAAAACTCATACTGTTTCCAACAGTAGTAAAAATAATTAGATAATTATTTAACATTCATTAAGTAATGAAGTTGTTAATTTTACACAGTGAGTCAAAAATGGTCAATGTTATCTCTGTACCTTTACTCATAACTTGACTTATTTTCACTGTTACATTCTGAATTAAATCTAAATGTTTAATCTCCAATGTAGCTACATTAAGAACAGTACAGCAATCAAACACTGCTTTTACAGTTGCTAGCGCAACGGTTTAGGAGTTGGCCCGTGATCAGAAGGTCGCCAGTTTGAATCCTGGACCAGTAAAAGTACCACTGATACTCATGAGCAAGGTAACGTCAAATGCGTCAAAAGAGGTCACATTTGGTTGTGGCGCACTGTGTGCCGTGTTTACATGATTTATTTATTTAATACTTTTTCCATACTGAAAAATTCCTCCCTCTTCCATCACCATTTCTTTTACTTGCTTTCCCTTACCATCACTTCATACTGGGGTCCAAGAGCCTGCTCCCACTTGGTGCGTAACTCCATCTCGGTCAGCTGCTCCGGCTCCCGGGCTACAACACAAAAATATTATGGTCAACTCTGAAAGAATGGTGGGACTCATTAACCAATACTTTATGTTTCATAAAAGTGTTAAGAAAGTTAAGACATTTAAATAGTATAACTGTAACTGTAGAATTGACGAAAACCAAAAAAAACGGTTTGTGTAAAATTTGCATTCACAGACTCTAGGAACACATCTTCTAGGAACAAATCTTACATAAGAAAACATTAGTGAATGTCAGAATCTCCGTGTAAACGGCAAAAGTGGGTGTTACGGACAATTTTCTTTTTAAAAGCAGTTGGTAAATGAAGCCAATCAGGTCTGTTAGTGAGAACATAAAAATTACGTTTTTAAAGCTCTGGACCACATTTGATAAAACAGCAACAGCAGCTTTGCTACAGCATGTACAGAGAGTAACGTGACCTGACACAAAGCCTGTTAACATACAGCTCAACAGAGGGGAACACGCATGACCCCAGGGGGGTAAAAAAGGAGGCCTCTATAAGAGTACAGATGAAAGTAAAGCAGCTCCTGCTGTAATGCAGCCCCCTGAGAATGACAAGTAACCCAGCTTTTAACATGTGTAACCAGCCATCTCTTTCTCTGACACCTCACAGAGTCGGTATGTGTGTGTGCGTGTGTTAGAGAAAGGAAAAGAGAATATGAGACCTTACACACACACACTACTCCAGCACCCAGAACTGATTAAATTAGCATTTCTACACCTCCACTCACAACACCATTCATCATAAGTGTTTGACTACATTAATGCACCAATGCATCGCCTTCAGGTTTGGGACGTCCAACTCCAGCTAACATGTGCAGGCCAGGTGCAGCAGCCAGGGGAACGCTGGAGAGGAGGAAAACGAACGTTCCCTCAGTGAGAAAAGGGAGTACGATGTTTATTCATCAAGGAGGGCAAAACCTTCTACGTGGACGGACAGAACTGACATTCGAGCTCCATCACTCATCCTTTCATTTCAGAGTAAGAAGTCGACTATTGTCTAAAACTAGACCAGAAGAAGTTTATTGTCAAGTCTGGCTTCACATACAAGGAATTTTCTTTGGTGGTTGGTGACAAGACAGTTAGGATATATAATAAAGAGAACGGAGAAATATAGATCTAACTATGAGCTGTTGAATTTATGTTAAGCTCATCTCAGGAATGGACCAACCACAAGAAAAGTACAGCAGTTGTAACTTGAAAATATTGTCGAGACATTGGGCTTTGAAACACCAAAACCGCAGGAAAAATGTGTGCACTACCACAGAGACAAGTGAACTCTGTCTATCATTGGCAAGAGTGAGGCATCTCACAAGGTGGAAGATGTGTACATCCCGAGAGCATCCCAACGTACAGTACCGCATACGCTGCTACGTTTGTTTCACTTTGTGCAAAGAGTCTGGACACTCTCAATAGGCATACGTTTACTTCCTGATGGGCTGATACTTTCCGTGAACTTTAAAAATATTGGGCCTGACTTCAACCAATCGTTACTGCTTGGTTGTGATGAATGTTATGTTGAGCAAAAGTCTAACATAACTGCCCTCAGCAAAACTTCATTAACACTCTTCTTGCTCTGGCTTTAATTCTTTAATGTCGGGAAGCGTTGCCAACACGGAACGTATAGCTTCACCTATATCCATAACATCACCACCATCAGTGCTTCCTATACCGGAACTACATTCTCAAACTTAACGCTTGAATTCAATGTCATCGCTTTCAGCCGTCCCACCGAGCTACACAGCCCTCCCTCTGTTCGCTGACTGGAAACTACAAAAATCAAACCGAAGCCTTGGGAGAGTATCCTGACGTACTTCAGTACTGTAGTGAAATCAATATTGAGCAGAGGCACTACAGCAACGCTAGCCTGGCTAATGGTTACCTGCCACGGAAAACTAAAATTATTTTTACAATGAACGAATTTTGTCATATCATTATCGTCATCGTAAGATCAAAAATCGTAAGTTGAACCATCATAACTCGGGGACCGTCTGTAATTGCACAGTTCTCCTTAATAGTGGTGGCCCCTTGAGGCCAAAATAGAAATAACATCCTTAGTGGTAGAACCTCTTGTAGCCAAAATGGGGAACTAAAGTTTTTCTGACCAAAAAAACCCCTAAAAACACATAATACCCCAAGGGTCCTCAATGAGCTGAACATTTAAGCCATTAACAGTATCTCTACTGCAGAAACTGTGGAAGGCACAAAAAGTGACAAGATGATGGAGTAAGAAATGGAAGAAATGGGGGAGAAGGAGAATAAGAAGAAAAAGGAGGCATAAGGATCAATAAAAACCAGAACTTGATGTCTGTTACCCACCAATCACAATAAAGGCCATAAAAAAAAGAATGTGAACATGATATACAACCTGATTGGCTTGACTGATGAGCATCCAAATATCGCAATATCTAAATCAGATTTATGTACCATGCAAATACAGCAGCAGGTCTGGAAACCTTAGCTGTACCCCCAAAAAAAAACTGAGGCAAAACCTCTGCAAACGGGTTCAGCGTGGAAGGAGGCCAACATCCTTTCCACTTGTTTTTATGGCGGAGCTGAAACCCACTCGACATCTGTTTCGAGAGACCTTCAACTTCACGCAAAAAAGAACGCTCATTTAATGGCGCTTCCAATGAAATCATCTTTAAACCACCGGGCAAGGTACTTCAAAAAAACTCTCCCGGCATCTTCGGATCACATGTCAAAGCCGAACGCCTGTAACGTTTACAACACGTATCTAAACGTTCACGTCTGGTAAGAGCGACGACATTTCTTGACGCGGTCTGGACAACAGGAGAAAATCGTTGTGAGAGTGAGATTAAAAGAGAGACTGTTTTGGTTTTAAGGCAGCTATCGTTTTACGAGGTCTACGGCTTGCCCCCGCGGGGAAATAAGCGCCTGACAAGAGATCATTGTTATCCCAGGCTTGCACTGACCCTCTGGAACAGAACACTTTATTTAGGAGCTTTGGCAGGTACCGGGGCTTGTCTGGATTAATTAGGCCGGACTGTAACTCAAGCCTCTGGCCACTTTTTAAGTCTCGAGCAGCGATCTCTCTTCCGCTCCCAACTCGACTGCTGCTTCCATATTTTTCCGCGCCCGGCTAGCAAGCCGAAAACGTGCCCAGCGGGCAGGGGACAGATGTGGGGAGAGGAAAAAGGCATCTGGGGAGTCAAAACGCAGAGGGTGAAGTTGCAGATGGGGGTATTGGCAGAAAGTTGGCCTGGAGCTGACCCCTATGCCCAGCGGGAGGGGCAACAAGCTGATTTAAAGGGTCCTCTCTCCATAGGTAGTGAACGGCACTGAAAACAATGGAAAGTCTAGGAAACGTGGGGATAAAAATATTACAAAATTTCAGAATTTGGATCAGGGGTATTTATGAATCTCTCCTAGGTTGGACTGAAGGTAGAGCTGTGCGATATGGTTAAAATATAATCCACATGTTTTTTCTATATTGATCATTCTTGATATTTATCATGATATAGCAGAGGTTTTCAAACGGTGATCCGCGACAGCAGTGGAGGTGGTCCGTGAAATTAAATCCGGTTTCACTACTGAAATCACTTAAAAAAAAATAAAAAAAAAAAGTCATTTAATTTCATTTATTTTTCAAAACATTTTCAGATGATTTGGGCATTTTTGATTTGGGGCAAATTTAATGCAAATAGCTTTTTTTAATGTTTTCAACCAGTTAAAAACCCCTGTGATATAGAATTCAACAATGTGGTGCAGTTTTTATGTTAATAAAACACAAGGGGTAAATAAAGGTGCTCCTTATAACTTTGATCAAGTAGTTTCATTAGTAAAAATTGTATTGACATCCTTAAATCAATAAAATTTATGAATAAAATCAATAGTAACATATTCATTTGGACAGTATACTATACAGTATGGACAGTATACTATAAGGTGAAGCTATCAGCAGTATATCTTGCATATGTTGTCTTTTCTGCTTTTTGTAGAAATGAGTGATTATTTGTCATAGTGAACACAGCACACCACCCGCAAATCTGACCTCTGCATCCTGACCCATCCGTGAAAGAACAGTGGGCAGGTTTTTTGGCACCAAAGAAGTAAGACTTTTGGCCACCATGGCTGACTGACCGCCAGGACGGACGTCAGAGCTGTACATTAGTTTGACTACACACACACCACGCCGATTTGGAAAAGAACTTACTCATGTACATAAAACAGCATCTTTTGCAGACGATCACATGCAAAAAAAACGTGTTCCTCTCACCCAAACAGAGTTGTAAATGTTCAAGGCATTCGGGCAAGCAACACTGCTTGGCTATTGGTCCAACATTACGCCAAGTCACGTGATGACACACATTTTATTATCAAACTTTAGAACATAAGTGTATCGTTATCAGAAAGATAATTTTCTAGAAAAATATTGAGTTTTATAAACCAGCACTAACAAAATGAAAAAGAAGGAAGCTACGTCTCTCAGCAGCAGATCCTCTCACAGCTGTGGCCCTGTCACACTGCCCCCTGTTGTCTCTTGTTGACGTCTGCACCTGTGTGTATATTTGTGTGTGTGTGTGTGTGCACAAGTGGAGAATGAGCTCACCTCTTCCAGGCGGATGCTGTTTGATCACAGCGAGAGCCGGATCCACTGGCTCCATCACAGAGGCTGTCTGAACGGCGGCCCGCACCTTGATCTCTGCAGACCTCTTCAGAGACACACGGGATGACTCTCTCTGGACTGCACACACACACACACACAAACACACGTTTTCCGTGGTCTTTTTGACTTAGATCTTTTGCCAAGACAATACATTTTTGATTGAAAGCATAAATGTCAACCACTTGATTTACAGGTGAGGAAACCACATTTGTAAAAGACTTTTTTTAATGTGGTGAGGAGTAGGAAAGTAAAGATACATCAAACCGCACCGATATTAGCGGTGAAAATCATGTGTTTCATCACAATATGGTAATATATTGACACAACCAGCAATGGTTCCATGTCTGATGATTTCACAACGTCTGCTATTCGTTTCATTTCAGGTGTGATCGATTGAACAATATCAGATGGTGATTTAACACAATCACTAGCACTCTTCTATAATAAAACACAGACCAGCTGTACTATACAGAGTGACGTCACCCTATGCACGATGTCTGACCAATGTTATCATTTTGGATTTTTCATTACCCTATGGTCTTGTTGATTATAGAATAGATGCATCAATGCAGAGATAGTGTCCTTTGAATTTCGCGCAGCTGGCGCTAGAGCATTTTCTGTCGCATACTGTGACGTTTGACCACTTATAATAGCACTGGCACTTTGAAGGGCATTAAAAAAAAAATCCGTTTGAACAACTACAAAACATTAAATCTAAATATTCACACAAAATGGCTCTAACAGTGGCTAAAACCTGTTTACGTGTAAATAAAGCCCTAAACGTATATAAAAATATGCGTTTATAAAAATACCTAGACACATGTAAACAAGCCCTTAATAGTACAAACGTCCTGTGGTAAAATAACATTACCCCACGTCTTCATGTAAAACGATTCCTGTCCGAGAAGTACTTTTTATTAAGCGCGTTCACACAGGCAACTGTAGGTCGTATCTCAGGAATAAAAAGTGTCAAATGATATTTTAGTTGTTCAAATCAGCAAAACCATCATTAAAAAGAGATATTATAATATATTTCAGACATCACAGCATTATGGAAGCAACTCTGTGCTCAGTCTTGCAGTGACAGGAGAGGGATGAGAGTTATTCTTGTTCACATAAATAAGAAATGCGAGTGCAGCTTGTTCACACTCTCCAAAGACATGTGTTCCCCTAAACAGTTACACGGGCGCTCGGAGCGATGCCGCCGGCTCCTCTGTTAAAAGGCCGAGTGGGTAGGGAATCCCCCCTCCAGGTCCTGTCGGAGTCAAGCAGGCGTGAAGTGTAATGGTCCAGTAATTTTACAGACCTTCTGGCTTACAAAGAAGTGAGAGCAGAGGCATCAAAGCCCAAGACAGAGAGCCAGGTGTGTGAGGGATAGAACACGCTCCCTGAAGTAAAGCAGCATGGATATTAAGAGATGACAGGAGAGACTTGCTGTCAGATTTTGGAATGATAAATCAGCGTGCCAATGCTATTGGATGATACGGGTTAACTGCGGGTGTTTAAATGGTTATAAATTACAAGTAGACAAATAGAAGGAGTATTCTCACTGTGTAGATTGCATCTTCACTGTTTGCGTTTTTTATTTGACTATCAAAACATATTTTGTTCTATTTATTATTCCGTTAACAGTGCTACATTTTTGTTGGTATTTACGAAAACACTGCACTGTGTTAGTTTAACTTATTGAGGACTCCCAAGTAACCTGACATAAAAGTTATGATGTATTTACAATGGATATGTGTGCGTATATTTATATAAATCAAAATCAGTCTATGAAATGCTTGTTTCTCTACAAACTCTACTCAAAATCTAAGCTTCAGGTTAGGGCTGTGCGATAAGACCAAAATCCCTGTATATACCATATATATCACAACATGGTACATTTTCTGTAAATTCTGTGCAACTTTCGCAAGTAAAATCTTGAGTCTGTGCGCACACAACTCTGCCTACACGCGCACTCGAAACACTCAGCACAGGCTCATAATTGATACAGGTGCCATAATTGACCTATATTTTTACGCAATAGATACTAAAACACCTGTTTGTTGAGCAGTTTTATTAGTTAAAAACACATTTTGTTGTGGCACTCTAATACACCGGCGCTTTTTACACTGTTGAAAACACTGCTTTTTGCTGTGCTCTAGTGACTTGTGATTAAATGCTGCTTTGTACACTGTAAAATGTCTGTAAAAGGTGGTGTCTTTTTATGGCGCTCTAGCGAGAGGTCTTTAAGGCGAATTGTGGCGCCTTTGGCGTTCCATAGGTCTCTCCATGTTTCCAGCGCGTGTATAGACAGCTGAGCAAGATTTTGCTTGCAATGTTTCTGGAATTAAGGCACAAATACATCTCCATAGCATTCTCTGTGCCTACATCCACGTGGAACTGTGATGACTACTGCAAACCCTCATTCAAACCGTAAAGAAATATTGCCGTAAACAGCGTATTTTGCCACACCACTAAATAAACCATGTACTGTATATAATAGAAACATTAGAAGTTTTAATTTCGGCGTCCAACATATTTTATCATATCGCACAGCCCTACTTCAGGTTAATCTTAAAAACATCACATTCATAATTTGAAATGAACATAAGAACTCATTCCATGTCGGTGTGCAGCATGCATTTTTGAGTGATGATTGTTACATATCCAGCTCTCACTTTTATCCAGGGATTTCTCCACGGCTGCTTTCATGGGGGAAGCGATCTTGCGGACGAAAGTGAGATGCACCGTCTGCCCCGACTGCCTCATCACGTCCAGGACCTCCTGGTTGGTGAAGCCCTGGAGGTTTACTCCGTTCAGCTGCTCCGTTCAAAGGCAGACAGGAGAAAAGACAAAAAGAGAGAGAGAGAGATGTTAAACGTGCGGGCACAAGTAAAACATTCCCAGAGAACAAAACCAGCAGAAGACACATTAGCAGCTTGCCGATGTTTAGACATGAATTGTGCGAGCTCAATCAGCGGCACGTCCTGACAGCTGCTCAACCCTGCTCTTATTAAACTGCAAACAAATACAAAGTGAAGGAGACGGCTTGCTGGGCTGGTGTCCTACTCGTCTGTGGATTCTTGTGTGTGTGTGTGTCTACATGCACACAGGGTTAATTAAGGTAGAGCTCATTAAAAAGTAATTAGCAGCCCACCGCTATTATTCTGTCATAGACCCTGATTTTCCCGCTCTGCTCCGCAGCACTGCCTGGGACCACACTCTTCACACAAACCCCCACAGCGTCTACAAAAGGAAAGAGAGCGATGGAGATAAAGTGAGATAGATCAAATAGAGATTATTACTCTTATTACTATTATTATATTCAATATAATCTAAATGATATTTAGACAACATTTATTTTTACCGTCACTGCTCGAGGCGTTGTAGCCAACAATGGAAATGCCCAGACTCTGGCCCTCCTTCTTCTTCAAAGACACTTCATGAATCTCATACCCCTCCAAGTTGGGCTGCGTCCAAAACACGACACAATAGAAAATTAAACACGTGATTTTCAGATGACACAATGGAGTGATTTTAGACATTTGATAATCACACTCCACACCACAGAGCAATCTATTAGTGTGTATCAACTCTTCAAATTAGTCAAACTGAAGCATATTTATGAACTGTTTATTTATTCACCCATAACTTCGGCAAACGCTGACTGATCTCAAGAAATGCATTTACTGTTGCATTCAGAATTACAACTGCAGCAAAGTAGTTATTATATTGCACCATCACACCTTAAATGTGTAGATACAATACAGCTGGTCCCCGACTTACAATGGTTCGATTTACGATTTATTGATCTTACAATGACGATACCGACACATCAAGATTGTTAAAATATTTCATGTTTTGCGTGGCAGGAAAACGCAGCAGCGGATGTGGTACGATCAGTTGGGATGCTGCTGGGATGTGCAAATTTACTACCTTGTGGGATGCCTCACTCTTGCTAGCGATCAACAGAGTCTGTGTTAGAGCGCATTATTTCGCATTTTTGGTGTTCCAAAGCCCAGTTTTTGCGGAAAAAAAAGCATGTCTTCCAAACTGCAAAATTCTAAAAGACATCAACATTGTTAACAACTAGTGGAGTTCTCAAGGGAGGCTTGTGGAAGCAAATAGTTGTTGTTAAATTTGGTTGTGAACTGATATTTTATTGTTCGCTGTCAAAGTTGTCTAGTATCATTACTTTGGCATTTGACAAGATCTTGGAGCTAAATGTTTAAGATGTGATGTGCAATGTAATAGATACTTTGTCTCAAATTATGAAAAAAGGGAAAGAATCTTAAAAATGTGCTAATTTTGGCAAACTTATGAACAAATATACTGAGATCACTTTTTATCCCTTGAAAATCCTTGAAACTACTTGCTTACAGTAAAATGCCAAAGATTCTGAAGATCCTATCACTTTTGCAAAATACATTCTGTGGACCTGAACATGTTAAACAAACCCTGCTCCTGTAGATTTTTGGACAAAATTCTCACCCACATATTAAAATGGCTGTGTAGAATGTAACTTGTCAAAAATGCTTTGTTGGCAATGTTGCTTTTGTGAAATTCCCCAAAAATCCCTGCTGCGTAAACAGTACGTGCCCAAACACACACCGTCCTACTGGTCCTGCGGGCCGGTATGGGGGGAGGCGGGGAGTTGACGGGTGCCGCTGCAGGGGTAGCTGGAAGTGGAGGAGGAGAAGGCTTGGCTTCACCCAGTGGGTCTCGAGCGATCAGCATGCGCACCCGGCTGCCGCACGCCTGCAGCACCTGCACCACCTGCTCACTGGCCAAACCCTGTGTCGGAGTGTCCCCGATCCTCAGGATGTGATCACCTGTCCTCAGCCGGCCGTCCTGAGGGGTGAAAGGGATCGTATTAGATACACAAAGGGAGAGGTGTCAGGGTGCAACGATATATCAATGAATGCGTTAATATATTGTTTACATGACCAACAAAAACACAGCATCAGTTGAAAATAAAAACGGTGCTCAGACGTCATACGTGTTGTAAAGACCCTCGCCAAGCAAGCACAGCTGGTTTTGTCACAACTTGAGAGTTGAGAGCAATAACACAGGACACTGTGGCCCAGAGATGAGGAATTAAAATATCAAACGATACTTTTGTCGCCTTTTGTGATTTAATATGAATGGAAGTGTTAAATATGATTTAAGAATATGATTATGAATATGATTTTGTCTCGTACCAATCACTGACTCCTGAACTGAACACATCAAAACTGCACTGCGGCAGACTCACTGTGCACCGAATCATGTGCGCTGAAAATATATAATATTGTGTTGTAAAGACTTGTGTGATCTACACCCTTATCATACATATTGTCAAGTAACTTTATATTGTACAGGAGGTTTAATTTTTATTTAAAGCAAAGATTGTTTCTTTTCAATATCTAACTGAACTCAGTAACAAAAATGCTAAATGATACTTTAGTTGCTTTTTGTGATTTCAAATAAATGACTGATGAAACTTGTGATTTCCATGACAACTTATGACTTTCACTTTCTTATACACAAGGATTTATTTTAAAATAAAATACCAAATACCCAACTTCAAATGTATCAAAAAAAACAACAAAAAAACAAATACAGCAGCCACAATATTTATCAAAATAAAATATTAGATTTTCAAAATATTAAAAATACTTTTCCCCCTCAAGGCATTTTCATCACTACAGTCAATAGAACATGCGGACATTTCAAACAAAACAGTAGTTTTTAAATTGTACTGTAAATGGTAGAGAATGGGGTTGCCAATCCTCCGTGTTGCTGTTGCAGCACACATAGGTAACTACAGTGGACACAAAACTCCTAGGCATGACACATAATTATACCAGGCAATGGCGTAGCAATGACAATTCTGAAATGTAGTCTGATTTTGATAAAAAAAAGAGAAGGCATTTTCATCATTACAATAAAGTACAAATAGCAAAATAATATTTTGTATTTGAAATACACATTTTAAATACATGTATCAGAAATACTGCCCATCCCTGCTTATACATAAGTGAAAGAAGTTTTAACAAAGACTAGGTGGCATCTGCTTCTGGACAAGTTTCGTAGTAAAATTGGACCTAGATGTGCTTTGGGCATCTAACACTTATTAGAACTAGAAAAATATTCTAATTCACTAGAAGAAAATGAAATAAATTTGTTCTCTCGCTTTGTAGTTTCAACACAAATATTAAAAAAGAGAAACCTGGACGTCAATCATGCCTCAGCTCACGGACTAGACTGTGTAAATTTGGCTTTTAATAATCTATTACCTGAATAAAATTCTCCTGTGGAAAGAGAAAAGCAATGAGTTTAACTCTGATGGAACTGAAATGGCTTCCCGACCGCAGACTTTCAAAATCTCACGATCCTGTCTTAATTTTCGGAGAGAGCCATAAAGCTCCACTTTTTCAACAGCTAAAGCCTTCAAACTTACGACCGAACCTGGCCCGGGTTCCAACAGGTGACAAACGCGCCGCAATAACCTCGGTAATTAAAGTGTCGCTCTCTCTCTCCTAAGGCCTTTCCTCCCTCCTTTCCCGGGCCAACCTTCAGCTAGCGGGGGATTCAGACCAAACGGACCACGAGAGTGGGGGGGGGAAAGGGGACGGACTAAAGAATCATTCGGCGCAGACCGACCGGGCCGGAGAACGCCAGCCTTTGTGGCAAAAGAAGACATGAAAGGGCGTTTTGATGCATCGACGTTGCGAGGCAAATCTCCGTGTCCCGGCCCCCCGTCTGTGTGTGCAGGACGGCGGGGGAGCATTGAAGCCTGCTGCAGCCATTAAAGGCTGAAATGGGAAACGCCAGCGATAACAAAGGCCCAATTTTGACAGCTTTTTTGGAGCATAAGATCCAGTGATGTGTGAAATGCAAGCGCTGTGCCTTTTGAACAAGAAGGGTTTTGTTGCCCAAGCACTGGACACTGGCAGGAAGAGGAGGAGGAGGGAAGGAGAGAGAGAGAGAGAGAGAGAGAGAGAGGAAGGGAGAGAGAGAAAAGAGGGTGGTTGTGTGTGTGTGGTTTCAAAACAGGACAGTGCTTTTTTCATCCAATCCCTATCCCTTTTGTGTAACTCAATTCAGCACAGCGAAGAGCATTAACAGTTTTTTTCCCACCATGTTAAATCTGAGTGGCTCTGGAATGAAACACAAAAGATCAAGATCAAGACAAATCTAAATGGGATTGGTGTAGGTGAACACACGCTGTGTCAGGACCTTTCTGCTCAGAGCAGAAAACACTCTTTCTACTGCTTTTAAAGGGGGAGAGAACTTAAAATACTTTAATACAGTATTTTAAAATAATTTAATTACAGTGCTACCTCACTTCTTCTCCCCCTACAATACCGTGTGAAATGACAAATATCACAAAGAGCCACGTTAACAACGCATGACATTAGGGGTGTGCAATGTGATGAAATATATCTGACGACGAAATGAAAACACACTGTTAACAGCGATATTTTATTTGTGGTTTGGATGAGGGTTTGAAGTAGTCACCATGCCGCCACGTGGATGCAGGTACAGAGAATACTATGGCATTATATGTGTGCCTTAATTCTGAGCACGCAGCGAAACGTTCACAAGCAAAATCTGGTGTCTGTGCACACAACTCCGCCAACAAGCAAACTCCAAATCTTCCGCTCGCTCAGATCTACACATACGCTCAAGTCCCACCACGAACTGTTTGGAGGAAATTCAAGGTTGTAGAAGGAACAAAATCTTGAAAAACAAACCAAGCACCACATTTTATACAGGAAATTGCAAAATTGCACAAATGCCTCCATTTCGAACCAAATCAAACACTCAACTGGTATTTTTGATCTTAAAGTCAGAATTCCAGTATTTATTTTGTACTTTGACCTGACACAAAATGAACTTGTATGACAAGAACCATCAATTGATTGGCATCTCTATCTTTCCATCACAAAGCTGCTGTCATTTCATTGTTTATGTACAAAAAATTGTCAAATTTAACGCAGCACGCTATTTTCAACAAAGTCAAACAACTCAGCACTCAAACATTATTTCTGAACAAAACTGTCATTTATATTGAACTTAGACCAGCCGAAAAAACAACCCGTCATGTGTAGAACCATCATTGCTGGTGTATTTGTGGAGGCCGGGAGCATTTTTTTTTTTTTTTTAACATTGATTCTTATGGGGAAAATTAACTTGGAACTCACACTTTTTGGAATTCGAACCGCCTTCTGGATTGGATTAAGTACCGAAATACCACACTTAAATTCTACGACTGGTTTATTAATATGCCTATTTTGCAGAATGAAAAAACCAAACCAGAGAAACCCCAAAGAACAAAATCAAATGGTTAGTGCCATTCTGTTAACTGCAGGAAAAATGTAGTACTAGTTATTTAAAAGACACTACAGTTAACTGTTTAGAATGTTTGCTTCTATACCAAGATAAAACAAATAAGAGGATGACAGACTTATAAAACTCTCGCATGCGTGGGCCTGCTGAAAAGTGACTGTGAGAAACTTGTGAGGAATTCATCTAAACACAAACCTTATCAGCGACGCTGTTTGGAACCAAAGTCCGCACAACCACTCCAGAGGCTTTCCCACCAACAATCCCAAAACCCAGACCTGAACCGTCATTCATCAGCTCGATCTCCTCCACATGTCCCCACTGCTCCTGTAAACACACACACACACACACACACAAGGCAATGAAAATAGAAAAGAATAAGTCATTTTCCTGCATTCCTACATTTATCTCCATAACTTCTCAGCTCAAATGAACAGAGAGAGATGTCAGTTATCAATAAAACTACACTGTTAGAAGTACACATTAAAAAAGTGATCTCTGTATCCTTATTAGGGGTGGGAATCTCTAGGCACTTCACGATTCAATTACAGTTCAGAGGGCTGCGATGCAATTATGAAAACATTATCAATGCATCTTGATGCATCTTTTTTCCAGTGGGCAAACACTGAAAAATTCAAATTCAAATGGAATTAACCCATTCAATTTCAATGCATTTGCTTCAATTTTTTATTAATAAAACAAATGGAATAGAACTGGAAAGTTGCATATCTTTGAGATGGGATGTTCCAAAGTGCGCAACATAGTGTGCATATGGCATTTTTCGATGTCCAGCAGTGAGAGCGTTCGTGAGCAAAATCATGTTTTTACGCTCACAACTCTGCTTTCATGCTCACCTTGACTCCGCGCTGCGTTAGAAACGTCAGAGCCGTGTAGAGACAGAGTTGTGTCCACTCACTACATTGGATCAACATTGAACATCAACAGTACGACCAATTAAAATGTAGAAAACCTATGTTTGACATTTCTGAATCGGTTTAGAATTAGAGGCCGACTGAGTTTGTTCTATAGCTGGCGCCAATGTTTAGAAGTCAGGGACGGCCGATGGCCGATATATGTTGCCAATTTTTTTGGCAGATAATTGATGATAAAATAGCACACTCATAATAACAGATACACAAAATGTATTTTAACACTGACTTAAAGCATACCTTGAATGTTCATTTTATACTAATACTGCACTATACTGTAAATAAAAAATGTTGTATAAACCAATTTATCATGCTGAAGTTTTTATTAGGTCTTAAGAACATAAGTGTAAATTTAAATATAAGTTTAAACAACATAAATAAAAATGTTAAATATAACTTAAAATAAACTAAACATAAATAAACAATCTGGAGTGTCATCGCGTTTCGAGCAGTTTTCTCAGTCATGCACCGTTGTGAGCAGCTCTGTCTGTCACCAACACGCATGTTCCACCTCACATAGCAAAATAAAAAGACCATCTGGGCCGATATGGCAATAATTTAACCCGGTGGCTGATAATAGACTACACCTTGAATCATTACCTTTAGGGTCATTATCATCTTTTGTTTTGCAATTGAATCGCGGTCGCTCTAGTCAGAGATCGCAAGTATTCTAAAAGTTTTCAACTGAACTGTTGCGCAAAAAGAAAGCTTTGCGCACCGTAAACCCTGAACGCATACCTGTTTCTTTTCTACCGTAAAATGTTCGGACTTCGCACAGTGTTTACACATAAATAGTGCGAGTGTCACATCAGGGTAATTATAACATGCAAATTATACAGGTACAACATGCAGTGAAATGCATCCTGATCCGCTCTTTTAACTGTGCAATTAGGCATATTAGCAAAATAGAGATACAAATACAAACTTAAATAAGGAGGTCAGGGAAAAAAGACAAAAATAAAACTATATCTTATATACAATAAGGTACATAAAGTTGTATATGTGCAGACGGCATGGAGTACAATTTTAATTTTGAAGAGGAGGTGGGCCGATTGTGTGCGGCAGCCGGGGGGACTGGTCGCTCGCATCTTTAAAAAAATTGCAGGCTTCAGGAATTCGAGCTCAAGTTAAAAGCAAAGATCTGAACTTAAGTCTCTTCTGAAAGTTCTGGCTGGGGTCCTTCACATGCGGTCACACTCAAACGTGCTCCACAGCGACAACAACACGGAACTGCCTGCAGATGTGCCCGACTAGAAATCGGCGTATTACACACGAAAATCGGCCAAATATCGTGCCGATATATCAGTCGATCTCTATTCAGAATGGCCAAATCCTGCGTCACAATGCATCATTTTTTCCACCATAACTTTATTCATAATTTAAATACTGACCAATTTTCAAAAACCTTTCACTGTTGCATTTAGAATCAAATCAGCAACAAAGTGATTGTCTTTATTATATTGCCCTCCACATCTTAAACATGTCACTACAATACCTTACAAACAGCTATATTAATAATATATGATGCATGACAGTGAATAATATCTTTCACAGTGAACAAAAAATGTCTCAAGTTATAATTTAAAGAAATGATATTTGACAAAATTCAACAATTATTTTTTTAAGCAATTTGTATGCATTCCCTTTCACATGGATACAAGTACAAATTAGGAAAGTAGTTAGCAATGACACGTTGCTCCGGACAAATTTTTTCAATTGATTGTAGTGACATGTTTTAAGTTTAGTCAGCAATATAATAGTCTACAATGTAACATGTCCGTGTAGGTTCTCGCGTGTACAGGACACTGTAGACGTACGTTGAGAGCTTGAATCAGATGCAACTGGACTTCTTGTAAGGTTCTTGAACATCAATGAAGTTCAGTTGTCTTCGATTCAAGCTCTCAAGATCTATCATATAACACAACTTTGCTGCAAATTTCATTCTGAATGTAACACCACAAGATTTTTGAAAATCAGTTATCATTTGCCAAAGTCACAGTCAAAGCTACAGAGTTCTCTTTATGCACGTTCAAAATATCAGCCTCCTGAGTCAAGACAGAACAGACCGGCGTTGACTGGACAAATAGTCTCACTGCACAAAAGAGCGAGAGCTAAAGTCTGACCTGAAACCATTCATCACAGGAGAGACCTTACGAGCCAAAAATTTCTAATGAACGTGTTAAATGTCACGCGCATAAGCCACCGATCAATGTCAGGGTCAGGAAACCCCACGAGTGTCTTTCTGCGGCCGTTCCGACTGTCCGCTCCCACATCGCCGGCGCTTCTAATCACCAGACTCTCCTTGGGCACTTATTAATGACCCACAATCAGAACATTTCGTTTCTCTTATTACCCGGCCCTTATCTGATGGGTTACTTCCTCAGCAATTTTCCTGCTATCTAATGAAACCCTTCCTCGGCCCGCAGCTCTCGGGAGACAAAGCTTTGCGCTGACGCTTATCCCCTTGCTAAAGAAGAGAGCCATTTTCCAGATAAGAACTGGAGGGAACGAGCAACACCCGTGCTTCTGCCGCTGCAAAGTTTAGTTTCCGAACTATCAGGTGAACTGCACAGTTGGAGAGGGTTTGTGCCGCTTTTTAATCAGGGTGAAAACGGAGTTGCATCAGACTTGCACTTAAAATGAAAAATACAGACGAAGGATTAGTGCAGAGTGATAAAACTTGAGATAATATCAAAAGTAGTGGCTCAAGTATCAAAAAGTAGAAAGATATGCTGTCAACAGCATGAATTAATAAATAGGGGTGTAATGATACATTGTTCTACGCTAATTCAGTTATTAACGAGCTCACATCAATAGCTTCATGAAAACATCAGACATCATACTGTATCTACTGTAACATCACTTCATTTTGAACAGGAGGTCTATTTTTATTTTAAAGAGCAGATTGTTTTTCATTTAAATATCTGCTTTTCATAAAAAAATAATTAAACATTTTAATTATGTTATAATTAGGTGAGCAATCACATATTGTCCGATTTTATTCCACACGTTTTCTGACCGCTGATCCTCCTACAGGTTTTGTGCTAGAAACCTCGTTCCAACTCTGCAACGTGTGGTCTACTGTGGTGTGGGGGGCTTGTATACACGCATTTGATACTCACACTCATTCGTGAGTTCTGTCCATTTTTCCGGAACGGAATCCGCTTCGACCTGCGCTTGTCTTTTTCTCGCTTTTATCGTCCCTCGTTCTTTCCCCATTCACTTCAATGCATTTTAATCAAAGTCTTTCTACTCGGTCAGTTTTCATGTTACAGCTGCAAAACTTGAGCAAACACATTAGCATTTTCTTGTGGAAAAGCATCTCCAGCTACTTTTTGTGATTCAATTTGAATTAAAGTATATTAAATCAGCATGTGATGCTGAATGGAATGAATGGAATTGAAATCTTTTTTGTAGTAGATTTTGTGATGTCGTAGGTGTGAAGGAATTTTTTTTCACTAATTATTCTTAAAGATCCTAACTGTAAGTAGAGCGAGTTGGTCAGGTGACTTCCTCAAGACCTTGTCTAGCTGATTACACGACAGTCCACGACAGTAGATATCAAATCGTTGTCCATTGAATCAATATAATACTGTATTGTGATCAAACTTACTAATACTTACTAATACTAATAAAAAGCTTTACTGAGCATCTTTATTTATTCATTCATTCACCATCCAATCTGCTCAATCCCAACTGGGGTCTGGAGGGGGACTGGAGCCTATCCCGGGAACTTACCGCAAGGTGTGGAACAGCCCTGGGCAGGCGCCAACACACCGCAGGGCACACACACCCACACAATCACACTCTCGTTCATAACTTACGGGCCCAGTGCCGAATCGCCAATTAACCTATAGTGGATGCTTTTGGACTGTGGGAGGAAACCGGAGCATCCGCGGGAAACCACACAAACACGAGCAAAGCATGCAACCTCCACACAGAAAGGCCCAAGCAGGGGCTCAAACCCAGGACCTTCTTGCTGTGAGGCGGCAGTGCTAACCGCTGCGCCATCGTGGTAGCATAATGGTTAGAGTTCACCTGGAAGGTCGCTGGTTGGAATCCCAGAGCGGTAAAAGTACCACTGAAGCACTCATGAGCTAGGTACCATCCCCAAGGACTGCTCCCCAGAAGGGAGCTTCATGGAAGGGTTAAACGCAGAGGTCACATTTGATTGTGGTGCAATATGTGCGGTGCTGTGGTGTGTTCACAATAACAAATAATCACTCATACCAAAATCGATCATTTTAGGACAAAATATCGTGACAGTACTGTCCAGCACAGTACTGTCCAGCACTACAAATATACTCAAAATCAAGGATTGATGAGAGTTCAGGAAAACACACTCAGGTTCAAGCACAACAAAGACAAACCCGCTGATTGCACTTTGGGAAGAGACCAAGTGAATTACGATACCTTCAGTGTTGTTAATGCAAACATATAATACAGAGACACATATCTATCCCAAACAGCAGTGTTTTTACAAGGATAAAGCAAAAATAAACTGCTATATATTAGAATCAGCCTTAATGAGAAAATTATTGTGGGAGGCAAGGAGCAAAATCTTTGGGATTTCTGGGAAAACGGCTCCTTCGGGACAGAACAGCTCAGGACACGGCTTCCCTTTTATTCCTACTGGACCAGGCATCCCCTAAACAACAGCTCTGGAGCAAGGGACGGGCCCGCTCCGAAACGTCTCTGTGCACTATAATTACGGCTGGAGATATTTTTAAAATGCTTCAGAGGCCGGGTTCATGGAAAGACAGGCACCAGGGTGCAGGAACTATGGGGAAACATGCCGAAGGTTTGCCTGCATGCTACGCCTTTTAAGGCTCAGGACCATGAAGCAGCGATCCCCTGGAGCCCGGGAAACCTTACACAGATAAATATTTTTTCAGCTTTGTGCAGTAAGGGAACAGAGTGAGACAGTGAGGGGATTTAAGGATGGTTTAAATATAGCCATTACACATAGTGCCTGTTGATGTTTTACTGAGTGATATCGTCGCTGAAAGGCAAGACACACCCCAATCTATTAACGCATCTATTAATCTATTAAAGCATCTGTCTCCACATGATAGGCGTTAAAATGTTTACAAATTGATATTCATTGAACGCTGCATTCTTCCTTTATTGGACACCAGGATTGGAAAATTTCTGGATGGATTATATAACTCAAGCAAAACAAGAAGAGCATAAATGTTATGAAACCTTTCGTTGAAACTGTTTCCTCTGTTTTTGCTTTCGTGGCTGGGGCACTGGGAGCCTCGTGTAAAGCTGCATTTGTCGCTAAATCAAATTTTCTCCCAACGCAGTGTGCAGGTAGGAATTTCGGCAGAATGATAAACAAGATCAGTGCTAGCTATTATTTTGTTACAGCCAATCATGACATTTGGTGACAGGTAGTTAAGCCGGGCAACAAGCAATCAAAAAAAATGCGGACTTTTGCCTAGTGCTCCATTAAACCCGACCTCAGGAGAAACACTGCATGAATTAAACAAAGGCAAAGGCCTGGTTTTGATACGCAGGATGTGGCACCGATCCAAGGGCATTAAAACAATACGAGCAGTAAAGGAGGGCATTAAAAAAAAGGCAGCGAAACACACACAACTAAGCGGGCAGAAATAAAATCTAAATAACATCATTTATCTGGCTTTTAAAAAATCTCCCACCATGTGCGTTCACACTAAGACCTTCACTTGAGCGGTATTTAATTAAAGTGGACGAGGGGGAACGATTGTATTTATTGTTGGAGGCTTGAGTTAATCAGCTTCATCTCAGGGCTGTTGATCTTTTCCCAGCTCATTTTCCCTCTCGCCGAGTTTATTTCTCTCTCTTTCCTCTCTCTCTCCCTTTCTTTCTCTCTGCTGAGGGAGAGAACAAGGATCTTTTAGACAATCACAACATTCTCGTTTGCTCATCTTGCCTCCGCTCGGCTCAGGTTGACTGAGAAAATTACCTGTGTGTTCTTTCAGCCCTCCAGGTGTTGGAGTAGAGCAAGTTTGGCAAAACCTCATTTTCAGAGCGCTCTTATTGCAAACTTAACATCCTTACCCGTTTATCCCAAGAGAAGGAAAACGTTACGGTACTGTAAGACCTAACAGATTTAACAACTTGAATAACAATAAGACTTAAAATCACGAAAACCACCTTAGGCCAGTGTTCCAGGCCCTCGTTTACGTTCCGCACTAAACACGTGTCTAACGTAAAACACTCGCTCACCACAGTAAAATCACCTGAATTGGCCCTACCGCAGGAAGAGATCCAGATGGAAGAAGGCTGGTTTTGGGTGCAGCGTCTCTCGCCACCACCAGCTCCACTCGCTCCCTCGGCTGCTGCAGGAAGGCGATGGCCTGCTGCTGTGTGACACTCTGGTCCAGAGGAATCCCGTTGATGGCCAGAATTTGGTCATTCTCCTGCAAACCTCCATCTCTGAAGAGAACAACAACATTTAAGTTTGATAACCTCCAAAACCATTCAGCTTTTTTGGTCAACTTTTACAGAAACAGATTTCACATTGTCAAGTCTCAGACCCATACCATGTATTCATAGGAGAATACCATTGCTGTGCAAAATATTGTATATATACAGTGCAAATTTTAAAGTAGCTTTATAATTGTAATTTTATTTATCATGGTGATAAATTTTTCTATATATTTTCTTTCTCTAATCCAATCTATTTGTTTTAAATGAATTCATAGAAGTAACCTGAATGAACCATGCTACATTTCACTACAAGTTGTGCCTGTATGTGACAAATAGAACATCTTAGAAGGAGGAATCTTATAAAAGGGGGTAAAAAAGCATTTAGACTCACCTTGCCGCCACACTCCCAGGCTGCACCTGTTTGACAAAGACTCCATGAGCTCCCACACCATCAGGCCTGAGGCCCACTACACTGAAGCCCAGTCCTCCAGACAGCGGCCTTAGCAGACTCACGTGCTCAGTCTTCCTTCCCTGTACAGAGGACACAAGCTGGATGATTACAGTAGACTATAATGCATCAGCTAAAGCCCTGTTCAACTGGATACATCTATTTATTTATCAATCGACACAATTTTGTTTTATATGCAAATGTGTATGTGGGAGCATATACTTCTGTTAATCAAAATACTAGAAACAATTAATTATGTATATACACCGGCACTGGGTATGAATGCAGCGTGCGTCTTACTTTTGCCGCTGCATGGAGCCATCTCTGAAACTGCTCCGAGGACGCTGAGGACATGGTTGTTCCGTTAGACATGACAGATCCCAGGCTGCTCCCTGGACGACTAGCGCTGACAATCAGCTGGCCCTTCCTGGAGAAACTGAATTCGCTACTTGCGTCTGGAGGCATTCTGTGTAGCTGCAGCCCAGAGATAGACATTTCATAGACTGGATGAAAGTAACCATTATTAATCATAAAAGTTTAAAAAATGCACTAATAATAATAGTAAAAATTATATTTATTTAGCACCTTTCATACTCAAATACAGATCAGGAAAAGAGACAAGCAGTGTCTCTGGAGTATCAATATGTGTAAGATGATAATATGGACAAATAAGACATATATAAGACAAATATGCACAATAAGAAATACAAAAGAAACTTAAACACAACAAAGCCATAGCAAATATTTTAAAATATTTTAAAACTAAACATTTAAAATAAATTAAAGGAGTGGGGGAATGGGGCTGCATAAATTAAAAATAATTATTATTAAAATCCTGCCAATACATGGCGTCTCTACAAATATCCGAGGATTTAGATAAATGTTGGTTCATGTTAATGAACATGAAATAAACTTGAGTGGATTATTGCTGACAGCACAATATGATGCATAATAGAGATATTCATTTTACAAGTCAAATGCAGCCGTTTGCCACTGGACGACGCAAAACAATAAGAGGAGAGCAGCCATGCCCTACAGCCTGAAGGAAGAGGAAAAACGCAAGAAAAAAATCAATACATTCCTCTGCAGTTCTCCCCACTCCCAAACAGGTAATGTATTAATGACCTTTAGACTCACATTGTGGAAACTTATCAGTCTTCTGCTTATTTAGGCCGGGCTGACCGAGCAGGTTGCTGGCCATTTCATCAATATAGCTCAGACAAGGCAGTTACTCAAAGCGAGACAGTAGATATTAAGGCTTGATAGATCCACAAAGAAGAAATTTGCAGCCGCCCTCCCCTGTATACACAACAGGATTTCACCTGACGCATTCATAGGCGCTTGCCTGACCTTCCCAGCACTTAGAATATGAAGGCAGCCTTCCGTTATTGCCATTATCTTAATTTGGCGTGCGGATTGTTTATTGTGCGGAGGGTTCTTGTGTCAATAAAAACTCTGGCTGAATACAAATAGCAACGAGGTGGAGTTTCAATGTCTCGGCTCAGCAGTAAAGAACCATGATGCACGATGCCTTTAATCAGAGACCAGTGCAGTGGAAATATGCACCATTAGTCATTAAGAAATGCATCAATATCGAGTAGGACAGTACAATATATCGTTTCAGGACAGCCATGTGCGCATGCTTGATAGTCACAACGCCGGACCTGCAACGTCAAGTAAGACGAATCAAACTCAATCAAACTGTCACACTTGAACTTTTTTGCTGCGTGATACAGGAGTGACTATTATATCAATACAATGATGTCAATGAGAGTTAACCAGTGTAAATAAAATGCATAATTTCCACTTCATAAGTCACAGTGCTCACCTGCTTTTGCCTTTTGTACTTTGAGACCTGTACTGTACTGAACTGCACAGCAAGGTATACTGTATAGCTTGTGTTTTGCACTCCAAACAAGATAACATTTTTATTTTTTCTATATAAATGAACTGCCCTAAAAATCACCCCAAACATTTTTATCTGAATGATTTTTTTCTGAAATAAAGCTATTTCCCATTTGGTAAAATTCCTGATATTTTTCACAGGAAAATATCAAGCAGCCCTTATATCAAGATATTAATAATGAAACTATTCACTATGGCTTTTTAACTATTATGAAAGGCCTGCACAAAACAAACTTCACTTGAAATATTTGACAAATACAGGAAAAAGATACTGGTCAAATATGGAAGAGTAAAGGTGATAGAGCAATCGATTTATTGGCCCAATGGTGGTAGTTCTTGCAGTAGGATTTGAACCCATGACTTAATGGTCCATTGACGAGTATTCTCTCCCAATTCCTAGCTACAGGAAGTCTCTCTGAAGCAACCTGGGGTTAAGCACTTGCTTAACTTTTGGGATTCAAACCATCACCCACACAGGGTTTTATCACCTAGACCACTGCACCACCACCATCACAGTAAGAACAGTCTGATTACCATTTTGCCTTAATACCTCATAAATCTGAAAAGATGGTGTGCTCTCTGTTAAAACTTAATGTGCGAGACTTCAGTCTTAAGGCTGACCTGGTCTTTGAGCTGTTTGACAGAGTGCTGCAGTGTTAATATATGGCCGAGCAGAGGACTCTGCAGTGCTTCCTTCAGCGCTCCCAGCCTCTCACTATGAGTCCATTCCTCACGCTGCATCAGTTTGGACTGCAGCCTCTCCAGGGCCTGAAGCACCTGCTGCCGTTCGGCTGCAGACACTTAAAAAGAACACAGAAATACACACAGGCATTATAAAATAAAAAACAATGAACATAAACACTAACAATGCTCAAACAAAAACTAAATTACAATCTGCAATACCTGTTGGCACATTTTCATACATAGTTCCTCCTTTGACAGCCTGATGTAGTGAGATCTGTAAGGGCAAATGCAGAGGGGTCGTGAACAGCCTGCATTAATTCTACTTTACCAGCACATAAATCTCCATTTAAAAGCACCAAAGGGCTGGAAATAAGTTGGGAGAGAGTAGAGGCATCTTTAACTTCAGACACTATGGAGAGATAAAGATATATATTACTGTTAATAATATAAATGTCTATTTTAAGAACACACATTCTATAAAAGTTCTATATATTTGTTTTTTATATATATTTAGTCTCAGGAACAAATCAGGGTGTACTACACTACATGTTGTACTTGTATAAATATGCATGAGGCAAATGAAGAATTTCTGATCATGAACTTGAGAAAACTGATATAAAAAAAACTTAAATAAAAGATTTTAAACCTATATAGCATGTATAAAGAGGATCCTGTACCTTTACGTCATGCCGGTTTCGGTTTGGTCAGGCTGAAACGCTACATTAGCAACAACAACTGAAGATAAATACCTTAATAAAACGACTACTTACAGAAAACTATAACATTTAAACCGCTTCACGGATGGATTTGGAATAAATCCAATAAAGACGAACGTTTTGGAAAGTCCTAAGCTGTGTTTTATGGCGACGTTTCAGCTGAGATTTTTTTTTGTTGTTTTCAGCGCCCTTTACCTGAGGGACGGAAGTGGGAGGGGCTTCTTCATCCCACCTTAAAACAGGAAGTATGTAGCGTAATAACAGTATATTAAGACTATAAAATAATAATAGTAAATCCCTCAACATATGTGAGCAAAAACGAAAGACTATTACCACAAAGAATTCCCCTAAAAAGAAAGTTTGTTCGTAATGTGGCTACTGAACGATGCCGACAGTTCCTGTTCACATAAAACACATCACATAACGACATCAACAGGTGCATGACTCATTAGAACTTAAGCATTGTGACCCAAGTTAGTGACAAAGTTAGCTTTTAAGAACAATAAAGTTTCAGTTTATCGATAGGAAATAATAAAGCTGATATTTTACTAACTACTGATTCACAAACCTGTCGTTTCCCCCCTCACGCCAAAGCTTCTGTCAGGTGTTTCGCCTGGTTTATGGGCGAACCTGATCAGCTTTGATAAGGCACTGGAATGGCAGAGTGAGTTTAGAAAGTTTGCTTGTTAGCTTAGCTTGGCTAAACCAGATCAGAATTAATTCAAAGTTTCACGGGAACCGTTGGAGCCGAAGTTCTAACATGACATAACTTCATTTCGTTGACAATACGAACAGAACAATAACTTGAAAGACCAAACACACGCCAGCTAACAACCTGACATGATGGTTAAAAAAAAGTTCGGCGAATATTCTAACGTTTAGTTTGGCCACGTCCCAAACTGCAAACTTGCGTCCTAACTAGTATGTCAAGTCAGTGCGCCAAAGCAGTGATTTGTATACCATTTTACATACTACTTTGTAGGGTAGTATACGGTTTGGGACGAAGCCGTTTTGTCTCTTTAAGCGGACACTCCGCCCAGACAACGCTAACATTGCTAACGTGAATGAAAGCTAACGGGGAGATGTAGCATCGCTCGCGCTTGAGCTATGCTAAAGGTCCCCGATTAGTTTCATTCATCGTTAGCCACATTAGCTCCGATGAAGCGGACTTGTCCCTTTAATGAAACCCCGTCGCTGTCACGTGATGCCCTGTCCCAACATGGCTGCCTTCTGGAGCGGCTTGTTTTGTTCGCGGTCGCGCCTATACTTGGCGATTCTCTTCTCGTTTTTCTGGACCTTAATTCACAGCTTTACATATGACAGCTGTGAAAAACTTCGACCGGGACAATATCCTTTTTTCCGATTAAAGTGAATGTAGTGTTTTTTTCGTTCGTTAGCTGGCTAAATGACCAATAGGACTACGTTAGCTTAGCTAAATGATCTCATATTGCTATGGAAATCTGATGTTATTTGCCGTCATATTAACTCTGATATTGAATTATGTCCGCGGTTAAAAGTGCCTAAGGTTGAATTTTATGCTACCGCTTTATATTATTTTGTCCCACCTTGATGTAAAACATTTAGCCCCGGAACATCAGCACTTGTACAGCCCCTACAGTGTTACATATCAAAATAAAATAGATTATTTCTAAAGCTATGATAACAGTCTGATAACTCTATTTACAAATCTAACATATTATCCATAGAAATTTTGTCGTATTGTGATCTGTTGTTATTAAAGTACGAATTCTGTGTATTTGGTCTGCCAGAATATACAAAAACAAATAAGTTGCATTTTTTAAATTATTACCATTATAATATAACATTTTGTGGGTCATGACAGCAGTTTAAAATGCATTCTTTTTTCCCACGATGGTAAAAGGGGCTGCTTTCTATTCCAGTACGTCCATAACTCTTTGTTTACTAGGCTCTCAGACATACACTATTCAAGATTATTTTTCAGTCAGAATTTAAAGTTTTAAGTTAAATAAAAAAAAATTCAGTCAAAATATACTAAAACTAACTCCTTAACAACAATTACATATCTCTGCAAAAGCCCTAAAATAGATGATGCAACCCAAGAGCCAGAAAACTGCAAAGATTTAATTGCATGGGGTAAGTAAATTGTCAGGCTTTCCGGGGCTTTCTCTGCTGAAAACAATTCTTTTTTTGTAATAAAAACGTACGTTTGTTTCAGTTGAATGCCTCCCTGCCCCGAA
Organism: Distichodus sexfasciatus; assembly: GCA_032718565.1. NCBI lineage: Eukaryota > Metazoa > Chordata > Actinopteri > Characiformes > Distichodontidae > Distichodus > Distichodus sexfasciatus. The sequence continues at coordinate 1,547,501 of JAVGVS010000056.1, read as the reverse complement.
TGTTACCTGTCTGCTGTCAAACGGGACCAAGTTCAGGTTCAGTGGGGAGGAGGTTGGCTTTAATAAAAGCATCCCATGTCGGAATGTGTACGTTCAAAGTTTCATCATTTTGCACATCCGAATGTTCAAGTTGCATAATGTATTTTGCTTGTCTTATACAGACAGTATGATGGTTTGTGTTCCACTAGGACTGGATATTCATACAAAGTAGCTGTAGCTTTGTCACTCTTCCTAGGGTGGCTGGGGGCAGATCGCTTCTACCTGGGATATCCAGCTTTGGGTAAGTTATCATCTAAAAGACCTTTAGCTGTTAATGTATTCCCAGAGTGTCTTTCTGCTAGGTAGGTAGGAACATCATTTTTCTTCATAATGATTTAATCCTATCATTAATTTAAGATACAAAATTCTTAACTCATCAAATATAGGTATACATGTACTGAACTGTCTCCTGCACCATTTTCTTAGACTGTGCATATTTAAATAAAAGTTATATTTTTCACTATTTTCAGAACACACTTTATCAACATATTATCAATATTTACTTCCAGTAGTGTCTACTGTATATAAAGGAATAATGATTAAATATATACAGAAAAACAGACATTTCCACATTACTGCAAAACTGTGTTCTGACAAACTTCTCCCAACTGACTTTTGTGCATTTTAATAGTTCATAAAAAATTATTTTAGGTGTTTCTGTTCTGGCTCCTAACATAGACCCCTAAAAAGGTTATTGTGACATTATCTCAGCTAGAGGAGCATTCACATAATACATAAACACCAGACTCAACCCCAGTTGAGGCTTTGCTTTTTCTCCTGCTCTCCACATGTTTAATAGCATTCTTATCAATTAAGCACCTGCAGAAGCACAAAAGAGCTTGGCTGCTGAAGGCCTCCCTTCTTTCTTGCGCTTTTTTGTGCGAGGAGCAGGTGAAAGGCAGTCCCACAGCGTGCCCAAGCCGGTCCTGTCGGTGTCTTCCAAGCCTTGCACCTGGCCCGGCCTGGCCCGAGAGCCACTGCGCCATTCAGCCCTCCAGACCCGGCCTGGCCGAGCTCAACAGGCTCTCTGCAGGCAGCCCTTTTGATATCAGTTCTGGAATCAACATGCTTAAGCCCCTCAATGACCAATTGTCAGCGCTATTACTAACGATTAACAGTAATTATGTTTAAATTACTAGATGGGGGGAGGATTAATTAATTGCAGTTCTCTCAGACCCCTAATGGCTTAAGCCAGCCAATTATTCAATATGTGTCCAAAGTAGATGAGGTTGAAATGGAAAATTGTTGATTTTTTTTCTCTTTTTTTGGGAAACAAGTTAACACATCATTATTGCAAACAATAACGGAGGCTGGTGAATGGTCCCCGGCGTTTTTGGCTGTTCGCACATCGCAGGTTTTAAAGACGCTTTTTAACCCACCGCAAGCTGCTTGGGGCACCCCATTGTCCAGAACGCCGGCTTTCATTCTCGCCGTCTTGTTTCACCTGCAAAGGGCTGCGTAATTTCTTTGACCTGAGAAACCTGCTGTCGACTGACTTCAAAACCTCAGCGGCAGCCTGCAACAATACATGCAATCAAACGTGGCCACCTCGCACCCTCGAGCGCGGCTCTTGTGTAGCTCCCACGCCAGCCCTCTTGAGCGATTTAGACGGACCTCATATGGGTCTAGAGAGAATAGGGAGGAAACTGGCAGTAGACGACAACGGTGGTGGCTGTTTGCCATTAAACAGAGCTGGGGTGCTTGCTTGTGTAGATAAGCTGCTGTGCGTCTTTCTTTGCAGGACTGTTGAAGTTCTGCACTGTGGGATTCTGTGGAATTGGAAGCCTGGTGGACTTCATGTTGATATCCATGCAGGTACGGAAAGTTGGTTTTAAATGTGTATTATTTTGTTCATAATAGATTCTCAAGGCTCATAATTATGTTGGCAATATAACTGTTTTAGATCATGGTATATGTTTATACTGTATATCTATACAATCTGTAATGGTAAAGTATTTTTATTATTACAAAAATAATGTTTTATTGCCATGTTGCATGTAAATAGACTGGTGTCAGTGACCTAAAACCAGACATAATAATTTATTACATTAGGTTTAAAGCTAACTGCCAAAGTCACTTACGGCAGTTTGACTATCATTTTCCAAAACTTTGGACCCCTGTCAGGAGGTCCCTTCCCTATAAAAATGGCTAAGAAGAGTGTGGCATGTCTCATCCCCCTCCTGATAGAATACATGCACCCACAGGCCTCCAAGTTTGACCAGGGCAAAACAAAAGGCTCCTCCATTTGTCAACATGCTAGGCCTAATCTTTCCCTCCTCATTAGACTCATTAGGTCTGAAAGAATGGGAAAATCCCTACATAATTGTACCATATTATTTGCAAATGTCTGAAATAGTAAAACAGTAAATAAATATAGCCACTAGTGGCAACAAGTAGGGTCCAAGCAAAAGTCACAAAAAGCCACACAAAAGCAACTGATGCAGTAAGCGTCGAAGAAAGGAATCAGTGAATCAGAAGTCAGAATTTGCAAAGAAAATCACAAAAAGCTCTGTTATGACATTAGGACAAGTCCACAGATTCATTTGACACTTCACTTGCTCTAATCAGCCAATCTAATCAGTCTGTTTTGCATATTCTGCTAATTAGATAGCCCGATCACTACGCTTTTCTTTAAATGCTAAGCAGCACATCATCCCTACTTTTTGATCAAGTTTCAGCTTTTTGAAGCTAGTTGAAGCTGCACAGTCTGTTTTGTAGGATAAAATATTATTAATAATAATGAAGAAAAAATGGACAAATTACAAGAGGTTTGCATAGCACTTTGTGCTTGGCCCACTAATAGCAGAGTCCAACGTTTTAGCAAATATTATGAAGATGGCACCGTAGTACAGTGTTGTTATTGTGTGGAGAGAAAGCGAGTGACATTATTTCCCTTTGAAGTCTTTCATATGTATTCATGTTAAAATAATGCTTTCACGTCCAGTCAGTACTGCCATGATTGTAGCTTACAAAATCCAATTGAGCTTTGTGATGTGGGCTTTGGCCCAAGAGGGAATTTCACACAAATGATGTTCATACAAATCATGTTGCAAGCTTGAATTGATCCTCAGTCTCATTGTCTTCTTACTGAAAAATTTGACCCGTCGCTTAACTGTATCTATCACAAAACTTGATTAGAAGTGGCAAGCTGAACCTGAGCAAACTTTGAGACCAAAGTCACTCACTCAAACACTAAGGTTGGTCATGAATTATGTATTTCTAAAATTTGTTATTTTATGGCTACGCTTTTGATTAGTTTTTGTTCGTTAAATAAATTTATCCAAAATGTTTGTTTTAAACAGTATCATCCAGAAAACGCCTCAATTTAAGCTATGGAATCCCTTTCAGATAAAACAAATGCACATTTATCCTTCCCTTCTTACTTTTTCTGCCCTGTCTCTGCTATAGACAGAGAAATAAAGGAAGGTTTAAAAATGAATTTTTTATTTTTTAAATGGCCGCAGCACTTTGATTAACAGGCCCTCTCTGGGCGTTTATTGTTCTCTTAATGTCTTATTGAAGGCCCTGAGAGAGCAATGCTTTTAAGAAGTGCGCCCGGCTCGGCACGCCACCGCACACTTACACTCTCAATTAGCTGTACGCTTGTCTGGTGCCGCACCGTTTTTAAAGGCGTGACACTTTTGATAAAGAGTATCGCTTCCCCCGAGAGCCCGTTTAAGCCCAGAGCTCCACGTTACAGCACCATATTTTAACTCCAACTACTGCAGCTAAGAGTGGTGGCGGCGGCTGGGGAACACGTCTCGTCGAGCTAATGAGTAAATGTCTAGAATATGCTGTTATTATTTATTTTCATGCATTCCGCCAGACCAAGGGGATTAGATTGATGTTTGAGTAGTAGTGCTTTGGTTCGAATCGGTAATTGAAATGACAGGGTGTGTGCATGATATCGTGTTTGTTTTTGTCATATTAGTTGTATTTTTGTTTATTGGAAATGTTATAATTTCTCTTCTAAGGTATAAGGATGTAAGGATTTTAGCCAGTTGCTGATTGTAGTAATGTTTAGTAAGGTTCAGTTTGGAGTTAGATTGAGATTATGTTTAAGGTTAGGAGCAGGATTAGATATTGATGTAGATTAGGATTGGAAAATGGTTAGGGTTAGACTTTGGCTAAATTTAGGGTAAGGAATAGTATTACTTATGGTTAAGGTTAAGTAATGGTTAGGATTAGATAAGAACTAGGTTTAAGATTAGTATTAGATTTATATTATATTGGGTTTATAACATAAATAGGATCAGACAATGGTCACATTTAGGGTTAGATTATGGTTAGTTTTATGGATTAGGATTAGAGTTTGGATAAAATTATGGTTTGGATTGAGATTAAATTATGGATTAGAGTTCATATTATGGATGGGTACAGGATTAGACAATGCATAGTTTTATGTCTTGCAGTGGGTTTAATGTATGGTTGAGATAAGGTTAGGTCAACAGCTAGGTTGGGAGTGAATTATGGCTTGGTTTAGGGTTAGGATAGGTTTAGTATTAGTAGATTGTGGTTACGTGGAGCCACATCACCTCGTCTCTCTATGTATGTGACAAAGTTGACTTATTTTAGAATATAAAGTAAGGTACTGTGCTCTATTAGTAAACAGGCATTTTACCCATAATTAGCTAAAATAGTCCCACTACTCCATTCAGGCTGTGACAGGCCGGAAATTGTCTGCTGATGCATGGCTAGCCAAACTCTAATCTGGACATGGGCCTCAAACTTAGTGTTGTGTAAGATTTGCAGACTGCCCCAACCCAGACTAAGACGTAAGTTTGTGTTATCAGACCTTTCCGAAAGCTGTCTGGGGCCCCGGTCCCGTGTTCTGCAGGCCTACAGGAAACCATTACTCTGTCCTCGTGCCTCAGTGCTGGCCGGTGTCCGATCTCAGAGTTGGACTCAGCCCAGGGCTGGTGGTGAGCTCATCACGCTGTTCTGGTTGGGGGCACTGACCACAGGCCTGGAGGAGAAAGAGGCGGGTCAAACCTAAAACCAAAGTGTCAAGCTGCCTCAAGTTTAATAAGGGCTTACAAATTCAACTTCAAGGCCTACTGAACCTCCTTAATCACTACTTAACATGCCGTATACAGCCATAACATTATGGCTAATAGTGAGTAGGTCTGCAGCTACACAATCCCGAACACAAAGTGTGATGTTATGTGTGTTCTGACACCTTTCTGTCAAAACCAGCTTTTGAATCAGGATTGATCAATGTTTTTCACTTCACCTGTCGAGGTCATTGTGTGTACTGGTGCTGTAGAGTTTTTAAGGTTTTGCTGCTTAAATTGTACCGTGTGTCTCGTTTAGATTGTAGGTCCGTCTGACGGCTCGGATTTTATCGTGGACTACTACGGGGCAAGGCTCACAAGGCTCACCATTACAAATGAGACCTACAGGCGTACACAGATTTCTCCATGAGGAGGTAAGGAGCCTAAAAACTGTTCATCCAAAATTTAGTAACACCAGCGGCAAAGTAGTGACAATATGGAGAAATTTGTTCAATGACTTTTAAAAGGCAGGTTACGACATTAACTCGGGTGACAACCCAAAGTAGCAAAGCAAACGAAGAGAGTCAAGGTCATGTTAACCTGAGCCACTTTTGCTTCTAATCCCTCCATCTCACCTCAGCCCCCTTTTCCCAGAAGCACCGCTCTTGCTCAGGAGATAGAGTGGTTAAATGTCAGGTCGCTGCAAAGCAAAGTTCGGGAAAAACACAGCAGGGGTGTGACGTGGCACCACTTAGCCGTATCTGGACCACTTCTGACCTGTTCTCTGCTCCTGAGAATCCACCTCACATTTACAGTTTGACATTGGGCAGTCTGACCTCATATGAGTGTCACGATAACACACGTTTACCATGATGGTGATGAATTACCAATAATTAAATAGTAACACTGGCAAGGTTACAGGGTTTCTGAATTGCTAAAACCCATTTTCTGAAATCTCCTCTTCATTTCTTATAACAAGTAAATGCAAAGCACGGAAAGTCAAGCTGCACACACAAAACCCTTGACTTGTCTGGCAAAATCAGTCAAAACTATTTGATTTTTAGTTAAGACCAGACAACACACCATGCCAAGCATCATTACACACTGCACAAATAAATGCAAAACACTGCAGTCTGAGCAACTTTATTTTATAAATCTTTATTGAGAATGTTTTGTACTTATTTATAATTCTTATTTATATGTAAGCAAGTTTAGAAAAAAGTCACGATGTAAATAATTTATCCTGCCTCAGGATCACACCTTGAAAGTGCAGAGGTTTCAATCATACTTTCCATGACCATGCTGAGAAAAATTCAGCCAAGAGTTTAGGAAGCAGGAGTGTCATGGAAGACAAAAATTTATAAAACGCTGGTTATTAATAACCCATTCAAGTGTTCTCGTACCACCATAAAAACTCACCAATGACAATATAAACACAAGTTTTCTCCTGTTCATGACCTTTCTGCTCAAGTTTGAGCAAATCATCTCATAGATTGTCCAGAAATGTTGGACGATCAGTGCTGTGTGGCCCTAATAACATGAAACTATGCATGAGTACTTGTGTGTTAGCAATGCCAGCTGAATGTTAGATGTGCTTACTAGGGGTGTAAATGAGACCACAATATTACATCAGTTCAATGGACAATGCCTCAAGGTGTGCCGGTATCTTAAAATCTGCAATGATGCAATGAATGCTGTTAATAAGCGTTAATAGGCAAAGTTAGAGTTTGTGTCAACTTGCACAAGTACATTTGCTTTGGCTAAACCCAGTTTGACATCATCTTTATCTAGAAGGAAATAGCAATCCAGCTCTGGTTTGCTAATGCACTTCAGTTATCTCTGTGTTTCTCTCTGTTAGTCTGCTTCATGATTGCTGGCGGTTTCTGGTTACTGTGAGCTGTGTCAGTGCTATTAGTGGTGATACATACGCAACAGGACACACATGGAAGCCATTAGAAGCTCAGAAGTGTTTACAACAGAGGAGGGGCCGAGATCTCTCATTTTTTCTTCATCTTTCTTATCTTTGTATTCCTTGCTTTCTCTCTCTCTCTGTACACACATCTCCCAGCACTCCCAGTCATCAGCTTATTTGCCATTCTGTAACTGTGGCACTGTTTAAATCTCAGGAAAGATTAGAGTTAGAAAAATTCAGCATTTACTAGGGATGTAAAGATACACTTATCTATATCAATACATAGATTCAGTGATCCAGCCCATGGCATTAATCCAAAGTGAAAACGCTGATAAGACATCAACTTGGTTATGTCACTTCATACTGAAAAGGAGGTCTATTTTAATTAGAAGATTGTTTTTCATTGAAATGTCTGGTTGAACTAACATCAAATGAAATAGCTTTGTGTGTGTGATTTGTTGAGAGTGGAAGTGTTAAATCAGCTTCTGATATTGTCTCATATCGATCGCTGCCTCCTGAATTGAGTCAAACTCATATCGTACCAGACTATGTGACTTTCAGCAGACATCAAATTGTTGTTCACTGAATAGTTATAAACTGTCATTTCAGTCTAGGCCTGGGAAATATAACTCAAAATTCAAATCATGATATATTTTGGGATCAAATGTTGATGTGACACGTCAATATTTTTTCCTATCCAGTTTTACTCAAAGTGAACTTTATGTTGTTCTTATATTTTACTATTACACTTAGGAACAGTAATGCACAAAAGGCAAATGCATGACTATTTTAAGTGGTTTAAGAGTTGATACTTCAGTAAATTTACCATAAAAATGACAAATAAAAATGCTCTTTTTAAGCTGTTTTGTTTTAGAAGAAAACATGGCATGAACATTTTGAGTGCTCGTCACTGTTGGTTGATTATGGTACTGTATATGGTTCACGTTGTAGCACTTGACATATCGGCCGGCAATATTTGGGGTCGTCATAATGAGTTTCTAAGGACTGTGTGTGACTCAGGGCTTCCAATGTGAAGATCTTCTCTCTCACAAAGAAGGGAAAAGGGGGAAGCAGGAGGAAAGAAAGAGTCCCAAATACATTTTTAATATGGTTGTCATTCCTGGCCATATGATCGTCTTCCAGCTTGTGGAAAAGACGTTTATCTTCTGGATGTGTTTTACTTTGGAGCTGCTTCCAAACACAACTAACTCTTCCCCTCTCTGGCTTTAGGTGGAGGGAAAAGGCAGCGTACAATGCTGACATCCAGGATTGTGTCGTGTAAATCTCTTCTTTTCACCGCCCCCTTTCCGAACGGGAAGAAAACAAGGACAAGCCAAGTGTGCGTGAGTGTGTGAGTGAGAGAAGGGTATGCTGAGGGTTGTATATATTACTGCTTTCGATCAAATGTTTTTCCCAGTTCACAGACAGACAGTGCAAAGGATTTGAGATGAAGACTTCACTAAGACACATCCCTGTTTTCTCTGTTCATCCATCTCTTTCCCAGTATCCATCCACCAGCTACTCTTCCTTCTCAATCCAAACAGATGAATATGATTTATCCCCCAGTTCCTTTTGTAATGTAACGGCATCACTGTCAATGTGTCTTTGTTATTTAAACAGTGTAAATAAAGGTTGACCTTGCTGAACTACACTGTTACTTGTCCCATTGCTGCTTGATTACAACAACCTGGGATCTAGGACTCAAGGTTTATCATGGAAGGGAATAGGGCTGCAACCATTAGTTGGCATAATTGACATCGATTATAAAAATTAGTCAACAAGGATTTTTAGCATCGACACAATATTGTACATGTACATGTGTGGGTATCGCTTCTGTTGTTGTCATGACAGCATTTTGTAAAAATGAAAATTAACATAAGACTCGTATGAAAAAATGACAAGTTGTAAGCAGATTACTTCCTTTATTTTTTCCCTGTGTTAATAATATTGTTCTTTGGGGCAGCTGCTAGAGTAACGGTTAGGGAGTTCGCCCTGTGATCGGAAGGTTGCCAGCTCAAATTCCAGACTGTTAAGGGTACCACTGAGGTACTTATGTGCAAGGTACCATCCCCAAGCACTGCTCCCTAACAGATGGGTCAAATGCAGAAGTCACGTTTCGTTGTGGTGTACTGTGTGTTGTGGTGTAACCACAATGACAAATAATCACTCACTTTTGCATTCTAAATAGCAAATATTTTGACCTAATCATTGACTAGCCCCTGTTTTAATATACTAGTTACGCAGAAAGCTCCATCCTCCGACTTCATCTTGCAGCTGCCGAGAGCGCACTGTGTTGCAAAAACTGGGCACTGACTGCATTGAATCAGTTACATCTGGTAAAAAAAAATACCCATCTTTGTAAAGACAGAACAATAATAGTCTTTTTTGTAATGTTTTACCACAATGCATTTCTATTTGTTCCTAGAAAAGCTACAGCATTTTAAAGTAGCTTTCCTACTGATAAGCTACTGAAAAAAAGTTGCAAAGTACTTCCCAACATCTAGTCTCTCTCTATATATCCGTGTATATAGTAGAGACGACAAAGTTTACTTTTACATTAGGTAGGGGTGGTGGTCTAGTGGTTATGATGCTCTCCTTGGCTAGACCAAGAGGTCACGGGTTCGCATTTTACCTCCAGCACAACCATCATTGGGTCCCTGAGGAAAATGGAAGTCACTCTGGATAAGAGTGTCTGCTAAATGACATAAATATAAAAGTATGCTAACACTAACGTTCATTCTGAATAGTAAACTGTTCAATCTAATCATGGACTAATCGCCTAATAGAAAAAATAATCTGTAGATTAGCTGACTAACAAAATGATCCTTCATCGCAGGAAGCTTACCATGTAAGTGTCTGCTGTTCCCCTTTGCGATTTTCAGACGTGTGTGTGTGTGTGTCAGTACAATGTCAAGCGCTCCTTCAATTTCACTAGAGTGCTGTGTGAGGCTCTGCGCTCACCGGCTCACTCTTCCCGTCATTAATACAACCTCCAATAGAGTCGGCCTCTTCATCACACTCAAGTGATTGCTGCAATGGCCTGATAGACTGCACCCAGTGTGTGTGTGTGTGTGTGTGTGTGGGCGTGAGCATCTTTTACAAACTGCAGTGTCCTTGCCACAACATGAACAGCTCAGCTTGGGCATGTGGAAATAGATTTTAGTCTGTTCCCCAGCGTCTGTGATAAGTTACCCGAGCTGGCGTGGGACTCTCTCGCGCGCACAATGCCCAACTCCCAAAAGGCATCTCTCCATCTATATCATCCCCCAACCACACCTTGACATTGAAAACCAGATTTTATATTTCACCTCCCCCAAAAATCTGGCAACGGTTTAAACGAAGGGGGCGTGGCCCTGACTGCAAAACTGACAGCACAAAAGTGTGTGCCAAGTAGTATGTTCTTAAGGGGACAGTACCTGCACACACACTGGGAAAAATATTAGATGTACAAAAACAACCCAAATAATCAACATCTGGGAAGCACGATTACATCGATTAGAGATTCTGAATATCAGAAACTACAAGCTTGAAAAGCTACCATTTACAAGCCGCACAGCACACCGTGCACCAAAACCAAATGTGAGCTCTGCATTTGATCCATCCGTCTCATCAAAGCAGCAGTGGGCAGCTTTTTTGCCAGCGCTTGGGTAGCAGTGCTTGAGGATGGTATCTCAGTCATGAGTACCTCAGTGGTACTTTTACTGGTCCCGGACATGAACTGGTGACCCCCGATCACGGTGCCAACTCCCTAACCGTCACACTACCAAATTTATATAATTACTATAAATGTAGAACCGGAGGAAACCCAAAAACTTAATGTTTTGCACAGTTATTAGAAAGGTAAGACACAAATACTACAACAAAATTAAGATTTAAACAGTACAATATTTTATAGAAGTAAAGACAAAACATGCACACAAATTTGTGCTCTTCAGCATTCACAGATTCCATTCTCAGCTAGGAACAAATTTCACTGCATGCACAGAATTTTTAGTACAAAAATAAGACTTGAGCAAGCATCAAAGCAGACTGAGCGAGAGCGGAGCACTTCAAATGTTTTAGTGCATAAAGACAAGATTTTGCTGGCGAATGTTCCACTGCGTGCTCAGAATTAAGCATAAAATAACCACCATACATCTTATGACAAAAGGCGCAGGCCACATAAAATCCGACCACAGACTTTGGACATGCCTGGCATAAGCGCTACACTTTCCTGCGTACAATGTCATCAAATATCTGCTAGCATTACTGGGCAAACCTAAGCATGTCAATGACTTAAAAAACAGCAATCTCTAGTTTTGAGAACACATTTCTTCTTAAGAACACTTGGTGAATGAGGCTCTTTGATCTGAGACTATGTTAATAGGGAAAATAAAGAATCTCATCAAAGTAGCGGTCAAGTTCTGCGGTCACAGTTTGGCTCTTCCGGCCACCCCTCTCATTTCTGTTTATACATGGCCTCTCTTCTTCTTCTTCTCCTTTACTCTTTGCTCTTCCTCCAGCAGAGGAGAGCTTATCAATACAGCAGCAGGATAAGAGGCAGGAGATTTATGGCGCTCCTCCCCAAGAGAGAACGAGAGCGAGAGCCCCAGTGCTGGGCTTCGTCCCTCTGTCCCTCCCCTCCCTCGCTACGGAGAGAGCCATTCTTCATCCAGCCCTGCTGCTTTATGGGTCTCTCTCTCTCTCTCTCTCTCGCGGGTGCGGCTCTCTGCAGTCTGATGCTTTCCTTTTGGCCTCCCGAACTTCTCTTTCTAGCTCGGCCCAGGGAGGAAGAATCCTGCATTGCAGACCCCATTGATTCATCCCGAACTCCGAAAGAGAGCAAGATTCGGGAGATCAGGGTGGGAAGCAAGGGTCTGATCACTTTAGGAGAATGTGAGAATTAGGGATGCACCAAACCGATACGTGGAATGTATATCGGTCAAATACAGACTCAAATAACATTGGAAGGCATTTGGCCGATCTATGGAGCCGATGTGTTCTATTAAACTCTAGGTTGTTCTATGATTGCGTATGCACGCACACACAACTCGTTATCAGAAGCGGAACTGCATTAAAGCTGGTTTATTTTTCGACATTCACGCTAATTCGTACATATTGATATGACAATGAGCAGTGCAACTCACTACAACCCCAAAACCAAATCATGCAATTATACTGTCAATTTCCTTAACGACACCAGCTCTCACTCACAGTCTGTGTTCCTGATGGTTTTAGAACCGCAGGATTAGGGACCGTCTCAAAATTACAGAACTGTGTTTAAACAAATAATTCTTGAGAAGTTATTTTAATAATAAATCAGTTAGCAAATAAATATGTATGTAATTATTACATTGGTTTAGTTAGGAAAACAGTATTTAAGTCAAGTAGTAAGTATAACAATAATCTCAGTCTCCTCCTCACAGAGAAATATACAAATACACATTAAAAACTGCTATTGGGTCGGTACTTGGAATCGGCTGATAACCAAAGCCCATGTATCGGCATCGGTATTGGAGCTGAACAAGTTGGATCGGTGCATCCCTAGTAAGAACTAGGTGTGTAACAATACATTGATCTACATCTAATACATCATTTCAATGACCAGTGAGCCCGTAGCACCGATCCAACACTTAAACCTCAATCAGACCTCATACATATTGTAATTCCACTTCATATGAACAAGAGGTATATTTTTTTTTTAAAGAGAAGATTATTTCTCATTGAAATTTATGCTTGATCTCAAAAATAAAGTGATATTTGAGCTGCTTTTTGTGATTTGACATGAATGGAGGTGACTGTGTTAAATTAGCACAGGATTATGTCTCATAATTTATCTCTGGCTCCTGCAACAACTCTAAACATTATTATATTGTAGCAGACTTTGTTGATATCAAACCGTTGTCCATTGAATCAATATAATCTCGTACTGTGATGAAACTTGTGATTATGTTCATAGAGTGAACGTTTGTTTCTGAAACTGCACGTCCCAAGTCAGAGGAAAGAAATAAAAAATGCTTCACATATAAAAATACTTAACGTATTCCCCTAAAGATCTGAGTGAGACATTAGTGAGACCGGCACCATTAGAGGACATTAACGGCAAAGTCAAAGACAGTAAAGAAAAAGATGGGAAAAAACGCAGACACATGGCAAAGGAGCAATAACAGGACAGGTGATGTCACGGTGGCTGTGAGCTCACTCAGGCCAGATGTGTCTGTACTGATAAAGAGGGATCAGGAGGAAGCAAGAAAAAGAGTTTATAAGTCATCTAGTTGAAGTGCAGTACTTGGGCCGCTGCTTCTTTATTGATGTCTGGTAGGAAAATGAGCCAGCCACAAGTGCCAAAAAGCAGAATATGAAGAAATGAGGGTGGCTGAAGACAATGTTGATGTGGTTGACAGAAATTAGCTCACACAAACACAAAGATGCTCTCAGACAGAGAAGGGTTCGGTAGCTGCAGAGTGTAGCAGAGAGTTAAGCTCATCTCTCTCTACCACATGGCAAAATCACCTTGATTGCTCTTACCCGGTTTGCTGGAGGAATTAACCCAAAGTCAAGCTGTATCCCCTGCACAGAACCCTCAACACTGAAAGTGAGCCTTTTCACTGGAAAGTTGCACACCAGTCGGAGGCATAAAGACTACTTTTTTTCTGAGACAAACTTCTTTATATTTACATTTAGCAGACACTTTCATCGAAGGAAACTTCCATTTCTCTAATTACAGGGACAGTCTCCCTTAGAGCAACTTAGGGTTAGGGATTAAGGGTCAACTTAGGGCTCAAGCGCAGTGGTGGTAGTGCTAGAGGTAGGATTTAGACCCAGGACCTCTTGGTTCAGAGGAGAACCCTAACCCCTAGACCACCACCACCACACCCACAACAGCACCTGGAAATAGCATTTATTTCATCATTGAACTGTTGAATTTTTTCTTGACCCCCAATGTCTGGGTCGCCCCACCCCCCGAAACACAACATCAGAAGTTACGACCACAAAAATCACAAAAAGGTTTCATGTAAAGATTCTTTGTTGTGTCATCAAATTACAGGCATGCAACTCAGACGCCTGCAGTTGTTAACAAGTGTAAGAATGCCAAAATATCCTCGTCTGCAGCGAGGGCGGAATACGCAGGCCGCGCTCCTGCACCCAGCCGGGTATCAATCTCACTGTTTACTAAGTGTGTGTGACCTTCAGTCTGAGAGATGGCTGTGTAAGCTTATCTTCCCGGCTGTGGTCTACGCACCTTGTGTGAGTGTGAGTTAGTGTGTGTATGTGTGTGCGCGCACATGCACGGGGTCTCTCGCATGCCGCACTCCTCTTGGTGCAGCCCATGAGTCAGCAGAAAGCGAGTCGGTCATCACCTCCAGCTCAGTGCTGCAGATCGCTGCAACTCCACCATGTCACTGCTTAGAGCTTCCGGAAGATTCTCCACATTTGTTTTTGTCGCACATCCTGGCTTCAGGGGAGAGAAGACCAAATGGGGGCAAGTGGCACGTCTATCTTTCGTTCATTCATTTTTCAAATTAATACCAAAACTGAAGTAACTGAACTGAAACGTTTTAGTGAATGTCGGCAAAAATATCATTTAAGTGTCATAATTCCTCATGGTTGACGGTCAAGTCCCAGAGATTGTGACGTACCTGCCACGCAAAACCGGAAAACATAGTGTTGGAAAATGAGGGAGTAGTTAAGAAGAATCGATAACGTTGGAGGTGTACAATTCTGATGGAACCGTTTTTGATTCGCATCCCTAGTTTTTTAACAGTCTTCAGCATTTAACAGTCATTCCAGGTTACGCCATTTGTGTTCGCTAACTGGGAAAGCAGAAAATACTTATGCTTATCTGAACTGCTTAATCCCTATCAGGGTTGTGGGGACCGGAGCCTATCGTGGTACTATGGGCGTGAGGCAAAGACCAACCCTGGGTGGGCGCCAACACACCACGGGGCACGCACACTCACACATTTCATACCTAAGGGGGGAATATGGAGTCAGAAATCTACCTACAGAGCATGCTTTTGGACTGTGGGAGGAAACCGGAGCACCCAGAGAAAACCCACGCAAGCTCTGCACAGGAAGACCCTATGGCTGACTTAGGGATCGAACCCAGAACCTATTTGCTGTGAGGCGACAGCACTAACCACCACGCCACTGTGCCGCCAAAAATGATTGGTTTGCTTTTTTAAACATTTTTGCTTTTTTGGGAATGGGAATGAAGTAATAATTCACAGATTAACATGTTATTCATTTCTACATTTTAGTTTGGGAAATAAAGATAGAAAAAAAAAAGTGACGTTTTTGTGTTCTGGTTTTTGGTTTCAATTTAAAAAACGAACAAACGAATGATACACGGATTAACTTAGTATGGAGAGAAAGCCCAGCTGTCTCTGATTCCTCACCAATTTTATACTTCTCCCGCCCCTCGCTCGCCTCTCTTTTCTTCCACCTAGAGCACATCCTGTTTTTTGGATAAGGGGAAAATTGGCGGGATTCGGGTCCAAGCTCTCGCTCGCTCTGCGTAGCCGGGCCGGGTCACGCGCCATGTGTGTTTAATCAAAATTCAATTACTGCACTGTAGCACGCTCCGAAGCCCCTCGGTCCAGGTTATGAAGTATGATGAAACAGGCTCGGGCCTTAATTGGTTCAGTATGGAGCCAATATCTCCACACCATGTTATGATAAATCGCTTCCTGTGTTGGAGATTTCTCAGGGCTATGTGAGCGCAGTGTCCCCCTGTGCACCTCTCTCTCTCTTTCTTTCTCTCTTTCCTGAAGGCCAGTTACGTCACATTGGCCAGTCCACAAGGTGCGACTGAAGGCTGTGGTGTTATAGGAGCAGCTCTCACTGTAAACACTCCACTTTATGCTACTTTTCTATAAAAGTAACAGGTTGTAGTTTTTAAAATACATTTCTGTAAAAGAATTTTCTGTCTCAGAACGACTGACCCTCACATGTAAAACATCCTCACAAAGTAACAAATCTCAAGTTTAGCTCTCATTAAAAACACAGATCATCACAAACGCCTAAATCCCACCCACACAGACATTTTCACATCCATTTTCCAAGACGGAGCTTATTAAAATTTTACATACAAATTATTTACGTCTAGCTTCCTAACACACACACAGAAACAGATCCCTGCTTTGTTTCTCTTGACTCTCCATTTCAAATCATATCCTACAAAGTGTAGCTAATACAAGCTGCTATTCACTGCAATCTTCTTAAGCGGGATTAATATTCTGTAGCTTCGGGGCAAGACAAACGTTGGCCATCGCCCGAACCCTCCAAACACAGCAAAGCAGCAGCACCACACGATTAATCTCCAGCCTTCATGAGCTTGTTTGTTCATGGGAGCGACATCCCGAAATTCTGATGTCTGGCAGAGAAAACACACACACACACATTGAGACTGCTCACTCCTGAACAGGTTACAGAAGTCCATGAAATTGCAGTGGTGCCGCCTGGAACTAAAAGTGTCAAGAGGAATTAGTGATAAGGTGACGGGCTTCACCGAATGCCGATTGAGAAATAAATATGTGTGAACGTTGCTGAGCTTCTCCTTCTTCTTCATCTTCTCCCCCCACACACACCCTCCCCCATAATCCTTTATTTTAATTTTCACGTTCGCCGCCGGCGTCGCCCCCGATAAGCCTCGGCCATCGTTTGCCCGGCACAGCTGACGCTCCGCTCCACTAACAGGCGGAGCTACGACTGTCTGACATGCTGTAGGCGGCGGCCTTGGCTTCCGCAATGCCTTGAAACGTGTGTGTTTGTGTGAGTGTAGGGAGGTTGTTGTTCGGATATTTGATGTCTCTGGGTTTTGGCTGCATTTGGAGTTTGCTTGTTGTTGTGTTATTGTATGCACGTGTGTGTGTGTTTGTGTGAGTTTTGACTGCATGTGGAGCTTAGTTGTTGTGTTGGTTTGAGCATGTGTTGTGTGTGTTTGTATGTGTAGGACGCTGTGTGTGTTTTGACTGCGTGTGAGTGTGTTTGTATGTTGTGTGGACATTTGATGTCTGGGTTTTACTGCATTTGGAGTTTACTTGTGGGTGCGTTTAAGTGTGAGTGTGTGTGTGTGTTTGCATGTATAGGTTTGATCGTTGTTGAGTGTGTGTATTTGTTTGTATGTATGAGGTGGATATTGGACGTTTCTGGGTTTTGACTGTGTCAGGAGTTTGCTTGTGGCTTACATATGTGACCCTCCACGGCAAAACCGGTCGCTTGTCGCAAATTTTCAAAATTGAGTTATGATGTTTTCATGAAAGGGCATAAATCGATACCTATATGGAATGAATCGGACGACATATGACTGAGATATCAACATTCAAAGGAGTCGGGTTTCTCCTGTCACGCCAAGTGAGAAACGGAGAAAGCTGCCTTTGAAGTTGACTATCGCCGTAGCACTCACAGACGCTTGGTGCGGTCGCGGCTACGTTTGTATTTACGGTAGCCTACACTGCATTCACAGCCACACGGATAGCCTACCTGCGTTAGGTTAACTGAACTTGGGAGACGGAGATGGATTCCGGAGAAATGTCTTCACGCTAGTTAATGAGTGGATTTACCGTAAACATTGAAGTAGAGCGGTCAAAACAGAAACTTTTAACATTCTGCTGGAATTGAATTCCTCACCTCAAGAAAGTCACGATTTTAGGATGGAAAGGGTAAGTTTTCCAGCAAAATTTATTGACAACAGTACAGTACAGACCTTCCACTGTTTCAAAACACTAAAAACAAAAAATCCCAAGTTTTACCCCACGCAACATAAACGTTCATTTTTCTCGGAAACCTCCGTTGCGACAAGCGACTGGTTTTGCCGTGGAGGGTCACATATGTAAGTTGTTGTACTTATTTGATGGTTCTTGTATTTTACTGCATTGATTGTGTGTTTGTGTGTTTATGGTGTTGTGCGATCTTTGACTGCAAGTGGAGTTTGGTTGCGAATGTGTGTGTATATGCGAGTGTACATGAGGTTGTGTGAGCGTGTGTTTGAAACTCTGCTCTGCATGTTGGTGTCTCTGGAAGAAGGCCAGGCGCACACCTAAAGTTTCGGGATCTGTATAGCACATGCGAGTGTGTATATTTTTAGCCCTTTTTTGCAAGGCAGATGTTCTCCCTATACGATTAAACCTCAACATTTTGGTATCTAAAATGCAAGGAATGCCTTAGTAGTCTCAACAATGCCTTTTTTAAAACTCTAACCCTCTTTGAATAGATAAAAAATTAATTGTCACAGAATTTCCCTTTGGTTAAAATTGAAGGTTTGCATTAATGTTCTATAATTCATATTACACATAGACAGCCCAAAATAAATATGTGAAAATGTAATAAATTATTATAAAATGCATGTGGCGGGATTTTAGGTATCTGTGATGAGCGAACTGTCTTCTAAAAGACTGGCCAAAGGTGAGGTTTGGTAGATTATTAAAGCTTTTTAATGCCATATTTGTATGTGAGGACCTGTCCTATTACAGCTTTTATTTGAGTAAGTAAAAAGATGTGTTTGTCTATGTGCCCAACTTTACAGTGCACCCCTTCTACCAGTCTCTACATTACCTACAGATCCCCAGAAATACTGATCAGACCCAGTAGATTACATCCTTTACTCACGAAGCTGCACCTCCAAAGAACACTAACATCACCCACAACTCGCCAGCATTACTGCTGCACATTCAGAAACTAAACGTACATAAGACACCGAATCAACACTCACACCAGAAGCCAAGGAGGACCCATAAAATGCCCAAAGCTTAAAAGTATGTGAATGTTCATCATGAGGAAGACCGCTCAGCAGGGCCATTTGGGAGAGAAGAGATCTTTAAAGTACAGCTTCTCCCGAGACCAGCAAAGCTCTCAGCAAACAGAACAAAAAACTGACAACTGGTTATGTGCATCAAAGTCCTACAATCTCCTTACGATGTAATAAAATAGGCTTATGTTGTATAAAAACGCTTAATAAAATGGGTCACATTTGGTGTATTACGTTACTGATATGAATATTACATTATCTTAATTTTAGTAAACCTTAGAAGAACAGATGAAATTCCTCAGTTTGGTGAGGAAAATGTTATTATTATGTAATATTAACTGATAATTAGCAACATTATCAGAACACTACTTTCGGTTTTGTGTGAGTTTGTAGAAAAGGAGAACGTGGTAATAAGGAACATGATGTTTGGTGAGAGATTAATTTACATGCAAAATACCATAATTCAAAGAATGCAACATATATGGATGTTATACTGTACAAGAAAGTAATGTTTAAAAAATATGGTCAGTGCTGTGTATGAATTATCCCCTGGCCATTGGAGAACGTTCTGTATTTGACCTATAAGGGGCGCTGTTTGTGTAGTTTGTCAGGCCAGATTGGTCTCTTGGCTCCTCTCACGCTTTGTTCCAGCCGCCTGGTGACGTGTCGCAGAGTAATGATTTATAGAGAGCTATGCAAGCGGAGGACAGGTTCAAAAATATGTCACCCCTCTCATAACAAACACACCCTAACAATTAACAAGTCACACCAAGAGAAGCCCCTTCCGCAGAAATTAAACAGGAGTTTCCTGATGAGGGGGCTCATTCTAGTGTGAATTAAACGAGGGAAAAGAAAGACAATACTATCTCCAAAACCGAATGGAACCAGCAGTCTTAATAAGTCTTCACTTTCATGTAAAGATTTATAGAGAGCTATGCAAGAGGAGGACACGTAAAAAAAAATATGACGTCCCTCATTTAACAAACACACAGTAGAAGAAGCCCCTTGAAGAGTTTCATTTCTGGTGAAGGGGCTGCAAGTTCTTATCTGTTAGAATAAAGTGAAAGTGAGTGATTATTTGTCATTGTGAACACACCACAGCACAGCACACAGTGCACCACAACAAAATGTGACCTCTGCATTTGACCCATTTGTGAAGGAGCCGTGGGCAGCTAACAAGGGCAGTGCCTAGGGAGCAGTGCTTAGCGACGGTTCCTTGCTCATGGGTACCTCAGTGGTAACTTTACCAGTCCTGGATTCAAACATGCGACCTTCTGATCACGGAGCAAACATCCTACCGTTACGCCACCAACAAGCTCCTTCACCAGGAATGAAACAAAAGAAAAGACGTTAGAATGCTACCTCCAAAACCAGACTTAGCATTTGAGTAAATATTTACAGAGAGCAAAGCAAGAGGAGGACAAGTTCAAAAATATGGCACCCCTCATATAACGAAAACATCCTATCAGTAAGTAGCGTAACGCTGAGGCAGTTGGCCCCGAGATCAGAAGGTCACACAAAGTCCCGGACCGGAAAAATGCAACTAAGATGCTCAAGGTACCATCCCCAAGCACTGATCCTCGGGCGCTGCCAAAAAGCTGACCACTGCTCCTTCACGAATGGATCACATTTTGTTGTGGTACACTGTGTGCTGTGTTGCTGCCCCACCATAATAATAGAAACATATTTTTTTCTTCTGTAGAATTCCACCCGTGAACATTATAGTTTTTCATGTTCTAGCATCTTCTTATGTAGTAATTAAAGATTAAGCCATATAAGAATATGTATCATGTGATATGGTTTCAAGTTGTTACATGATTTAATGCCAATACATGATATTGGTTCTTGTTATAACGTGACGCTTTCATTTTATAATGTGATTTTATTTTATTTTTTATGGCATGGCAGCAATATGCTTCTGTATGAGAGTCCTAATTGCTGATTTTATTTAAGTCAACAAGGGAAGTAAGTCACATTAGGAAGGTACGCGAGGTCACTATGCGTGGGCGAGAAGCGGGTGAGTGGTTGAACTCTCTCATTTGCCAGGCCTCAGCGCACCAGTGGAGCGTGAACGCCTTGCCCGAGCCAGAACAGTCCGGGCCCCTGACACCAGGCCCCCGGGTGCCGTCCCACGCGGTCACGGGGGACGAGGAAGAGCCAGGGCCACAGGGGGAGTTAATGGAGCCTGAACAGAGGGTCACACGCACACTTTCAGACAGTATCGTCCACCTCTGCTCACTGCTGCCGAGGCAGTCCACTCTATTAGGAGTTTCACCTTCCTGAAAGGCAGCGAATTGGGCTACACAACTTGACTTATGCCTTTGGCTCCTTTTAGGGGCAGGGGGCCATTGATAACTTTGCTCAGACTCCCACTTTTCACTACAAGAAGAGTATTCCAGGAGAGTGTGAAGCATGAGGTGAGAGAAACGCTGTCCCCACAGGAAACAGCAGCTTTGGGGAAACTACTTTTAAATGGCAGCTTCTTGAGACACAAGCTACTTATGATAAAAAGTACAGCCAAGCTACTGTTCTAGTGTAGTAATTACCAACAAGTGATTGGGAAAAAGCAGCTAACTACTTCAAGACTATTTCATCTAGTACTGCTTAATGTTTGTGCTGTAAGAAATTCGAAAAGCAAATAAAATTTAAAAAATGATAAAAGTAATATTAAAATCTACAGTTGTAACAATGTCATATCAAATCACAATATGGTGCCAGTGACCGTAAAGATTTTCACAAGTGACACTCAAATGTGTTCTGCCTAATTCCTAAAAGTCCTAAAAGTTTTGATAAATATGGCCACAGATTCTTGCCTCCGTTTTCCCCAAGGTGGACATCATCCAACTTCATCTTGCAGTTGCCAAGAGCATGCTGTGACACAAGGTGGGCACAGTAGCCTCTTCTGCTAATTTAATCCCAATCAGAAACACCTGGTAGTGGACAATGTCTTTGTAAAGCATGATGGGCAGTTTGTTTGTAAACCAAATAAATAGTTATTAGAAAAGCTAGTGTTTTAAAAGAGCTTGGCTGTTAATAACCTACAGAAAACAGTAGTTAAGTTAGTAGTGTTTCAAATTTTATTAAGCAGCTCCCTATCAGTGGGAAACAGATATGAGTAGACGGCTGAGGAGGAGTGAGTGGATCACCTGCTGCATGCAACACTCCACAGGGCTGTACACCAACCGCAAACACACACTCAACACACAGCGCTCACTTCAGAGATGTGTGTATCATCTGCCTTGGCTTCAGCTTCCTTTGCTATCAGCTCTTGTCCTAAGTCTATTTATCGGAACATGTTCTCCTAAGAGACTGCAAAGCACTTACCTAAGTCACATTGGAAAAGAGCTTCTGCCAAATGCTGTAAATGTAGATTTAAAGAAGTGGAGGAGGACAAAATGGACTGAATACAGAGCTAGGTACAGAAATACACACAAGCAAGACAACAGAAGAGAACAGACCTACTGTACACAAACAAATAGATGGACTGATGGATGGATACCTATATAAATGGGCAGAGGGGTGAGTGGATAGAAATGTGGATAGATGGATAGAGGGATGGATGGAGGAATAAACAAGCAATAGACTGACAGACAGACAGATAAATAGATGAGTGAACAAACGAACACACACACACACAGTCTCTGTATTACTATCTTTGTGAGGTCTTTCCATAGACTCCCATAATGACTAGATGTATATAATTTTACACCTACACCTAATCCTAACCTTAACCTCAGTAACCAAAAGCACATCTTTTACCTCTTTTAGCTTCTCAAATAAAACAAGCACATTTTCCATAAAGTCATTTTTCCTCATGGAGACCTCTCAAATGTCCCCATAAAACCCCAAAAAACTGATAAAAGTGATTTTAGGGGACAAAAAGGTCCCCATAATACGATAAATACATGCACACACACACACACACATATACAGACAAATAAATTAAAATATAGATGGACTGAAAGACAGCTGGACAATTATCGATCGATAGATAGATAGATAGATAGATAGATAGATAGATAGATAGAACGAACAGACAGGCAGACAGATAGTCAGACCAAAGAATGATGGAAGAATAGACAGAAAGATGAACAGACAGATAGAGTAGTTGAGTTCTGGCTCAATCCAGTGAAAGTGCAGCCAAACAGACTGGAGTCAGTGGCCAGCTGGGTCAGACTCTTAAAGCCACACATAAACACTTGGCGGCTCTGCTCGAGTGAGAATCATTCATCCATCCAGAAACGATGAACACATGCAGCTCATGTCCTAAAACACTCAGTACTGAGCTGCAAAATCTATCAAAACACTGCAAACACACCAACTCTGAGATGTCCCGGTCCTTAAAGAGGTTCTCTAAGGGAAGCAATGGCAGAAATAATTCTCAGTCTACATAATTGTGCATGAATAAGCAGATCCAACAAAACAAACAACGGCAACCAAAGGCCCGAAACGGTGGCAGCTGGAATATTAAAAGCTCTCAAGAGTCATTTTGTTTGACAATCAGTGAACAGAAACAGGCGAGCACAGGCCGGCATCGTCGTAACACACGCAAGTCAGCTGTACGTGCTTGATGCATTGTAACAATAAAAACCTTGCTTGCTGAGTTTTAGAGATGGAAAAACCATGAGTGAAAAACAGAAAGCCGAGTAAATTTGCAGAGCCTCTGCACTCTACCCCATTCGCGCCTCCCCTCTGGAGCCCCACAGGTTTAACTAAGGACACGGAAAGGAGTCAGTTTTTTAATGCTTACAGATGGAGACTGCCATGTGCCAGGAGGGAATATGAAATAAAACAATAATCAGTCATCGACCCCAGCCAAGCATCTTTCACTCACAAGGGCTTCAAATAGAAAAAATATCCCTCCAATGAGGTCACAGAAACATCAACCTGCATTAAACGCCACATACCCAACCCGCTGAGAGCCGGGTGAGATCATGCTTTTATTTCTCAAAAATGAAAAAACTTTACATGCATACACACACCTGCCAATGCTGACTTTGGTCGCCCCACTGCCACCCCATTAAGTGCTGCGAAACGCCATTGATTGCTGCCCCGGACGGCTCAAGACAACACTGTTGGCAATTAGAAGCTGCCCCGCTGTGCTTGTGCCCTGGGCGACTCGTTGCCATTCAGGGTCCAACAGCGGCATGGCCAGTGGCCATCGTTCCCTCTGACCAGTGCTTTGATTAATGCTAATTTCTGTGTTTATCACAGGGCCGTAATCCCTCCCCCCCACTCACTAATTTCCCTCTCTCTCGTTACAGGGCGGGGGCGTGGTCGGATCCCTCCATCTCTACAGGCTTCGTTTGCGTGGGCCCTTCGCCACAATCGTTCATGTATCAGTGGGTTGGACCTAAGAAGCAAGGCTTCTACGCATGAAAAGGCATTAGTCAAGCAGGCTATTGCCACTGCTCACTATATAGTACATTTTGTATGGATTGAAACAATGGCTCTGATATAATCTACAATGGGCTGTACTATAAATTTATCCTTAAAACCAATTTTTCACATAGATTGTGACATTCACCAATGCTTTCTTATTCGAGACTGATCTTATGTAAGAACAGAATCCGTTTCTAAAATTCTACTGCATGCGTGTTTGTGCAAAACATTAAATTATTTGGCTTTCTTCAATTCCACAATTGTGTAATATTTATTTTTTCATTATTTAATGACAAGTTTCTAAAGAAAAAAAATATTGGTGAATGAGGCCCAATGTTCCAAAGCAATTATTCCTACAACCCCTGGATTTACTACATGGTGAAATCTAAAAAGTTTATTTGACGCTAAGAAAGTTACATTTAACACTTTCTCAGATAACATATGCACTATTAGAAAAGATGTGTTAAGATGGACATGAACTGTATCAAATACTTACACATTAATGGGTGAGTTGTGGGACAACGTTTCTTGTGTTAATTTTAACACATTCACTGTGTTAAACCTTTTGACACAGTAATAGTGTTAAGAAAGGTGACACAAAGATGTGTAAACATGTATAATATTAACACGTGCTGTCCTTGATTACACATATTGTGTTGAATGCTGTGAACAAATGCACATGTTGTGTATATTTTTAAAATATACACGGCTATATGTAAAATATCTGATGTTTTCCAACACAATTTTATTAAACATTAACACAAAATGTGTCAACTAAAGTGCTACACATGATTTGTGTAATTTTTGCACACATTCAGTCTAAGAGTGTGATCCTGCCCCACAAAGTGTTAAAAACCTTCTAAAGTGTAAAGTTTCTGTGCCTGTTTTTACATGAATAAAATAAAAACAACACCATGACAAATCATTACTTCTTATAATAATTCAATAATTTTGAGTACCATATAAAACCACTCTGGTGTGAATACAATTGCCTAAGATTCAAACTTAATCTGGAATCTGTGTGCGGAGTTTAACACCATAGAAATCACTTCTGATTCTTTACTTGACTGTCAAAAATTAACTACTGTATTAACTGCACTAACATTAAAATGTAGGACATTTTTAACTTAGAACATTTTTTAAATTTTTTTACCAAGCAAAACTGATTTGTCTGGAATCCCCAGCAACACCCAGATAACATCTGAATACTATTTTTGTGATTTGAAAATTACCTACAAACTGATGTTGACCAAGCCTGTGGTCATTCTTCCAAAATGTATTTGGCAAGTCGAGGCAGTTTGCAAAAAATACGAAAATGATCAGAGGTTGAGTGGCACTACCACGAAAGACTTTCTAAACTTTTATAAAAGGGGGTAATGTATAGAGTAGCTCCAGATTAATGTTTAAAGACATTCTAAAATCCAACTCTTTGTCTCTTTGGCTTTGACTCTGACATGAGACGGACGGAGTGACGGAGATGAGAGGCTCGCATTGTAAGCCGCTATTTCTTTTTTCATTTGGCCAGCCTGCTGGCCCGCTGTCATGCCAGAGAGCACATTTAATTTTGCCCGTCTTCGACTGAATTGTCGAAAACTAAAGACGAGCGAGTAACGAGAGGAGAAAGGAAAAAAAGAGATTAGCGAGTGAGAAGGAGTGTGAGGAAGAGGAGCCAAAGGAAAGTAAGACAATAGAGTGGAAACCCTGCCAAAAAGAATTCAAGAGCTGAGACAGAAGCCAATGATAAGAGCGAGCAAGAGAGGGAGCGAGAGAAAGAGGGAGAAAGACTCTGGGGTGAAAGAGCTAAAGAGGCTCCAAGCTGTTTTACCGATCCCTACATGAATATCCCCCCGTTTTTTAAAAACCCTGGCCTGTAATTTGCAGTCTAATGGGAGTGCCCAGGGCGATAATATGGTAATGGGTTCGCAGTGGGGCAGTTCTGTGTAGCAGAGGGGCTGTTCTGCCCCACCGAGGGGCCCTTTGATAAGCGAGCCCCGGTTATCCCCGACACGTGGATCAGACCTCGGACAGGAGCTTTCATTTTCCCGGCCCAAACAAAAGGAACAGGTGTAATTGCTTTGCAGCCGTAATTAGCTAATATGTTTGGCCCCAACCTTGGGCACCAAAGACAAACTTTAGGTGGTGTGTTATAGTGGCATGGCTGAAACAAAGAAAAATGAAATGAATGGAATGAAACTCTAAATCAGCCAAATACGATTTGTCTCGGTTTGAACTGGAGCTTGCAGAGCTTTTCTCCATTTCTTCTTTTATTCCCCTCCTCAAAATATTTGCTTAAACTTAAAGGCCTGCCCTGAACGCCTCCATCAATCCCCCCAAAACTATCCGCACACAGTCCAATTTAATTAACCGCACCTTCTCGTGTGTGAGAAACCCATTTGTTTGAGCATGTTCTGCTGCTATCTTTAAAAAAGAGCAGATCCAGCCAAGAGGTGACATCTGTTTCGAATCGGAGAGGAACAGGGCTCTGGCGTCCCTCATGATTACTCTGGGGAGCGAAACCCAAAGCTCTGATTAAAGCCACGAACCGAACGAATGATGGCAGCTCATGCGAGTTTCGCTGGTTTGACGTTGAACGACGGCCAGCGTTGATCAGAACTCTGACACGGCTCGTAATAAAGAGCTGTCACTGCTCGGGAGATAGGAGGATCCCGCTGGAGCCAGCTGCACCTCTGGAGACACACTTCATAAGCAGGTGCAGATTCTCTTAAAACAAGGAAAAAATGGTTGAGTGATCCATATAATGTTAAACACAATTTGATGAAGATGGTAAAACAGTGGTTAACTCTTTACAGTGGTGTGAACAGGGATGCATATGTTTTGACTTTGTGGACCATAAATGCCCTAAAGGGTTAATTATTTAATTAATTAATTAACTAACAGGCTGTTCATATGTCTATGAGCTTTTGTAATAGGAAAAATGAGAAAGATAAAAACAACTACTAGGATACTTGTTTTTGTGTGTTTTCCTACACTGTGAGGCGTCTAATCATGTGTTGTTTAAACCAATAGGGGGCGCTCAGTCTGTGCACTGTGTTGATCCCAACGGCCCAGTGCAGTGATGTGTTGTAAAAACGCTGCTGACCTTCGAGTGAGACATAAAACCAAGGTCACGACTCTCTGAGGTCATAAAAAAGCTGAAGTGTTTCTTCAAGAGAGTCAGAGTGTTTCCTAGAGAGACTTCAACCATCACCCTTTCAACTCTGGCTTCATCATCATGCCATTTTTGACAGACAGAGTCCCTTATGGACCTGTTTTCCCAACTCTATTGCACCTGACATCTCCATAATCACCGTCTACACTTCACCAAGCCTCACTGGTCTCTTCCCCTTCTTACAACTGAGTGTATTTGTGTGAAATGAACTGCTCCAGCATCGCAAGTGGTGGCTGAAGGGGATCATAATTATTGAGAAAGTGTTTCGGGCATCGACCGAGACAATATTTATGTAGATCTCTCACTAACAACATAAACCAGCGAGCAGAAGCAGTGTGTGGTGAAAGCGTCCGGCACCACAAACGTGTAGCTACAACACCTTGCAAAACAGCCCCAAAAATTGTCTGGAGCAAAGAGTCATTGACGACCACCGGTGGAGCAACTTTGTGCCTGTGTCCATGCAAAAGAGGGACATACTTTGTAACTTGTAATTGCAAAAACAGATCATTGTTGTTGCATGTTGTCATGAATTAATATTTAATTTCTTACTGTTAAACTGTTCACAAATCAGTAAACAATGTTTGTGATGATTTCACATGGTATAGTAGCTACACACTGAATTTGTGGAGGACAATATAAAAATGACTGGTGCAAATTTAATTTTCAATGCAACAGTCAAAGAATCTTAAAAATCGGTCAACATTTGTCAAAATTATGGGTAGAGGTAGAGAGCTCTTTTTTGATTCACAACGTATAAGGGGTAGAACAAGGAGGCACTAAATCTGACTGCAATAAACTCTAAAAATACAGCACAAGTGAATGAGATGGTGGTGATGTTATATGAGTACAAGATCTCGGCGGCTGAAAAATGTAAGGAAAATGCAGCAGCTTCATTTACTGTGTTCTACTTCAGACTCAGTGTTAAATCAGCCAGAACATTATTACTAGGAGTTGACTCTGGCTTACTGCCTTCCTTTGCCACAACCCATAACTGCAAATTACGAGCTTATTCTCTGAATACAGATGTTTGCCACAGCGGAGTGGGTGAATGATAGTAAAATTCCTACAAAATGTTTTCAGTAAGGATTCATAATATTTGGAGAACTGCTTGGAATGCTCTTAAAAAGGGAGATTATTACAGGCCTTGGCCTTGCCTCAAGTCTCCAAATAAAACTGCTGGTGACAGTGGGGCCTGCTCTTTATTAATAAAGAGAAAACTTGGACTCTCATTATTAGGCCTAAATAAATTGGCATTATTTACAGATCTTCTTACTCACTTCCAGTGGCGATTCTAGCCACTTTGGGGACAAAAATGACATTTATTAATAGTCTATATAATACACTCTTATCCAGAGCAACTTTTTTATTTGATTAATCTTTCATTTTATTAAGGCACAGATTCCCATGAGCTTCTTGGAGTTAAGGGTCTTGCTCAGGGACGCAGTCGTGGGAGTGCTGGAGGTAGGATTTAAACCCACAATCTCTTGGTTTGCAGGCAAGTATCCAACCACTAGGCCGCCACCACCACCTCAAAGATCACAAGGGGCCCGTCCAAGCAGCATTCATCCAAATTCTAAATTTTAAAGTTTGTTCATCCATTGGAGGCACAAAACTAGCCTAGAGACCCAAACATTTGAATGTCTTGCCTGCAGGGTACCGTCCCCAAGCACTGCTCCCCGGAGGCTACCAAAAAGCTGCCCACTGCTCCCTTCACAGATGGGTCAAATGCAGAGGTCACAGAGGTTCGTTGTGCTGCACTGTGTGCTTTGCTGTGCTGTGTTCACAATAACTAAATAATCACTTACTTATGTACTAGGGTAGGGATGAAGTTGACTAATTGACTTAAAAACATGTTACTAAATATATTGGTTCAAATCCCAGAACAGCCTGCAATTGCCACCACTGGGTCCATAAGCAAGGCCCTTAGCCCCAAGTAGCTCCAGGAAGAATGTCTCTGTAATTAGAAAATGGACAAAAGTGTATGCATAAATATGTATATTATTCCCTAAAATGTGTTTGTGGATGTTGTTCAATGCTCACTTCTACGCCCGTTTCTGTGTTCTCTCAATTAAAGCAATCCTCACTTGTATTAAAATATTCATATTCTTCATAAGCACATCATATCATTTTGTCACGTTATCATCAATCCCTTTTCATGCTGCAGCAGCAGTTGGACAAATCCAGTGGATTACCGTAGATTACCATATATACATAAGAGAAGGGCAGGGCTAAAGGGAGGAAACAGGGTGAACTGGGGAGGAAAATAAATAATCTTTTATCACTGATTAGCAATCAAGTCCTGCAATTTATGATCTGTGTCTTAAAAACAGTATTCTTCAGCTGATATTATTGCTTTAGTTGCAGTAGAGGGGGAAAGAAAGGTGGTTTTGGTATCTAAATGTAAGCTCAGACGTTTTTTTGTTTGAGATAGGGAGAGAAAGTATGTGAGAAAGCCAGCGTTATATGAGTGTGTGTGTGTGTGTGTGTGAGTCTGTATGTGTGTGTGTGTGAGTATGAGAGTAACCAATGTATGAGATTGTGTGTGTGCTGGTGTGTGTAGGCGTCCCACCTGAGGCATGCTGTTGCCGTGATGTTCACACCCAGGGTTGTGACCCCTTGACCTCTTGACTCTACGGGGGCAGGCGATGTGCGTCTGGATGGAATGAAGGAGGAGCTTCTGGGCAGGAAAGCCAATGCCTTGTGTTGCCTGTGCATTATTCACATGGTCTCTTGCGGTTTCGACTTGAGATCGTCTCTCCCCCTGAAACCCAAACCTGCTCCTCCACGGCTCCCTCGAGAGAATTCAACTTCACCGTCACACTGCTTCTTAGGGAAAGTGTGTGTGCACGCATGTGTGTGAAAGTGTGAGAGTCAGCAGTCCTAAAAGAAAGAGCATGAATGAGAGCATGTAATGTGTAATAAAAGTGCTGGATGTACATGAGTGTTTTACTTACTGGCCATATATTATATACATCTCATACCTTACTAATTTAGTATTAAAGTACTATTGTTTTATTGTTTACTTTTATATTAGTATAATAGAATACATATTCTGCATGGAGCACACATTATGTGGTAACTGGACACATCAGAAACCTCTATTTTGTTACTACAGACTTGTGTAATTGTTTACTTTTACACTATTATAATTATATTTACTTGTTTTTGTATGTGTACAGTGACAACAAATGCCTCTTATCTTATCTTACAGTAGGTCGGGATGTTGCATTGAGGTGAAGCTAACTACAGTAAATAAAACACATCCAGCCAATTATCTTCAATAACCCTCACCCAAAAAATCATCATCCAATCATCCTAAAGTCTAAATAAAATCAGAGAGAATTTCTTCTGTCAGATCTGAAGGTGTAGCGTTCTAAACCCCACCAGCCAGACGTGTTACTCAGATCCCATTAACGTGGTTACATTATATATTCACTGTTAACTTCGTTAACGAATAACAAGACAAAAAAATCTCCCTCTACAGCCGTTTTTATGATTAAAAGAAGACGCTGGGAGGTAAAACCAGATTTGATAATATATTCAAAAGGGAACAACACTAACTGACCGTCTGTTATTTGCTTGACGTCTGCTAAGTAACACTGACTAGCAAACTTATTACTCTTCTAGTAGGAATTATTTCATTTAGCTAATTTACTGTGCCATAAATAGTAGGAGGAAGGGATTCTTGAGGTTGGTGGTTGGTGTCCATAAATATAAGTGTCTATATGTTGTGCAGGCTCCGCGTTGTCGTTGTATTTGATCTCGGTTTACTAGGTTGGCGGTTTGGAAACATCTCGAAAATACTGCGAAACTTTTGTCGGCGTCTGATTGGCTGGGATTCCATCAGCCCACGTTCATCAACCAATACAACCAATGACGTGGCTGCATCATTTAAATTTGTTTACAGACAAACAAGGACTTATAAACGCACTCTAGAGCCGATAGTCTGTAAGAAAGTGATTTTTGTCATACAGAAAATGCCTTTATTATCCAGGCTGCTGTTGGCTGTATTTATGTGTTAGCTAACTTCGGACTTGACTATTAACTAATGAATATTGCATATTTTGATTAGAAAAAGACTGAATGTGGCTACTTTAAGTTGGCTAAAACTAGAGGTGGACAGTGACTAAGTAAATTTACTTGAGTACTGTACTTAAGTACAGTTTTTGAGTATCTGTACTTCACTTGAGTAGTATTCTATTTGGAAACGTATGATTTCCACTTCACTACATTTTAAAAACAAATACCGTACTTTTTACTTCACTACATTTCTATCAAGGTTCTCGTTACTCGTTACTTTCAAATCTGTGGATAAAGTGGATGTTATTCCCCCTTTTCTAAAACATGATTGGTTGTTTGGCAGGTGACAGTCTATCAGTAATCAGTAGGGTTACGTCACGCCTGTAGACTGGAACTATAAAACCAAGTTCAGACAATTCTGCTGTTTTGTCTTGATTAACATTGTTGCTGTTGGAAAGTCATGAAGCTAGAGGTGTAGAGCTGGGTTTTACGCAGGTTGGAATGTTGAATGCAGTTTTATGTTCTGAACTGCATTTACAGCTATTAACATACACATATATGTGTGCACACTGCCAGAGCTGTGTCACAACTCTACCATGCTGTTTTGTTTGGTGTGTAATCTTACAATTAATTAATAAAATAAACTAATGACTGGTTTCCTTTATCAGTTTAAGTTTCATTCAGTAACATTCTACCAATTCTACAGCTTCTACAAGCTAGTCAACATTAGGTATTGTGAATATTCTGGCAATAATGCAACAATGCGGTGAAAGAAGATATACTTTTAATACTTAAGTATTTTTTTAAACAAGTACTTTAGTACTTTAACTTAAGTAAAAATTTGACTGTATGATTTTCACTTGTATTGGAGTAACTTTTGACTAGTGGTATCTGTACTTTCACTTAAGTAATGAAGTTAGCTACTTTGCCCACCTCTGGCTAAAACTATGATGATAAAAATGACTAAAATGTAAAAATTGTGATGTATTAGAGAAGTTGACTTTTAACATTTAGTATTGTTTACTTATGGTATCCCCCCCCCGCCCTCCAAAAAAACACCTCCATGAAAATATGGCTAAAGCTAATAAGCATTTTTTCTTAAGACTAAGGCTAAAATGTAAAGGTGCTATCAAAACTAACACTGTTTGCATGAGGTATTTATTGAATAGATCACAAGATAGGTTTCATGACATTTCTTTTTTGTTTTTCAATACTGTCAACACATCTTTCTGCCCTGATGCACTGTGAAGTAAGATGGAAAGGTATTACGGTTCATATTAAAAATGCATGAAATGTATCACACAACCTGTTCCTACATGTACTAGAGAGAGTTTGGCGGTGGGAGGGGAGAGAAATGATGGCAGTACAGTTTAGCCTTCCATCGGTGCCCAGACAGCTGGGATCAGCAAACTAACCACAAAGTGCCCGAATTAGTCCAAACACCTCCTAAAGCCTCCGACATGTGGCACTCTTAAAGAGACGTCACCCAAAAGTGCTCACCATGAATGAGAGTTAATATAGACTGTTAGTTTTTGCTATAAATCATGCACAAATGGTGTGATAAGTTTAGGGTAATCTTTAGATGAAATGCACCTTTGATGTTTATCTGACCAACTCTCTCATTCTCACACACTCATACAGTACTGCCGTCATGCTTACTTCACTATACATTTGGGTATAATGAAATATATAATAATAGATAGACAGATATAATGATTACTGTAGCTAAATAATCCTAACCGTAACCGTTTTCTTACATTCATTTTAATATAACAAACATCTTAGCAAAAACCACTTGGGAATGCCATTTTTGGAGGATGAAAGGATGACAGAGCAACACAGAAGTACAGCATTAGCGTCTTTATTTCTCTCTTTTTTCAGTTGTTGTTTTTGTTGTTGCATAGGAAATGCACATCTTGCTTCCAAGTAA
Organism: Distichodus sexfasciatus; assembly: GCA_032718565.1. Classification (NCBI taxonomy): domain Eukaryota; kingdom Metazoa; phylum Chordata; class Actinopteri; order Characiformes; family Distichodontidae; genus Distichodus; species Distichodus sexfasciatus. The sequence continues at coordinate 1,514,327 of JAVGVS010000056.1, read as the reverse complement.
GTCAATGAATGAACATGATCACAGTAATGGGCCGAGAAAGAGAGAGAGAGAGAGAGAGAGAGAGAGAGATGGCACCACGCAGACTGAAGAAATAACAGAAAGGAAACGTCTTAAAATACTCAGAAGATCCGCTGGGGGTCTTTATGTATCAAGCAAGTCAGTGTTTACAAAACTGATTTTGGATCTGCTCTCTCATAGCCATTAAGTCATGACCTGAAGGGAACTGTTCACAGATCAGCACTAGAAATCTGGATACATACAACCCCACGTCAAATAGTGAGGAGAGTAGTGGAGGAGTGAGACAGTCAGTCACAGAGATTTAAACACAGGAACACAATGAAGTCAAATCAGTGATGGAGCTCATAACATCAAACGACAAACACCAGGTACTCAAAATGACAAATTCTCTTCAGCATGTGTAATAGAGGCACAAGGTATCATTTGATTTCTTCTGTTTTTTGTTTTTCCTTTAACTCAGTTTCACCAAGTTGGTCATGAATGATGTGATGTAAATAGACTGGAAATGAGGAAAAGAGAGCTAAGGATGGAGGTTGTGAGAATGTGTATGGAAAGTCAGGAGAAGGTTGGGAGATCACTCCAGAAGTTTAATCTGTCAAATCCAGCTCTGTCATAATCTTAAGGGCTTGAATCGAAGGTAACCAGACTTTTTTCATATTGTTTAAGATGTTTCACCTCTCATCCGAAAGGCTTCTTCAGTTCTTCAGTTGCCTTCAATTCAGGCTCTTAAGATTATCATGTCCTGGAGGACTGAGAACCTACACAGACATACAGCTCCATCATACTTCCAGAACTACCACCCCCTAGGGGCCCCTGAGCAAGACCCTTGATCCCAAGTTGCTCCAGGGAGACTGTCTCTATTACAAGTAAATGTCAGTTGCTCTGAATAAAAGCATCTTCTAAATGCTGTAAATATAAATACCTCGTCAAGATCCTTCTTTTCACAGTTCTATCTTCTATGAAACTATATCTAAGATGTATGAAGATGTGTATCTATCTATATCGATCAATCAATAGATCAATATAGATATAGATATGAAAGATCTGTACTCTTGTTCCGTAAATGTTCTTCAGCTCAGTGCTGATGCAACAGTTGGAAATTTGCCTCGCAACTTCCACATAAGCTGATCGCCTGAAATGTTGTCCTGAGAGCAAGCTCCTTCTCTCAGAACTCACACACACACATACACACACTCCTTTGCCCTCTTTCTTTCTTTTGTCCCCAATAGTGCTGAACACACCATATATGACTGCAGCATCGATTCTCAGTCCGCTGAGGGGAGTGCCGCAGAACATCTTCAGCAAAATGGAGGAATCACTTATCGGATTTCCTTGTTACCTCCTGGCTCGAGAACACAACACTCCATCGAGTGCAAACCCTCACACTCTACGTCCTATAAACACAGAGCTAAAGCTGGTATCGTTTGGAAAAGTTGTTCATGTTGAAGGGCCCCCAACTGAACATCTGAGCTGATATCTGTCTTCTCTCCTGACGCCAATACCATGTAATAATGGACTAGAGGAAAACATAAATAAGATTAATATGCAGGCTGGAGCATTTCAAAATGTTAGGAAAAACAAAGAAAGAGGTGACAAATATGAAAGTGTAACCCAACACATCGGTTATGTAGATGTAACTGACATGAGGCTGGACGGAGCATATTTGCAATATAAAAAACAATTTAAGATAAATTTTTGGGGAGGGAAATACACAGCTTATTGGAGGAAATCATTTAAAAAGAGAATAAAATATCATATTGTAATATTTCCTTTAGTCATACTCAGTAACTGTTTTATTAGGTGAGTAGTGGAGTAGAAGGAGCATGCAGTTTATAGTCCATGGTTATTGTACATCAGCTATACTTTGACAGACAGCAAAGGCTACCGGTGTTGAAAAAGAAACAAAGAAAATCCGAAAAGGATTATAAACATTTGTCTTTTGTTAATCAGAGGAGCAATATAGTACAGGTTTTCACAGGCACTACAACTGATCTTCGTAAATATATCAGTTAAAATGCTGGTTTGCTTTTTACTTTCCAGGACTCTTTGATATCTCAGTATAACTCGGAACAAAAAAAAGGACTGAAATCAAAATACAATGCAAAGGCTTACGTTGAAGGAAGATACCAAACTTTGCCTTTGTTTAGAATAGCGTTCATTTCTTTGCATCAGTGCATAGTTTTTCATGCAGATTAGACTGCTAGGCCGTCAAAAAGCAGGATCGCTTGTGATGGACTCAGTACTCGGTTAGTCTCCGGTTTATGAACTAATAGCACCAATGATCTTTTTTTTTAGGACAATTTTAAAAGTCTTTTGCGAGGATTAGTAGAAGAGCTGGACAGCTGAAACAGCGGCTTAAGCTACCTGCCCTTGATGCATGACAGTAACAAAGTCTGTTTTCTTGTTGTAAATGTGACTAATCATTTTAGAACAATGTCGTTTCTTCCTTCATGGCCTTTAGAAGAGAGAAGAGTTATGGACCCGCAATAGAAGAATGAGAGAATGTGATGAGGGTCTGATTGTCCAGGAGTTGGGGAGATTTGCACATCCGCTTGCAACACTAGGTCCTGGACCGAAACAAGGTCCTCCTTAATGCAGAATTGGGTTGAAATTGCATTTACATGGGTTACATTTTTGGCAATTTATGCAAAGAATTGGGAGAAACATTGGACCTCATTCACCAAGATTTTTCTTAAATTTGTTCTTATGGTATTTAAGATATTTAAATACTATTATACAACTGTAGAACTGAAGAAAATCCAATAAGGCATGCAATAAAATTTGCATAAGAGTTTGCTTATTTAACTTATTCTTATCTAAGAATTCTGCTGAATTTCAAAATGTTTACAAATCTCTTCTTAAGAACAGTTGGTGAATGAGGCCTGTTTTTACTAAACTTTACCCTGATAACACTCATATAGGATAATAGACTTTTAAGCTCTTAACTTTTCCGTAAAAACCACCAAAAATCTGTTGGAAAAACACCTAGAATTCACACAAAGGCATTTACGAAACGTCCTTCAACCCTGTTTCATGCACGTCAGAGCTTCAAAGGATGAAAATACAAAAAGACGCCTCAACAGCCATAAATTCTAAACTGAATAGCTGAAATGGAAGTGTAATGGCTGGTGTATGGACAATGCTGGGAAGATTCTCCTCAGTGTTCCCTTCATCCAGCACATTCAAACATTCTTGGCAAAACTCATCAGAAATAACAGCCGTTTTAAAAAAACGTGCCGCTTGCGATGTTAAGATTACGGTCTGAATGGAGAGACACAATATTATTTGTTCCCAACTGCACTCGATTGCATGGATTTTTTTCAATAATGGTCAATTATAGTGGCATAGTTTGCCCCCAAAACGTGGACTATTATGAAGAACAGAAATCTAATCTGAAGTCTAACACGGCTGTTTCATATCCATCACGGGCAGCAGAATGAGAAAACTGATTTGTATTGATGAAAAAACGCTGTGCGAGCTTGTGCCGCTGCGGTCTGGCAAGGTGCTGAAAGCAGTTACATAAACGCACTGGGGTCTCCAGCTGGGAAAACATCTGAAAAGCATTGAAGACATTTCGGGTTTGGTCTGTTTATATAACTTTTTTCGGCCCTTAATTTTCTGTGTTCGGCCCTTAATGTTAACTGATCTTCAAAAAGTCCGCTACATGAAAATTTTACAAGCATCATCAGTTAAGAACATGTTTGCATCATGTTTCCTCATTAAATGTGTTTTTATTGAATTCCATTTTTAATAGGTTGCTTCATTTGTAAAGAGATGCTTAATTTCTGCTAAATACCAGAGTTATTCTCGGATAAATGGGCGAAATGTGTGTGGTGACATGGAGAGAATGCTTCCCAGCTTGCTGTGCATGCATTTATTAGCAAAGGTGGGGAGGAGAGAGAGAGGGAGGGAGAGAGAGAGAGAAAGATGCCAAAAGGAAAAAGAATCATGTTGCATATCAAGCTTTTTTATTTTCCTGCATGGAATGGTGAACACAAAAAAGATGCCTAGATGCATTTATAATAGTGGCATCCTTTGGCTGTCTATGTCATTGTCTTCTGCCTAAAACTAATTTTTTAAAATGCATAAAAACGCTCTCTCTTCTTACCGACGTCCTCAGAAATTACCTAGATTTAGCTTCATCAACACTGATGCAACAAAGAACCTTCAAAACATACAGCAAGCATACTTGTAACATCCATTTACAATGGGGTTTTCACCTCAATACCTTATACTTTTCAAGTATAGGAATATTCTATACCATCAAAAGAAGAAAAAAAAGTCTTTAAATACATACAAAAAAAAGAAAGCAAAAGAAAAACAAAAAGATAAAATCAGGAAACGGGAAAGTTTTCAACTTAAATCCAGTTCCCCAGAGAAACAAAACAAAACCAGTTCTATTAATGTGGCCTTATTACAAACAATGAGAAAATTCACAACACTAGTTTTTCCTCATTTAATCAATGTTACAAAAGTCCTGCATTATAAAATAGGGCAGCTTTAAAATCAGTGTAATTAATAAAACTATACAATATACAAACAACGGATCTCCCACACTCGGCGGCTTCTGTCCAGCTCGTTTCACTATCTCCATCCGGTTTTTATGTTCTCCCCAACTCCACTCCTGCATCCCCCCTTTCCAAAAAAACTAAAATTACACACAAACAACACAATAACGAAAAAACAGACTGCCCAAACTATTGCTTTTATATTCTTTTTCTCTTTTTTATCTTTCTTTAAAAAGGGTGCAATTTTGTCATTATCTTACACACGCAACAGCCCAAATATCTTGCTGATTAGATGCCAGGCTGCTCCTAAACAAGGTTTTGTGACAAAAAAATGTCCGTGCAATGATTTTGTTTTCCCTTCGATCTTGTAAGCCCTGGAAGCTGTTTTTTAATGTTTGTTGTTTTTGTTTTTTTTTAATCAGCACTTTCATATTCTTACAATTGTCATTATTCCATATTTAGTGCAGATAATTAAGAAAGTAATGCCCAACTCATTACTAAAGGGTAGGCAAAAACATGAACAACGTTAAAAAAAAAAAAAGGAACCACACAAGTGTTAACTACTAAAACATCATATCAGACGCGTGGGAATTTCCTTTCCCCCCCACATTAAATTCTCTCTGTTAAATGATATATATGTTATAGACAAGAAAACAGGTAAACAGTTAATATAATGTGAAAGTTTGTCAAAAATGTACATAAAAGGGGGCGTATTTGTAGTTAATCTGGACATAATCTTTTTCCTGTTCAAAAATATGGGTTGTTGTTGATGGAGAGGAAGTTCCTTGTTTTAAGGCTTGCTTGTGACCAATAATAATAATAATAATAATAATAATAATAATAAATGAATCAAATACATGAATGGTAATTTAAGCACAAAGAAAGTAGAATTACCCGAGCAAGGCTGGTGAGGACGTCGGGACCCCAACGTGTTTTAGGAGAGCGGGGTTTTTAATGTCAAAAAACTGACACGTGTCCAAAAACACCAAGCCAGTCAAGTGCAACACTAACTTTGGTTAAAAAAAAAAAAAATGAAGAGAAAACAAAAGACTAATAACAATCAACATGAGTGCAAGCGAGTATTGCATATTAATGTTATTTTTTCCTTCTTGTTCTGGGAACGAAACACAGGAAGACTAAAACAAAAAGTAGTTCCTATTTTTGAAATTGCAGCAACATCCATAAATATTAATACACTAGTGTTAACACTACAGAACAGGGGCTGAGGGAGGAGGGCAATTTTTTTTTAAAGAACTAGAACAGTTACACCGATCAAACGTCTACGTTTCTACTCACTGTACAGTTAATCAGGGGGGGCGATGGCAGTAAACGTGAATTTTTAACGTCGCGAGGCAGCAAAAACAAAAAGTGGGCAGGTAGATTTCCTGTGCGTATCGCTTTAATCCAACTCTTAGCACTAGCATCCCTTTCACTCGTCCCATTCCTACACAGAATAAGGGAGGCGGGTTGGAATAAAGAAAAGAAAGGAAGAGTTACAAATAAAATTAAAAATCTCCATATTGCAACTTCATCTCAGGACTGGACCGTCGCTCAAGGCACATTGATGAGGAACAACTGTTTTTGTTTTTTTTTTCGTGCAATTTTGAGAGGAGGAGAAAAAAAATTCTCCAGAGGATAAAATGAGAAATGAAATGATTGTTCCGAAAGGGATAGAGCCAGGAGGGAGAGTATGTGCAGAGAGCGAGAAGTTAAGGAGACGAGTGGCTGGTTGATTGTGTGGACAGCAGTTAAAAATAAAACATTTTTTTTAAAAAAGAGCCTCTCATTAAGGGGCCAAAGAAATACTCTCTTGGCAAGTGCCTGGTGTTGGGACTCCCGTATCGTATCTGTACTCACACTACTTGAACTCGTACGTAATCTAGGTAAAAATTGGTCACTAACACTACAACATGCAGAATTCTTTTTCTTTATTTTTATCGCCTTTTTCTACTTTTTTTTGTCCTTTTTTTGTCAAGATGCGAACACTGGATGAGTCGCTTGTGAGTGTATTATTCATGTACTGCAAGAAACATAAAAATAAGTGAAAGAAAACAAAGCGTGACAAGTATTGCATGCGAAGCTGATGAATAATTAAATAAAAGCTTCGTTCGGTAGTTGTGTTCCTATTTGATTTGATTGATCTTCACATTAAAAAAAATGTTCCTATTTTTTTTACGTAACGCTTTCATAAAGGTTACGGAGGAAGTTCTCGTATCTCGAACCCAATACTGATTACCGGCCTGACGTTACACAACAGGCTTAAGAGCTTTCGCTGATTGAAAAGTATTTCCTTCTCGTCTTTAATATTCCACTTTAATTAAAGGCCGAACCTACATCCAGATCAGTGTTCCTAACTGTAGGGACTCACACACACGCACAGAGGTCTCAATGAACTTTAAGGACTTTTCCCCACAGGCGGCTGAGCGCAACGCTGCTGAAAAACACATCCGCTTTTTATTGATCTCTGATGGGGGAAAAAAGCTCGGCGCTTAGATGATGTGCTTCGTTAAAAGTAGCTTGTTAGCTTAGTGTTTTAGGAAAGCGCAGCAGTCTAACTTGGACGTGTCCAGAATGCGAATAATATTGATTGTTTGAATGGCAATGTGTCTTAAAGGGATATTTGTTCTACAATGCTAACGACTTCAATAAAAGATGAAACAAACAAACATGAACCCGAAAAAATCAACCACAAGCAGGAAGTACGCCTCTCATTATTTCTCACAAGTCTATTTGTTCTAGACATTATTTTTTCTTTTTGTACCCCAATATTTTAGAGTCCCAGAGGTGTGAGCGGACTAGGAAGAAAATATATATATATACTTTTCAACAATTGTTGCAACGATCTATCTTACAAAGATATTTAACAATCCAACAGCTATCCAACAAAAAAAATTGCACTTTCCTCCATTCAAAAACGTATTGTTTTTCCTCAGATCGTGGTTGTCTCATATCTTGTCAGTTAACCGCAAACTCAAGACTTTTCCTGTCTCCCTTTTTCTCTCTATAGCGATGTACAGACCTTCCAAGGGGGCGTATCAGAACACAACTGAAACGACTCGACACGCACACACACACAAAAAAAAAAACGAAATATGAAGAAGCCTCCCGGACGAGAAACCTCTTATTTTTAGATGCAGAAGAAAAAAAATAAAATCTCCCATTAGAACGCTTCACTTCGTAGCTTTCCGAACTGGCTCGATTCACCTGCTTGATGATATCGAGCATTACCGACTGCCATCTCCTCACTCCTCACCCCCCGAAAATGAGGAACACACAAAAAAAGTTCATTTCCCTGCACACGAGGGCGTGAGGTGTGTGCGGTGGGGGCGGGCGGAGACGGTGACCGTGGCGACAGGGGCAGGTGGAGGAAGATGTGGATTGTACTGTCCTGGCCCGAGCAGAATTGGGTCAGAAGGGTCACAGAGAGTCACCAAAAGGGGGCTTTAGCTGGTGGTGTCTGATCCAGGTAAAACCTCAGCGTGAAGTCAATCGCCAGAACGTCAAAAAGAGAGAGAGAGAGAGTAAAAGATCCTGGAGAAAGAAGGTGGGGCGGGTCAGGGCGGGACAGGGTGGGACGGGACGGTCGTGGAGCCCCCCCGGGGTTTGACGAGGCTTGAAGTCGCTGCTTCTATGCGTTGGGACCTTACAAATGAGGTCGGCTACAGTCACGATTTTGAGGGAAGCTCGACGATTGGGTCACATTTATTGTTTTCCTTCTCCGGCCGAGAGGGCGAAATGGAAACAAAATTACAAATACAGAAAACAGAGAGAAAAGAAAGAGAGAAAGGAAAACCAAAAAATCATGCGTGTTTCCATGTAAATCGGAGCTCTCCTTATTAACGCACAGTCTCCTGGAGAGATAGAGGAGGAAGGGATGGAGCGAGGGAGCGAGGGAGGGATGGAGAGAGAAATGGGGAAGGATAGAGGGATGGAAGGAGGAGGCAAAAGAGTGACTATATATGACTATAGGTGTAGAAACCATACAGCTGGAGAAATACATGAGGGCTATATAGATATATAAGTGTGTGGCTCTGAAGCCGGTGGGCTGGTCCGGGTTCCGGTTTGGGTCGAGGCAGGTCGGTCCGGGCCTGGTGGAGGAAGGGGAGAGGGAAGGGGGTCGATTCGAGAAGGTGGGGGGCTGCTGCTGTAGCCATGCTGTGGGCGTGTCGGGCGCTGGGGCAGCAAGAGGCTCCTGGTCACACACTCCAGCGGACGAGTCGGCGGGTCACACTGCAGGGAGACTGTGGGGGGGCTACTGAGCTCGGGAGCGGCCGGGTCCAGTCTGGAGTCCTTAGCCCAGGTACCACTGTGGGACAGGAGTGAGGGAGAGAGAGAGAGAGAGAGAGAGAGAGGGAGAGAGAGAGAGAGAGAGAGAGATTAGGAGAAGTGTTGCATGTGGGGCTTTGAAAGGGTGTGATTTTCCAGATCGAAAATGTTTAGATCGTCATCATTCTATCTTCTCTCCTCCTCTTTCCAACGGTGTTTCTTTATCCTTTCTTCCTCTATTCATTAGCCCTTCACTCACTTCATTTTCTCTGTTTCTCCATTTCATTTCCTCCTCTCTCTCTCTGTATTGCTTCCTCCTTTTTTCTCCTTCCTCTCGCTCTTTCCTCTTTCATGTTCCTCCCTATTTCCCCCTCTCCTGTTTCCCCTCTTCCTTACTCCTCTTTTACCTGATTTTCTTTTTCTCTGTCCTTTTCTCTTATTCATTTCCTCCTCTCTCCCTCTTCATTGCTCTCTCTTTCTCCTTCCGTCTCGTTCTCTCTCCTCCTCGTTCCAACTGTTTCTCTTTCCTTTCTTCCTCTCTTCACTGCCCCTTCACTCACTTCATTTTCTGTTTCTCCATTTCCTCCTCTCTCCCTCTGTATTTCTCTCTTCCTCCTTTTTCTGTAACCTAGTAGCTTCCTCCTCTCTCGCTCTTTCCTCTTCCATGTTCCTCTCTATTTCCCCCTCTCGTTTTTCCTCTCTTACTTGATTTTCAGGTTCTCTGTTTTTTCTCTTCTTTATCTACACCTCTTTCCCTCTCACTCTTCTTTTTCTCTCTTTGTGCTTCTTTCTGTCATTCTCTCTCCTCTCCTTTTTATCCTGTGTTCCTTTCTGCTGTCCTAAGCTCATCTCTTACGTTCCTCACTTATCTTTCTCCTTGTCCTCGTCTCCTTTTGTCCCTTCTCCTCTTTTCCCTCTCTCCTTGTCCTTGTTTTCTCTTCCTCTCCTCTCTCCTCATTTGATCTGCTTCTACAGTATGTTCCACCGCTCTATCACCATCTTTTGTTTTTGCTATCTCTCTATTCTTCTTTTTCCTCTCTTTTTCTCTCCTTCTACAGTAGGTTCCACACCTCGACCCTGACCTTTTTCTTTTTCCTCTTGTATGATTTGCTCTTCATTCTTTCTTCCTCTGTATTCTACCATCACTCCTTCTTTTCTGTCTTCTCTCTACTATCCTAAGATCACCTCGTCTCTTCCTCCCTTATCTGTCTCTCTATTCATCTCCTCTTCACTCATTTGTTACTCCTTTTACAGTATGTTCCACCCTCCATTATAACTTCTCCTTTTTCTACGCTTCCTCTTCTTTTTTCCTCTACATTCCTCCCTTCTTTTTTTGTCACCCATATGACGTTCCTCAGCTCACCTCTTCAGTTCCTAATTTTCTGCTTCCCCTCTTCTCTCATCTCTTCTCCTCTTTTTCCTTTGTCCCCTGATATGTACATCTCTCCATCTTTCTCTCTTCATCTCTTCTCAGCTTCTTATCACCTAATTTCCACCCATTCTTTCTATTCCTCGTATATATCTCTCTATCTTTTCCTATCTTCTTTCCTCATCCTTTCTTCCTCTGTTTTCCTCTCTGCAATCCTAAGATCACCTCTTCTTCTATATTCCTCTCTCTTCTCTTTTTTCCTCAGTTCTCTCCTCTCCCCCCTATGTACCTCTCTCCTCTCCTCCGCAGACGGAGGGTGAAACTCTTTCCGCTGGGCAGCTGCCTTGTGCTGGAGGGGAGGTTTTGCCCACTGAACCTCTGTAATCTTTCAGTGAAATGGTCTTATTGATCGGCCCGCTCCATTGTTCACGTTTCCAGCGAGTGAGCAAAGAGCCCTCCCCTCCCTCCTTCCCTCCTTCCCTCCCTCCCTCCCTCTCTCACTCCTTCTCTATCCCTCCATTCCCCCCCAAGTTCAAGTTCATCCTGGTGTTACATCATGTCTGGTTGCCAGGGACAACCAGACAGCCCTATACGTGACTATCATTTGCAAGGCCGCAGTTTACGCTTCCCTTCTTTCATTCTCTTCCTCTCTTTTTGATCCCTCTTTCCAAACTTCTTTCTAGCTCTATCCTGACAGGCCGACCTCCCCACCTGGTCCGTGCCTGCTAAAAATGTACGCATACTCACACCACATCTCTCACTCACCACTGCCTCCCACAAACACACAGGTTCCACCAATCCTCCTGAATTAAGACTAATGACGCTCACAAACTACAACTACGTCATTCACACAAACACAACTATTAAAAACCTTTTAACAAATGCACAAAATGCGAACTACACTGTCATTTTCACAACTTTGTTGTAAGCGTTATACAAATTGGTCTACAATGTCAGAATAAGCAGGGTTCAAGCGGGGTTTGAAAGCATACTGAACACACACATACACACACACACACATACACACTCTCAGAGTGAGGCCCGGGGCTTGTTTAAATTCTAAGGCTGGCCAGGAGTGCAGTGGAGAGACTGGAAGGTTAGTTTTTAATCAATAGAAGTTGCTGAGTCGGGACTTCTGCTCTCACACTCGCTGCAGCTTCCTCCTGTCTTTGTCTACCAGCTCATCTGCTCTCAAACTTTCCCCCTCCCTCCCTCCCTCCCTCCGTCTTTTTCTCTCTCGCCTTACCTCCCTCCCTCCCCCTGTTTCCCCTTCCCCATGTCCTGAGGAGACTTCTGGAGATGGGGTCTGCAGGAAGAGAGAAAGAAGGAAGAGAAAAGAGAAGGGGGGTGGAGAAAGAGAAAGAGAGTGGGGAGGGGGACAGTACGAGTGTGTATGGTTGTCTCCCATATTTCCCCCGTAAGTGTGCAGACAGTGGGGTTGTGTTACCGCCCTGCCTCAGTGTGCTGACAGGTATGATTTAGTCAGCAGATATGAAGAAGCGAGAGTGAAGGGGAGAGAGAGAGAGAGTGAAAGAGAGATGAAGAGACTGGGAGAGAGAGAGAGAGCGGTGTGAAATTACCGTGTTGTCTTTTCCCATATTTTGGATAGTGCTGAGGTTGATCCATCTGCCTCTTCGTAAGTGCGGCAGCGAGACGCAATCAAAGTTAAATCCCGAGGAAAGTTATGAGCGAATACACAAAAGTAGCAGTAAAACGCTGAAACACAAAACGTCCTGCACTGGGGCTTTTTAAAAGTTCCCACATAAATACTTTGTGGTAAAGGGAGCTGCCGTACACACAAGTTTATACACACACACACACATATCTCCAGCACATTGGTGTGATTAGTAGCGGGCGTCTGGGAGCACAAGTATAAGAGCGTCGTCTCCCACAGCCACATGTGCGGCTTGGGATGAGCTGCAAGCTGCTGGAGACTGATGTGGTGTGTCTCACAACCACAGGAATGCTCCCCCCGCCACACACACACACACTCACTCACTCAAACACACACACACACACACATACAGCCATGATTCCTTCCATGTGTGCTGCTGAAAGACATCGTCGCATTTTACGGCTGATCTGAGAGCAGATCGAGAAGGATTGCGGTACGGATTTTGCTTCTCCTACACTAACACACCCGACTTCACTCGCTGTGAGGCACAAACAATAACAAGAGTTATTATAACAGTGGAGGCAAAACAGCATCAGCCACAACAATATGAGTTATAATGAGTACGGCTATGGCTATGCAGCCCCATACGCAACGGTAGCTCAAATTGGATTACACAACACGGTCCAGCCTGCACAAGCATCAGTGAGCCTCTTCCCCATATGACCCTGTCGCTGGTTCACCAGTTTTCCATCCAGTTTTTATCATAACAGTTAGAGCGCTCACGCTGCTATCGGAAGGTCGCCGGTTTGAAGGTACCACTGAGGTACTCATGAACAAGGTACCCAAGCACTGCTCCCCTGGCATTGCCCATGTCAGCTGCCCACTGCTCCTTCACGGATGGGTCAAATGCAGAGATCACATTTGGTTGTGGTGCACTGTGTGCTGTGCTGTGTTCACAATGACAAATAATCACTCACTTTCACTTTCCTTGGGCCACTTTTGGTAGGCCCTAAAATTAGCATAAGACTGCTTTTCAGCATAGATTCTGTCCTTACCTAGGACCAAATCTCAAATAGGAAAACACTGAATAATGTCAAAATCTTTGTGAAAAGTGAGGAAGTTTCTTCTTTAGAACATCTGATGAAGTGTCAACGGCCTTTTGTTATTCACTTCACAGGTCAGTATTCATAATGTTATGTCTGATAGGGTTTAATATGTTCATAATGGTCATTTGCTGCTTGCCGTTGTCATGAGTTAAACACTCAACTTAAAATACCAGGCAGGTTTGTCGGTAAAACTGGCTTGAAGGGTTCCAGGACATCACTTAAGTTGCTTACAAGTAAACAGGGACTTCTGAAGCAGATTAAAATGAAAATGAGTTTAAACCAGCTTTTAGGAGCAGGCTGATTAACAGCAGTGCCTGTTCACTGTTCTGCTGGGAAAGACTGGACCTGAACCAGGAGGGTAAAGAGTGGCAGGGGAGTTATGATTTTGGGCAGGAATGGAGGCCAACTGGGGAACCACACAGCCAGCTCACTGTTCAACATCCTTCACACCCAGAGGAATGAGTAAGAGAGTAAGAGAGAGAAATAGAGACAGAGAGAGAGGTCTAAGCTGCACTGGGCTCCTCTCCCAGCCCTGGTTTCTCCACAAGCAGGAGACGCTTTTCTGTGGTTTCATAATTACAGCTTTCACTCCTCCCACCCTCTGCTCCACAACCACACTGGTGAGGCTGAAACCACACTCCTCCCCTCCTCCTCCTCCTCCTCCTCCCCTCCCCTCCTCTCTTCTCCTCCTCTCCTCTCCCTTTCCTCTCTTCTCAAGCGTTTGGGCTGGGTGTGAATGTTCAAGCAGAGCCTGAGCATCGAGGTGGGCCCTGATGTGGAGCTCCGTGAGGCGCCAGGGCCTCTCTCTGCAGCTGCAGGGTGGAGAGGTGAAAAGGGACTCCCTCTCCCTCTCACTCTACATCCCTTCCCTCTCTCTGTCTCCATCTTTATTTCATTCTCCCTCGTCACATCTCTGGGGAGTTGATATTAGTCTAAAATAAGCAATGAAACACTAAATGGGGGAATAGTTTAAGTGAATTTGAGTGAATATATTATTTGTCATTGTGAACACAACACAGCACACCGTGCACCACAACGAAATATGAGCTCTGCATTTGATCCATCCGTGAAGAAGCAGTGAGCAGCTGACATGCAGTGTCCAGGGGAGCAGTGCTTGTGGATAGTACCTTGCTCATGAGTACCTCAGTGGTACCTTTACCGGTCTAGGACTTGAACCGGCGACCTTCCGATCACGGGGCCAACTCCCTAACCAACTGAGAAAGTCAGACAGAGATATAGTGGCTAGAATTTTTAATCAGAAAGGCTATCACAGCATCCTGTAGTCACATGTCGATCCATCAGGCAGCAGACTTATTGGTCAGCCATTCTTTATGTAATAGCTAACACTCTGGATAGAGTATGACGTATAACTCATCAAGAGCCAAAAGGCAGAGCTAGAAACATACAGAGGGCTAACTGGTCAGACCAAAAAGTGTGAACTGTGTTAACATTTTCATCCATACTCCTGCAGGTAACCTATTCAATACTGAAGAGTAAAGTATGGTACTATACTGTACTAGTGGAAAAGCGCCTTTAATGTGTCTTCTAAGACACCAGCAGTAGAAAGGAGTGGTGTAGTGTTGTGTCTGCTCACTAGAGCCACAAACGTGCGTGTAGACAGCGTAGATGGGCATCAGTCTGAGTGTCCTGTCTGAGAACACTCAAGGTGAATGCTGTTTTAATGTAAAAGAGGGGGAGGGGAGGATATACTTCACACTGTCTCACACACACATATATACACACACCCAAACAATGTATACATAGTGCTCATTATGGAACGGTGGAAAAGACATAAGCGAAGAAGGAAAGGAGGAAAAAAACAGACAGATGGAAACGGAGGGAGGGAGACAGAGGACAAGAGACAGACAGAGTGAGAGATGAGAGGCAAGAGGGTTCTATAATAAAGGTAGATAAAAAGAGAAGGGGTATAAAAAGACGGGGAGATAAAGAGACAGAGAAGAGTGTGACTGAACCCAGACAGGAGAGATCAAGAAAGACAGAAGCCAGCAAGAATGCATGAGAAGTGGGCGAGAGAGAGAGAGACAGAGGGAGGGAGAAGAGAGGGAAAGGGAGCGTGATAGAGAGGGGATCTTTGCCTGTTCCTTTAACTCCCTGTCAATGGCTGGAGTAATCTCATCAGGCCGGCAGAGCGCTGAGTCAGCACGTCCGCTAAAGTGCCTTCAGATGAGTGTCATCTCAGAGGAATTCAGCCTCATGTAATGCAAACCAGCCCCCGTCCTGGAGAACGGCTCTGAAAAAGCCCAGCCCAGGGCCCAAACCGCACCGCACCACACCGCACCGGCCCGGCCCGCCCACAGACGTTTACGACATTATTTATTTACGGGCTGGCGGGGCCGAGCGGCTAGACTGGGCTGCTTTATTAGTCAACGCTGGACAGTTCGGGCCCGTCTGCGTTTTTTAAGAGATGTTGGACTGCGTCACAGTCATGCTCAACTGGATCGCATGATTCCTAATCGTTAGACTGTTAGCACTGAAAGTGGAGGGTTGCTGGTCCTGAAACAGTAAACAGCAGCACTGAGCAAAGAATTCGACCCCCAAACACTGATCACTGGACACTAATTTGCCGCCATGGATGGTTTAAACGAGTCACATGGTAGTAGTGTTGGTGCAGCGGTGTGTGTGTCTGAACCTGTTTTTTGGCAATCATAATAGTCAGGGTTTGAATCCCAGCATAGTAGTGCCCCTGAGCAGGGCCCTTAACCCCAACGTTGGTTGCTCCTGTAATTTGGAAATGGAAGTGGCTTTAGATAAGCATCTCATAAATGCTGTAAATGTAACTGCCACTAATAACCCAAACAACCCGAAGCAGCGTGAGCAACTAAATTAGATAATGTTTGTGGCCCCTGTAAGACCCTTAACCCCAAGCTGCCCCAAGGATACAGTAATTAGGAAATTTAAGTGTCTTAAAATAAGAGTTAAATGCTGTAAATGCAAACTCATTTCTGATGCACTGCTGTGGTGCATTCATAAAAACAAACCGACACCCACTTACCCTTTGTGGTAGCAAACAGGTTAACGAAGGAACGTCAGACGCAAGTGCGGAAGTGAGACAGATGAGTGGAGCAGGACTTGTCCCCCCACTTTACCCCCCACCCGCCTGAAATTAATCCGGCATAATTAAACTACCAGACACTAGTGCTGCCGCCCCCTGGTCCAAAAAGGAAGTGCAGTTTCCCCCTGCATGCTGAGGCAGCTGAAAGCGGGTGTGCAGTACCAAGAGGCGGAACAGTCTCTTGCCCGCTTAACTCGCCCCCTCCCTCACTTACGGCAGCTCGAAACCACTTCATTTGAGAAGCTCTTCCTCTCAAATTGTTCCAGCAGTCTTAAAAAAAGCTCTGTCTAGAATAAATAAAAATTTATTATGAGTTCTCCAAAACAGTTGTTAGGCGTGAGACAGGAACGCTCAGCGACGCCAAATGCGAGAGTCAATTACCAGCGTTATCTAACGGCCGCTTAAATGTTTACAGCGGGCGAATAAAATCCCAGGGTGCAGTGGCTCTTCTGCCAGTCTCCATGGGGCCGATTTACTGCCTCGCACTGTGTGTGTGTGTAAGTGTGTGTGCTTGTGGGTGTATAAATGTGATGCTCTAGTCTGTATCAGCTCTCTAGATCTCACACACTCGATTCTCCCCCGGTGCGTTCTGATTAAAAACTGTGTTTATGAATCACCCTTTTATCTGCACCGCATCTGAGGCCAGACTGCATTTCTCTCTCTCTCTCTCTCTCTCTCTCCCTCTCTCGCTTTCTCACACACACATCCACACACATAGGCTTTGCACAATTAAATCCAGATCGCATCTAACCGTGTGTGTGTGTGTGTGTGAATGCCTGTGTGTGAGGGCAAATCATTTGATTTGTCTCACTGTAGAGGCCGGAGCTGATTTTTAGAGGGCTTCTGCTGGTGTTTTCTTCACACCGCCAGTGAAAGGAGTTTTAAAAGTCAACTGGATGCTGTCGTGAACCGTGGGGGTCTGTCGCGCCTATAAAAGTGTCTGTTACTATGGCACTGCTTAGAGTGTTTGCGTGTGTGTGTGTGTGTGTGTGTGAGAGAGAGAAAGAAAGACAGGGAGAGGGAGGGTGTGAAAGCCTTTGTTGGCTTAGGACGGCACAGGCGGAGTTGAGTAGTTGTGGGGGTCTGTCTGAGCTGGACCGGGACGTGTGTGAGTGTGTGTGTGTGTATGTGAGTGTGTGTTCTACCCCTTCCTCCCCTCTGCCTCCTCTACAGGCTGTGCCAGTCTCGCCCCGTCTGAGGCCGAGTGCCAGAGGCTCCAATAGCGTCCGACCCCCGCCCCCAGAAGTGCTGCCACCCTCCCACCACTCCTCTCTTTCATCCCATGCCCTCTTTCTCCCTCTCTTCCTCTGCACCAAGCTCCCTCCATCATCACATCCCCCCTTCCCCCCCCCCCCTCTTTCTATGCTCGGTTACCATGGCCTGACTGTGGGGAATGTTTACTGTTACACTCCTCCCTCCCTCTCTCTCATCTAACTCTCTCGCTCTCTCACACTCTCTCTCTCTGGGGTAACTTTTGTCCTCGCCACCCGAGGCTCTTTTCTATGACACACTAATGAATCCGTCAGTGGCAAAGGTCGAAGGTGAGCCGGTCTGATTGGGGGTTTTAATAAACGCGGCCCAAAACCTTCACGCTCTCCATCAAATACGAGCTCTGTGTGAGAGTTTATATTAAATATGTTGGAGGCGTGAGTGTAGAACACACACACACACACACACAGACACGCTTCACTATACTTTTGGGGAATTTCCATACACGTAATGTCTGCTGGAGCTAAATAAGCCTACGGTTAGCTCTAAATATAAATCTAACCCTTACCATGACCTCAGTAATGTACGGAAGAGTCAACATTATTTTTCTTCTTGTTATCTCAAGATCATGACTTTGTAACCGAAGTGAGTGATTATTTGTCATTGTGAACACACCACAGCACAGCACACAGTGCACCACAAAGAAATGTGACCTCTGCATTTAACCCATCCATGAAGGAGCAGGGGGCAGCTTTTTTGGCAGCGCCCGGAGAGCAGTTTTTGAGGACGGTACCTTACTCATGAGTACCTTTACCGGTCTGTTACTCGAACAGGCGACCCTCCGATTACAGGGCCAACTTCCTAACCGTTACGCTTCTAACTGCCTTTAAATCCACAAATATCTATGGCTCCGCTTGAAGTGATACACTGATACGATAACTGTTCAACACTAATAGACATATTGCAATTTCCACTTTGATCTGTGGTCAGACAGGTCCATGATGCTGATTTGCTAACTACAAAAACACTAAAATTGTGGTAAGGTTGTGTGTGAAAATAAGTTGTGATCTTGAGAAAACATCTTTAGTTACGCCGAGATCACAACGTAAAATCAAGACCGACATGGTGATGGGGGTCTAGTGGTTAAGATTCTCACCTCTACACCAATGGGTCGTGGGTTTGTATCCTACCTCCAGCACTACCATCAGTGGGTCCCTGAGCTAGAACCTTAACCCTACGTTGCTCTCAGGGGAAGATAGGGATTAAGTGGCTCGGATGATGAATGAATGAATGAATAAATGTTTTGAACCCCATTTTAAAGCCCATATCACTAACCCCTGGCGTGAGCTAGATACTCCAAATAGGTGCAAGGAAGAGCATGAGCTTCATGCCATATTGATAATGCTGAATATAATAATGAATAAAAAATAATTATTTCTGTCCCCGATCTGCAGGTGTAGAGTCTGAAATTTGTCCCCAGAAGTAGTGTATTACACATGCGTATACACACACCCCGATGTAATGAATAACGCTGGATTAGCTCCGTGAACTAGCACAGATAGATGCACAAAGTGAAAGAGGCTTAGTCTCTTCTAGCACATGAGAGACTGAGACAGGGAGAACGAGGGAGCAGAGAGAGAGAGAGAGGGAGAGAGAGAAGGATGGCGAGGAGGAGAAATGAATAAATCTCTCCCTCCTCCGCTGGCTGGGGTGACAAACACCTGCCTCCATTCTTCTCAGGGAAGTGTGTCTCACGCCCTGTGACAGAGTCAATAAATCGACACGGGAGCTGCAGCGAGCCTTCGGACACACTGCAGCGAGCATCGGCCTGCTATCAATACAGCGGGTCAGGACTCACACACACACACACACACAAGGCATCACACAGCGTCGCTCTCTCACACACACTGTACCTCTGTGTTCCTATACACCCTCCTGCCAAGCACCATAAGGCTTGCAGCAGTGATGCTGCTTAAAGAACTTCTGTGTACAGCAAGTGAGTTTGGGACAAACTTTTTGGTCACTTCACCATCACACAGGGCAGTTGTGGAGAATTCCAGTTCTGGAGGGATGGAAAACCTCCAGGATACCAGCCTTCTGGGACGAGAGTTTCCCACGTCTGACCAAAAGCATGAGCTGGAAGTGTTAGAAAGTGCTTGAAGGTGGTGTGTTTGGGCTGAACATTTACAACATTTATCAGATGGCCAGCAATCCAGAATGGCAGCTTAATAACTGGATTTCAATGAGGTTCTTGAAGATCCTAGTGGTTAGGATGCTCAACTCTGGACCAAGAGGTCGTGGGCTCGATTACTACCTCCACCACTACCATCATTAGGTCCCTGAACAAGACCCTTAACCCCAAGTTGCTCTCAGGGACACTGTCCCTGAAATTAGGAAAATTGTAGTTGTTCTGGATGAAAGCGTCATCATTAATGTCTATGGACTGTCCCCAGATGTGTAGTGAAGTAAACGTGTGTTTTGGGTTTATGTACTCACCTGAGGCTGCTGTGGGATATTTACAAAGCCGGGGTCTCTGGGGCCCACGCTGACAAAACGCTGGGCAGGGGACGTGCTCGGTGTGGAGTAGGCTTCGGGGAAACACACACACAGACACACAGAGTGATTATCAGAATAACGACAGCAGGGGCTGGGGTGTGCACAGACATAAACCTGTGAGATAGTACATTCATCACATACACACACACTTAACCCCTTGTGTTTATAATGTTGTTCTAGTCAAAGCTTCGGTAGGACCTGTATGTGTTTCTGATCTATATTTATTTTGGGGACAATCTATAGAATCAACACCTGAAGATAAGGGATAGACCACCCTTTCATCCCGGTTAGGTTTTTGCAAAGAATGTACTATGTATATGTACACTGCCCTCCAAAAGTTTGGAAACGCCCCTGGCAAAGTGGGGTTTTGGACAGTAATGCCATGAATCCTTTTTAATTTGTGATGTTGCACTGATAAGGGACAACACAAACTACCAAAACATATTTTATTAAGTATGTCAATGAACCAATCGATTGTTGAAGCTATTAAGGTGTGCTGACCAAAAAATCTTTTAAAAACCTGGGTCAAGTTTAAACCAGTAACCAGACATCACAGCTGGCAAAGGGGCATGTCTGACTTTGACATGGATATATTGCCATTATTATGTAATCAAAATAAAAATGATTATTGCTGGTATCCAAAGATAATGTCAAGTTACTTTAATGTATTTGCACCAAAAAATGATGAGGATTTATGCTGATATCGTCCAAAATCCCACTTTGCCAGGGGCGTTTCCACACTTTTGGAGGGCAGTGTATATGTATTAAAACAAATGTAAGAAAACTACATGAGCAGGAAGCTTTCATTTTTATT
The DNA here is from genome assembly GCA_032718565.1 of Distichodus sexfasciatus. Lineage (NCBI taxonomy): Eukaryota > Metazoa > Chordata > Actinopteri > Characiformes > Distichodontidae > Distichodus > Distichodus sexfasciatus. Next base: position 1,493,793 of record JAVGVS010000056.1, on the reverse strand, counting down.
ACTGGTGTTTTAGGAGTTAAGGTAAGGTTTAAGGGTAGTCCTAGGCTTACTTAGTTAATATCATCCAATGTACCCAAAGATATAGTGAAGTAAACGTGTGTGTACAGGTCAAACTCTGTAATTATCTCTAGGTTTTAGGATGTTTGTGGTTTATCTAAAACTAGAAAGGGTAAAATATTAGCTTTTGGTTCCTGAGGTTAAGATTAGGGTTGGGCGTAGCTGTAGTATCATTTACCTCAAGTCAACATAGGACTCTATGGAAGAACTCTCACAATGACAGCAAGATGTGTGTGTGTGTGTGTGTGTGTGTGCTTACTTGGTGAGGTGGGGGAGTTGCTCCCTCCCTCGGCCGAGGTGGAGGGAGGTTTGGAGTCTGGCACGGGCAGCGGCACGGGGCGGGCCATGGGTGGAGGTGGAGGAGGGGGCAGCATGGGGGTGGGCAGGAACGGGTTGTGAACCTTCCCCTGACTGCTGCCGTTGGGCTGGAGACGGACAAAGTCGAGAGAGAAAATCAGATTTACGTGAACATTTCCTCAGCTTATACAACCCTCAGTCCACAGAATAACCCCAACATTCACATTCACACTCATGCCCCGGGCAAATGGCCACAACAACAACCTGGTAATCACATGCATGAGCCACAAATCTAACATGCAGAGTGTGTGTGTGTGTGTGTGTGTGAGTGAGAGAATGTGTGTGCATCAGAAGCATGGGTGAGAGAGCACTCAGCAGTTTTCCACTGCTCCTGGTCATAAAGAATTCTGCTGCTCTGCGCACTTTGCCGTCCATAATCTATTACCGAGCAGCAGGCCGTCTCTCTACGCCGCCAGGGCCAAGGCACGGGCCCACCAACACACACACACACACACACGCAGCTGCGGGTCAGTTTCCCGTCGCGAGTGGATTTATCACCCGTCCCACACACAGCATCCACACACACAGGTGGAGAGGGAGCTCACGTCAGAGAATGTGGGTCACGTCACTAGGGCTCAGGTGTACACACCTGGACGCCCTCTGGTCTTTAATTTGTCTTATTTAAGAAAATTAATCAAGGGTAAAAATAAAAGTTAAATTAGGAATTTTGCATTTAAAGTGTTTAGTAGTTAATGAGAGAATTAATTAATCCTTAATAAACTAAGAAAATGCAAAAATGTAGACCTTATTTCTTATAACAATGAGTTTGAGGCTTTGACGATGCAAAAAAGGGCGAGATCCTCAAAGCTCAGATATGTCTGATTTTTCTGGCTTTGTGAGGACATTTTTGCATGTGAGAACTAGTGCTCTTAGATTTTGCGATTTTTGATTTAATGATTTAATAATGTGGGGGTCAATACAAGCACCTCTTAGAGACAGACACCGGAACACAGATTTTAGAAGCAAAGTGTAAATGAACTGTGTGGAGTGTGAAGCTGTGCCGCTGATCGATCCGGCGTCTAGACGCAAAAATATCAACTATCCCTGAGGTCAAGAGTATTAGCAGCAACCCAACCTTCACTGCAGGGCCAACACACACACACACACACGCTCAGACTTACACAAACAGACAGATGTGAACAGCCACACCCACACACTTGTGTGCATGCATGCACATACACGCAAACACATGCACACTCATTCATACTCACACACACATTCACACACAGGCACACACACACACACACACACACACAAACATGCACACTCAAATGAACACACGCATGGTCATGCACTTACACACACACAAATGCAAACACACACATGGGACACAGAAACACACGCATAAACCTGCATGATCTCACATGTGTGCACACACTCTTATACATGCACACACACACTCACATTCAAAAACACGCGCACACGCTTACACTCCAGCACCACATTACCACAGCAGCGGCTCATGTGCCATCAAAACTGTTGAACATCAAAAAGCACGGGGGTGCGGGAGGGGAAGGGGAGGGGTATTGGGTGGGAGCGAGCCGCATACACACGCGGCTCACGGTGTAGAGGAGGGGAGGTAAGGGTGTAAAATGCTCCTTACGTTGAGGAAGCCCACCTGTCCAGCTTGCTGACCACTGTCAGGGCAGACAAGTTGGACAAACTCCTTGAGCGTCTCCTGTGGGTGATAACGGATGGCCGGGTGAGAGAAGTACGACCCCGGCTGCTGGATGATGGGAGACGTCGGGAAGTGCAGACTCGACGGAGTGGCGTGAGGACTCGCTGCAGAGAGAGAGAGAGAGAGAGAGAGAGAGAGATGACAGTTCAATTGTGGGTTCTTGAGAGCAACGACTGTAGACTCTTCTGTAAAGTGAAACTTACAAAAGTGTGGGGAAACATGCAGATGGGGACAAATCACACAGAGGTGAAGTATTTTTGCGAAAAACACACACACACTCTGATATGAGGTGACACACTGAGATGTTGCTGCCCTACACAAACACTGATCAATATTTGCACACCCTGTTGAGCCAGGAATACACACTCTTAGTTACCCATATGCATACAAATACAAACACACACACACACAAAAGCCCTTCATGCACCTGCTCATAACAATGACAACACACTCCTCACAACTACATAATTTATGTCAACAGCTCTCCAAATATTCATCCCTCTAAATCAGCTCCGAAAAGCAGCAGGACACGTCTGCAGAGCCCAGGGGAACCCGCACTGTTGAGTGTGTGTGTGTGTGTGTGTGTGTGTTCCAGTCCTGGATAAGTCCTCACCCTCCGAGCCAGTCACACAACACAGACAAACACTTCACAAACACTTACTACATACATGGCTCATTTCTTTTTCCTGGCTTGTCTTTTTGTTAAGGGTTCCAGCTGCTAGAGCTACTTCGGGGACAGAACTCCAGTTCGGGGGAAAGGTCCTCACATACAGACAGGGTCATTCACTGATTTAAAACAATCGCCCCCAAAAATCTCTAAACAAACACAGTCTGAAAACGACCAAGTTGGAGTTCTGTGCTTGTTTGGGAGTGTTAAAACTGTACCGTTAGTAATATCACTAGCAGAAATAATTAACATAGTTTTCTTATATGTCGGCAGGTGCCTAATGCCACTCAAATTAATAAACAGGAATGATGGATATTACCATATGAGTTACTGATATCAAAGGAAGGAAGAAAAGAACAAACAAAGAAGAAAGAAAGAAAGAAAGAAAGGAAGGAAGGGAGTAATAAAACAAGAAATCAAAAAAGGAACATAACTAAGTAACAAAAGAAGTAAGGAAGGAAGCAGAAAAGTGGGAAGTATAAAGTAAAAAGCTGCACAGTGAATGGATTTAGGAAGTAACTAAGTGAGGAAGAAATGAAGGAAGTGAGAGTAAGGAGGGAAAGAAAGCAAGGAATTACATAAGCAAGAAAAGAATGAAGTAAAGAAGAAAGAAAGGAAGGGAGTAATTAAGGAAGTAAATAACTAAGCAACACAGAGAGTAGGGAAGACGGCAAGTAAGGATGGAAGCAAAAATCCTAAAAGTAAGAAAGTAAGTACATAATGAATGGATTTAGGAAGGAAGTAAGGAAGGAAGGAGGGAAGGAAGGAAGTAGATAAGCCAATAAGTAAGTAATGACTGGGCGATGATGTTCTAGTTCTCATGTGGGACAATCGCCTCTGAACCAAGTGTTTGTGGCTTTGAATCCTACTTCCAGCACTACCATCATGGGGTCCCTGATCAAGACCCCTAACTGTCCCTGAAATTGGGAAATAGAAACCACTCTGGATACGAGCCTCTGCTAAATGTCATGAATGAAAATGAAGGCAGGAAATAAGAAAGTAAATAAGTAGGTACAGAAGGAATGAGCCGATGGCCTAAACAAGGAAGAAGCCAGTAAGAAAGTAAGCAAGTAAGTATGGAAGTAAATAAAGAATTAAATAAGTGAGAAGAGAGAATTAAGCATGCAACAAAGGGAAGGATGGAAGTATATAAGTAAACAACACAGGAAGGAAATCAAGAAGAGATTAAGTAGCTATAGGAAGTAAAGCTCATTGGTGCAGCAGTTTTTACAGAAATCACTAATAAATCGTTTTACCAGAACAATTCACATCAGAAACTGAGAACTCAAACATGTTAAAATGTATAATAAAAAGATGGACAGCTTTGCAGCTAAAATCTCACAACAAAAAAACTGCAAAGTCCGGATTTAGGTGCGAAGGCCTTCAGCGGCGCTCCGAACCCGCCTCCCTCGCTCCGTCTCGCCCGCGCAGAGCCCCCAGACTGACAGGCCTTTAATGGATGGAGGCTTATCAAGTCTTTAATTGTAACCGGCACAATCTAATTAGGCAGCTCTTAATAGAGGTAATATTCGGTTATTGGTTATTAGTATAATGCCCGGGACGTGCGCAGAGCTGCCTCTTTAAGGCCGTGATGTATTGCAGCCGAGTTAATAAGACTCCACACTCTTCTCTCCTTTCTCCGCCGTGCCTGCTCCCTCTCTCTCTCTCTCTCTCTCTCTCTCCCTCTCTCTCTCTCGGTGGAGATGGTAAGCTGATATTACATAAACATTGTTACAGCCACAGCCCCGTGCTGCAGTAATTCACTTAGCTTTGCTCTTGATTTATGGTTCTGCCAATAGAGGTTGACTGGGAACTCTGGGTGCCTGGGCCGGCGCTGTAGCCATTGTATTTACAGTAATAATGGAATGGAGTGCTTTCTCCTGCCCTTGCTCGCGTCGCGTGACGCTGCGTTTCGCTGGCGTTCTCTCTCCCCCTCCGCCTCTCGTTCGTCTCGCCAACAACGACTTTTATTCTCCCCGTTCCGGCATTGGCACGGAGAGGAGGAGGAGGAGGAGCGTTGACTTTAGGAAAGGCAGGAGGGACGGTGGATTCAAGATTCAAGATTGGTCACATACATAGAAGCACAACATGACTATGCAAATAAAAACAGAAATTAGAACTTAACAACAGATTAAGTTAAATCTAAAGTTTAAAAAGTATTTTGAAAAATGTTCCCTAAATAGAGATTTTTACTATAAACAGTAAATGTACATGTGCACATTGTTCTATAACTACATATGAAAAGTGCAGTGTGCCTTTTTGTTGCAATAAGTCAACTTTTTAGTTTTAGTTTTGAAGGTTTCTTTAAGTTTGAAGGTTTTCTGTTCGTGGCTAATTTCTATTTTAGTTTGCATGATCTTGGGAATGATTTGGGTGCATTTTACTGGTATATACTGACATGTTGTACTGGTATAGTTATACATGTGACAAATAAAGAATCTTGAATCTTCAACATAGTAACATACAAGTCTTAACTGGCAGGTGGGAGTCAGAGATGGTGCATGCACGTCTGTGCAAGCGCGATTACACACACACACACACACACACACACACAAATAGACACACACACAAACAACAAACACCCACTCTGCCGTCCTTCCCTCTATCGAATTAGCTCTGCATGCTGAGGCAGTACTGCAGTGGCTGCTGCTGGAGAGGGAGAGACACCAACTCACCCCCCCCGCCCGGCCACCCCTCCCTCCCAGAGCGACACACCCTCTCTCAGGGCTGAGTCAGTCCCAGGACACAATTTACCACAGAATCAAATTTTGCTTTCAAATCTTTTTGTATCTGCAGGTTACAGAGGTCAAAAAATAGCATTATTGATATTATAAAATCTATTGATATGACAAAATCGAATACCGTAGTATTTTCAAGTAAAAACACCTTGTGGCGCCTTTTTCATGTCTTCATAATGTCTGCATATCAGGTTTACCTAACATACTGTATTCATTTGTTCCCTCAGTAACCTAAAGCAAATCGTTTTGTGATGGACCAGCAGAACAAGAGACATGTGGTGTGATCCAAGTTGAACTGCAATCCAAACCCAAAACCCAGACGGGAAGAACAAGAAGTAAATGAATTTTTTTTTTTGAATTTTACATTCAACACGTAGAATCCATATGCGCTTTCCGTGGTCAAGCCTCCTCATTTAGGACAGCCGGGGTGTAAAGGAGGTAAAGGAGAACGTGAGCTCTAGAGATCAAACCGGGGCAGACTATGGACAGGCTGCCTTAAGTTGTTTTTTTTTGGAACTCATCGGTGCGATCCATAATCCGAGCGTTAACTTAATGAAACAGCGGCGCAGCATATGGTCCCTGCTCCCATTATTCTAAGAAGTGGTTCCAACTGGCAGCGGCGCCTTTATCTGGAGGCAACATGTCCAGACTGGATCGGCTGGCGGCCGCCTCGGCCGGCCAAACAAAACAATCCGTCAAAAAACGTCTTGTCTCCCTCCCAGCCTCGGCTCGTACCTGCTTGGGCGATCGCCGCAGGAAACGGAGCGGAGCCGGCATCTGCGCTTCGAGGAAAGGGCCAGACGTGCGTTCACTCGCTCAACTAACGGTGAACCTGTAGCGTTGGCACTTACGTGTTGTCAGCTGCATCTTTGGCAGGAGTGGCGTCCCTTTTTAAAGATCGAAAATTCTCTTAACGAGCCAATCGTCCACGGCCAAGCAATACAGAACGATCCAACAGACCTCCGATATCAATTAGGCAAATGGTCTTAGTCAATTAGTGCGGCTAAGGGAAGGAAAAAAAAAAACTATTTTCCCCTCCTGCGCTGAAGGGTTCTAAGTGTTCTGGAATGATTGCCAATTACTCAAATGGCCTGCTCACATGTCACATCCTTATTCACTTAATGATGGATATTTGGACAGAAGTCAGCCAGTAAACACAGTCCGGCCGTGTTGCGCGTCGTCGAGGCGACACAATTACGACAAGGCTTTTAAAAAGCTCGTCTGGCCGAAGCTCTACGCCGAAGAGTCGCTTTGCTCTGCTGGAAAAAAGAGCGCCTCGGAGGGTGCAGACTTCAGAGAGCGAGGGCCGGGATAACGCTAATACCAGCACATACAGCTACAAGAGGGATAACGTTGGGAGGGGGATTTAGAGGACAATTGGCGGGGGGGCCTCGGGAGAGCAGGCCGAGAGGGAAGCTTGGTTTCCTCGCCTTTCAGCTTTGCTTAAATGCCTTTTATCATTTAAGCCTTTAGTGCAAGTTTAATTCTGAGAACTTTTCATAATGCCACTTTTTGTAAAGGTGAACAAGTTATCACACGAATAAATCGATCAATAAATAAACAAATAAAAAAGTAGCTCCCTTTAAGTTTTATAAACCAATAAAATGATGAAAGGGTCAATTTGAAATTGATCTTTTAGTCCAATTTAGCAGATTGTGGTATCGACATTAAACCAATAAGCAGAAAGATGCTCAACATAGCTGCCGAACATTGTGCGACCCCCACTTTAACCCATTTCTTAAGGGGGGGGGGCTGGAAGATGATCAGCAGGTTTTCATGTGGGGAGGGGTAGTTTATGAGATGAGTCTGAGAGAGTGGCTTGGTTTCTCTGCCTTTCTGCTTTGCTGACTGATGAGAGAGTCCTCGGGAAAGTCGTCCCTCTGTGTGGACGTCTAAGTGACGTCTGTGCTGTGTGACTATTAGGAGTTCAAGTAACAAATCACAGCTGCCAAAGATATGGGTAATTTCAGTGTCAATACCGATAGAGATTATTACTAATCAATGAGAACAACCACCGAAATTCTGAACGGATATATATTTGCTGTAAATAATGAAAAGTGGTGTCAAGAAACGTATTCAAACTTATCTTAAATGTATTTTTAAACATATTCTAATTCCCAGCAGTCACTTTCTGAAAACAAGCAAATAAACAAAGGAATTAATGAATAAATTAAAAATAGCACTATTAAGTTTAAAACACTAATAAAACAAGTGCATTTTAAAGTAAAAATTTTTTGTCATAGTGAACACACCACAACAAAATGTGACTTCCGCATTTGACCCACCCGTGAAAGAGCAGTGGGCAGCTTTTTTGGCATTGCCCAGGGAGCAGTGATTGGGGACAGTCTCTTGCTCATGAGTACCACAGTGGTACCTTGACCAGTCCGGGACTTGAACCGGCAACCTTCTGATCACAGAGCCAACTCCCTAACCGTTACACTACCAACTATCCTGAAAAAGTACATGAGTAAAAGGGTAAATTTGTCTCTCAATTAATAGTCCCAATTTTGCAGCACCAGGCTGTGTTGAGCCAGAGCCAAAGTAGCACTTTATATTAATTTATTTAATTGTCATATCAGTTTATAAAACAGTCAATATTGACAAATCTAAATCATAAATATCTGCATTGATAATCGCTCCACTTAAGTATTTTTAATCCCAGAGGTTTTACTTCTAGTTGAATAATAATTCAGTAGTGTTTTTAGAACTCTTTCACAGGAAACAAGGGACAGACATGTTGAAGTTTATCCAAAATAAATCCAGTCTTTCTGTCTTCCTCTCAGACAGCGAGCGTCCAGACGAATGCCGGCGGGCTTGGTGGTGGGTGGCCCCCCAAGTTAATCTGAGGGGGGTCCGCTTGACATATATCTGAGAGAGCAAATATGGAAATGATAATGACGGGCTGAAAAGAAGGCCGTGTCCGGCAGCTGGCCGAGCTCGGCTCCTCTGTAGCTATTGTGGCGGCGCTGCATGAGGGGCGGCCCCTGAACAGAGCAAGGATCGGGATTAGTTCCAGTTTGCAAATCGCGTTGCTCCGTCGACCTCCTCCTTCCTCCTCCTCCCTCTTTCCCCTCTTGCTCTCTCTCTTTTCCTCCACCACCAGCACTACTTTCTTCCCCAACTTCCCCCGTTTTAACTGCCGGATTCTCCTGAAGAAAATATATAATCCTCAAGTGGATTATCGAAATAATAATCTACATTTTTACATGAAAATGCGCTGTATTATTATTTCGATGATACTTTAGCAATAAAGTTCCAGATCGGATCGCGCTAAAACGGCAGGGAAGGAGGAAGAGGAGGAAGACAAAATCTCACACTGGAGTGAAAAAGAAGACAGGTTTAGATGATCTTAAGAAAAGGAAAGTGCTGAGTGTTTTCTCCGAGAGGTGGAAGGAAAAATTTAGGCCGGACTAAAATTTAAGCTGTTTCCCGTTTATTCCAGATTCATGGACTTGACCTTTAGAAAGAACTACATTTGGAAAACAAACCGAGTTTCTCACACAGACGAAATTGAGGCCTCGCCGCTTTGCATGCGTCTAAAATATGTCCATAAAACAGTCTGACATTATAATCTGACAGTATATTTTACCGACAATTTAAAACCACAAGACTTTCACACAGGCTTTCACCAAACTCCCTTTAAGGCCTAACGCGAAGCATTTCATCTTCAGTCTTTCGTTTCATATTTACTCAGCAGATGGTCGACGTTCCCGAGTGCAAGGTTCCCTCAGACAGCGAGGACGAATCGCTTGCCAGCGCTGGATCCACAAAAGCTTATTTATCTAATTTTAGCGAATGTCACGTCCGACGCAGCCGCGGGGCGAGAAAAAACAAATTTACGACGATAATTTTTTTAAAGAAACCTTCCACAAGCCAACACGTCTCTGCTTGACCCCTTTTCGACGTGAGAACGAATTGTGCTGCGAATACGTGGCGAAGGATCCGAGAGCGGCCAAGTTTCGACAAAATTAAATAGGAGGGTTAGAATTTTTGTTCACCTCACATCATCTATCACGAGTGAGTGTATGGCTTATAGAGCATGTACAGCTGTGTGTGTGTGTGTGTGTGTGTGTGAGTGAAAACCAACTCTTATCTACCGACATGAGCCACAGTTGAGATAAACTTATCCTAGCAGCGCATGATAGAGTGTCAACCTCGTCCAAAGTGAATATGAACTCAGGTATCAGTCTCTCGAGAGATTTTAAGCAGTGAATCCACAGCACATGAGGACTGAAGCCTGTTGCTGAGAACAGAATTATGGACTACTAGTGGTGGGAGACAAAACAGTTTATATTCTTTTTGCGTTTGTTGTAGATCTCTTCGATGCAACGATAACTGTCAAGCTCTAAGGCTGGGCATACACCGTGCGCTTTTTTCAAACGTTCTGTAAACCTCCAGCTCAAACTGTACGACTAAATCACATGCGTTGAAAAGCCAAAGCTCCCCATTCATGTGCGCACATTATACGGGGCGATAATCACACTACATGACATGTTGGACTCCCGTACCTGGAACTATAAAGTCGAGCCTCCAACGCCTCTGTCAAGACTACAGAGACTACAAGCTGTGTCGCCATGTTTGTACTCTGCTTGCATTTCACCTCCAGTTCTGCGTTCGCTACGACAGCGTATTAGCATCATTGTAGATCAAAAGGAAAAAAATGGAGCGGTGTAAAATTCCGGGAAAAAAGACCTCCGAAATTCCAAGATTAAAGTCGTAGATTTACAAATAGAAAAAGTGAGATTAAAGTGGCAAATTTGCAAACTTTTTCTTCTTTCTTCTTTTTTTTTCTCGGAATTTCACCCCACTCCTTTTTTTAATCTACAATGGTCTAATACCCCGTGCGACACCCTTACGAGGAGTTAATCAGTGCTTGTTACCCCATGTATACTACGCGACGCACAATGAACGCTGAAACTCTGGCCGATCCAAAAAATAGTCACACGAATGAAAAATCGGCTGCAAACGGGCTGAAAATCGCAGTGTAAGCCCAGCTTAAAAGGCAAGCATCCTACCACTAGACCACCACCACCATTACGTCAAAACTTAAAGGAGTCGCAAACACACACGCCTGATCAGTTGGTGGTCGTCTAGTGGTTAGATTACTCAGTTCTGGACCAAGAGGTTGTGGGTTCAAATCCTACCTCCAGCACTAACATCATTAACCCTTAACCCTAAGCTGCTCTCAAGAGACCATCCCTGAAATGAGAAAAATAAAGGTCACTCCGGTTAAGAGCGTCTGCTAAATGCTGTAAATGTAAATCTGTTAATCTCCTAAATCTGCCCACTTAACAAGCATCTAAAAGCCAAAAGAGGTTTGAAAGGCGTAAAACGTCTCTCCCTCTCTCTATCTCTCTCCTCCTTTCTCCATCTCTCTCTGTACCGACCTGGCCTGAGAGGTGAGCCTCCCCCCAATGTGTGTGTGTGTGTGTGTGGTGTGCAGTCGCATGTGAAAGCAGGGGGTGGGGGCACTTTTCGGGTTGAGGACAGGTGTGTGTTTGGGGGATTCTTACATAGAGAGGTGAAGGGGAGGAAGCTGGATTGTAAGGTGGGGTTGTTGTTTTTGAAGTGGGGAGTGGGGTGGGGGAGTTGGGGCTCAGGGTGGTGCTGGCATTGGGGTGTATTTTTTGAGTGGGGTGGGGTGGGGAGGTGTAGAGGACACCTCACCTCTGGGTCCTGTAATAACTAGTCGATGATGGTGTGTAAAGCGTTCGGGGAGGAGGAGGTCCTGCGAAGGCAGGACTGCTGAAACCAGACTCTCTGACCTATTTAACCTGTTGGAGGCATGCATCCCTGGCCAGAATCGCCGATAGGGCAGTGATTTTAATAAGGCAGCGGGCCAAGAAAGCCACACAGGTGAGAAGGGCCAGATGGTGGGGGTGGGGAGGTGAAGAAAGAGGTGTGTGTGTTGGTGGGTCAGAGTGTGTGTGTACAAAAGGGGGTGCAGGTGTGGCGGGGAAAAAAGGATCCAGAGGTGATGCCTTTACGGTCCGGGTTCAAACCCGGCGCTTCTGATCACCGAGACCCAGCTCCGTAAACTTTACGCTAACAACTGCCCCATTAAGGAAACTTGTTTTATTTGACATGTTTTCTTTTATAGCTCTTCATTCAACATCTCTTCAGTGCTAAACCTAGGTAAAAATCTGCAGTTCATGAAATAAATGGAAAAGTAGTGTTGCTACATGTAATTTCCTGCTCAGTGTTCATAATGGCCAGATAGGTAGAAATACTGAGGACGACATATTACAGCTGGGAATAGTTATAATGATGATGATGATGATGATGATGATGTGATGATGATAATGAAAATTTAAGACAATCTGACATAAAAAAGAAATGGAAGTCAGAAAACAGAAAACTGAAAATAAATCTCTTACATGTTGCACAAGTGAGACGGGAGAATGGAATGAAGGGATGTGTCAGAGAGAGAGAGGAGAGGAGAGTGGAGAGAGAGGGAGAGAGAGAGGGAGAGAAAAGAGAGGAGAGAGTGAGAGAGAGAGAGGGAGGAGATGTATGTAAGTGGCTAGAGGAAACTGCACTGTATTTTCCATGCATGTGTGATGATGAGATACAGCTCTGTTCTCCATCTCCTCCCTACACCCCCAAATTTAGTGTTCTACAGTAGTGCAGACTGCTAGCCCTTAATTGAAACCTTATGACCACAAAATTGGCCTCAGACAAGCACATGCATCTTAATACAAGCATATAAGCTTCTGTAACCTGTGCTAATGAATAATTAAATATTATTAATCAGCAGCACACTTCCTGTTCAAAACCAAACAAGCCAAACTTGCACATCAAACTCCCAGGAAGGCTTACTCGTGGAGCCAGTGTTCATTTTCTTTAACAAAAGATTTTGATGAATTTTTCCTTAGACAAAGCTCTGAAATATATTTGCTGTCATTAATAAGATGAGAATAAAATGTTAACTTGTAGACTGTCAGGCACTGAAAATACACCAGTGAAGACGCTGAAGCAATGCAGCCCTGTCATTTTTTGGATTGTTTGAGATTTATATTTCCAATATAGTGTCGTACGTTTTATCACTTGTTTGAGGGTTTGGGGATGTCTCCATCAGTATGACTGGGATTCCATCTGCACACGTCCCCAGATCCTGAAGCAGTGGTAAAATGTTGTTAAAAAGTGCCTGATAAAATATGAGGAAGTAGTGAGAGAAGCGGGAGAAACACAGGCAATCTCAAGAGGCGTTTTGGAGCAGACCCGCCCTGTTGTTTATGTCATAAGTGTGAATTCAAATGATATGTCCTGCGAAACGCAGATAAGCTTTGCTAGTCAGTGTTCTTGGGGAGTCAACTTGAACGACAAAAATGCTTGTGAGTCGACAGCTTTTAAGCAAGTTTTTCTCCACACACAAGTTTTTCAGTTTAATTTCAGTTTGTTTCCTCTAATATACATCGCTACAAGAAAGCAATTAAAAAAGTGGTTTAGAATTACTAGACAAAAACTCCAAAACTATCAAGGATAAAACAAGAAATATGACTAAAAACTAGTAGCATTTTTATTTAAAGGCTAAAGCCTAAAAGTAGCTCTAAAACTAATAACACTCAGTTACACTTTTCCCACTCATCTTGTTGGCTTCAGGCTAGCGGACGACAGTCATGACCCAGTCCCCTGGAAGCCCTCTCATGTCTGTTACCTTCAGCTCTCCCTTCTTAGCTAGGCTGCCATAGTTACTCTAGCATTGCGGAGTTGGGATTGAAAGGCATAACTCTTCCTCTCTCTTCTTCTTTTCGAGCTGTTCAGGCTGATCCGGGATTGGGGTGTGACCAGACCTCACCGGGACTCTTTGGAGATGCTGAACTGACGCTGACCATCTCGGCCTACCAAGCTGACGCTGATCAACTGAACTCACAAGGTCCCGGAGACATCTGAGCTGAGCGCTTGACCTTGTCAACCCTCCCGAGAGCCTGATCCTGACCCACTGAACCCGCACCCAGGAGGCTCCATGGGGACATCATCATGAAACCAGCTGGGATTGGACCCTATGGGCGTCTACTGACTTAGCAGCACCAATACTAGACTAATTTCAGCTTAATGTTGCTGAGAGGGTCTACAAGTGGCCCAACAACAACCGGGATTCAGTATCGCCAGACTGGCCCTATCTTTGCTTCTTTTTAAATAACTAACAACTCATCTTGATCTTTGCTTGTTGTACATTAATGTTCATGTGATGCAGCCCAGAGGAGGATAGGGTCCCCGTCCGAGTCTTGGTTCCTCTCAAGGTTTCTTCCTACTAGAGGAGTTTTCCTTGCCACTGTCGTCTCAGGCTTGCTTGTTGGGGAGTTTTAGGCAGTTGCATAAAGTGCTTTGTGACAATGACTGTTGTTAGGCGTTATATAAATAAATTTGAATTGAATTGAATGTTTCTCCTCTTTCTCTGCTGTCCATCACAACTCTCCCTGCCTTCCAGAACAAGTTCATATGGACTGGCAAATTAGCTGGTTCAATTTGATCATCTGTAGATAAAACTCTTCTAATGGTTTTAGCTCTCTGCCCACCCCACTCTCTCTGTCACCTTCACTCCTGTCGAGGAGAGCGGAAAATACGGCATTACATTGTCGAGGACCAAATATCACAATCTAAGATCACATACGTTCCAGTGGAAATTAGAGGTACTTTGGTTTTGAGTAGGGGTTTATGTGTACGTTTGCTTCCAAGTCAACAGCGTCGGAGGTTAAGGATCTGCAACGCTCAGCATGAAGGGAGATAAAGGGGTTTAAAGGTGTAGTTTCTGGATGACGGATTGAAAGCGAAAGCTGGAATGGATGGATGGATCCTCCTCAGTGTCAGGCAAAACAGGGACAGACGCTTCCAAATGTTTTAGAGATGAAGTGTATTTATGATGTGGACCTTACTGTCCTCAACAGCCGTTATTCATCTTTTCCACTTTCACTCTCTCTTTCACACAGCCACCTCTAAATGCCGTCTTGCCTCACACGTCCACGCGGCACACACACCGTCACGCCTTACTACCTTTGTGAGTCTTACTATGACTAGCAAAAGTCATAAAGCAAATCATTTACCTCTCTTAGCTCTTCACATAAAGCCTAAACTCTTCTAGAGCAGCATTTTTTCCATTCTTTACAGGCGTCAAAAATCTGACAATTCCTTTCTTTTAGGGGTCAGTTGAGGCTAAATACATGTCCACACACACACCAGGAGCACATGTGGAATGTCGTAGTCAACAGCTGGCTGAGTGAAACCAGCTCAAACAGGAGGACACAAACACACACCAGGAGGGAGCAGGGAGAAAGGCATGAATAAACAGAGGGCAGTGTGTAAGGAGAGAGAAAAAGAGACAGACTTAGAGAAAATATATAAATGTGTGTAACAAACAGGTCAATTGTGTTGTACAGATATCTGCAGTGTGCTGAATAATGCTCCTTATTTTAACTCTGTAGTAACGTTGATCAACTGACATACATGATGTTGGGTGGTGAGAACTACGACTGTGCCTAGGAACAAACAACTAAAAGATTTGTCCCATTTTCTACCAGATTTGTGAAGAGCGTTTTGTGTCTGAGACCGATCTTCATGAGAACAAAAACACTTTCAGTTTGATGTTTTATGTGAAAAAACTCAAGGAGTCCAAGAATTTGCTTTTTTTAGTTACTAAGGCAAGGTTAGGTGTAACTATAGTATAACTTACATCTAGTCATTAAGCGAGTCTATAGAAGGACCTCTCAAAGACAGCAAGACGAGTTAGTGTGTGTGTATGTGAGTGTGTGTGGACGTGCTCTGAAGGAGGCCTGAAGTATGTGAGTGAGTAATGAGACACTTGAAGAGGTTCTCAGTTGGAATCAAAAGCTTGGACCATCCTTTCTCTTCGAGGAGCACAGTACATGACCAGCATCTGCTCACGTCCACCTTCTCTCTCTCTCTTTCTCTCTCTCTCTCTCTCTCTCACACACACACACACACAGCCTCCGTCTCTCTTAATTGTAGATGGTGTGTGTCTGTGGTAGTCTGGTCGCCAGTCCTGGACTAGCACTGGTCTCCAGATTGTCCAGAATAACACACTCAGCAAACACACACTCAACTAGTAACATACAGACAGTAGCACCGCTCTTGACCGACCATGCCCTCACTCCTGTTTAATAAAGTCAGTTTCAGCATCTCCTCCTGAAGTCCTTTTCTAGAGGTTGCATTTGTCAGGTTATGATTCCATCACCAACAAGCTGAGTTTTTATTTGTAAACTCAAGGTACTTGGTAGTGTAACAGCATGGAGCTGGCCCTGTGATCGGAAGGTCACTGGTTCAAATCTGGAACCGGTAAAGGTACCACTGCGGTACTCATGAGCAAGGTGCCATCCCCAAGCACTGCTCCCCAGACAATTACAAATAAGCTGCCCCACTGCTCCTACCAGCTGGAGTCCAAATGCAGAGGTGACATTCCGTTGTGGTGCACTGTGTGATGTGCTGTGGTGTGTTCACAATGCCAAATAATCACCCACTTAACTTTAAACTTAAAAGTCAGATGTTTATATATAGTCTATATATATATTTTGTCTATATATTCAGTGATCTTTAAGTAAAGCAAGAAAAATGAAAATCGAACCACAAGTAGCCAATAGACGTAACATCTATTGGTGTGACTGGACATAATGTAAACCACAATTTCCAAAAAATCCTCCTGCACCCATCAGTCAAATCGAAATTAATGGGCTGCATATTTTTATACTGCAAAAAGATCAAACTAAAGACTCACTAAAGGTATTACGGCTTTATATGAGTTTCGCGTTTGAGACTTTTGAGACAATTAAAGACTGATATCACTGTAAATATTTGATGTTAAATATTCATATCCATAATTTCAGTTATGATCTGACATTTATACATTTATCACAATAAACAATATTTCCCCAGTTTTCAACTCCATGCTTATACCCCCTCTACAACGTACACACACACAGCACTGCTCCAGATACACTGCATTATCTAGCGTAAAAGTACACCTCCTTCATAGAGAGTGGATGGTATATGGAGTCATGCAATCACGGGGCAAGGGGCAGAAAAAAAGATGGAGTCTGGGGTGAAGTGCGGAGGCACACTTTCACGTTCACGTTCTCTGGGTTGAGCTGTGTGGAAAGGTGTGTGGGGGGGGGGACAACAGAAACGAATGAGCAAGGGGAGAGGCGCTCCTTCAGGATGGAGGGAGGGAGGGAGGGAGGGATGACGTCGGAGGAGGGGTGGTGAAGAGAGTGACGTAGCATTACCTTGTCTTGAGATGAATGAACTAATGGTGAGCCACAGGTTTATATCCAGCTTTGAAAGGAAGAAAACACAAAGAACAGAAAGAAACTAGGCGTGAGTGAAAGGCAAGAGAGTGTGTAAGTAAGCTCAGCTGTTCATCACTACACCGCAGGCCCTGAGACTGACCAAAGTGGGGATGACCACCACTCAAGATCACACACACACAGTGCGCCACATCCTCCACATAAACAGTAACACACACACACAGAACATACATGCTAAAACCTGACCCATATATGATTTTAAGAGTATTTGTAACTGAATATTGATAACTGGATAATAATTGGAGAATTTAAAAGTCCAAAGATACAAAACACATGCGAAAATTTTTTCCCAGAAATATTCTTGCACTGAGATCACATTCTGCGCCCCACTAATCATATTCTTTATATTTTATTTTGCTTTCAGATCAGCCCTTGCAAAAATGATCATACTGTTCTTTTACAGAAACAGTAAAAACATCTAGTGATGAAAGATATTTAGGAGTCATCATCAAGATAATGTGAAAAATATGATTGAAAATGGCTTTGTTATTAGTATAAACAGTTATACAAAAAAGTTTTCATTTATTCATTCTAGATCAGCTCTATTATTATTATTATTTATTAATGTGTGTGTGTGTGTATTATTATTAAGCACCAATACTAATTAATCAGGGAATTAACTCATATCGGCTAATAATATCAGCACATAGATTTATCGTTTTCATTCTATTCATTCTAGATCAGCTCTATTGTTATTATTATTGTGTGTGTGTGTGTGTGTGTGTGATAATAGATTTATCGTTCGGGTTGTAATGCATGTATCAGAACATTTGCACACATTTACGTACTTATACATACATGTAACTGCATGCATAAACAAACAGATACTACACACCCTACACACGGACACACTCCCTTACACACGCACACACACACGCCCTGCACAACCTCACACACCTACTTCTACACTCTTCATTTCTCTCTTCTACATCTCTCTTAACATGAACATTCACTACCGTGGAGCTGAGCCACAAACTCTGAAGGACACTCTGAGCTGAACAGTGAAAGTGGTGAGAGGATGGAATTTCACTCAGTCGTTTGTGTGTGTGTGTTTGTAAACCTCCCAAATTTGGGACTATGACTTTATTTCACGCCAACAAGGTGGAGACGTGTGCCATTATGGGAACATAAAACCCACAATTATTATTCAAGCTGAACAAAAAGAGTGTGTGTGTCAAAGTAAAACCGATTGGAAATCAAGCAGGAAAACTTTGGGTCGAGTCTGGTAATCCAGCAAAGCACAAGCAATACATTTTAGAAGAAGGATCAGAGAGAGAGGGAGAGGAAAAAGAAATGAAGAGAGAGCGACAGAGAGAGAGAGAGAGCTGGAGTATTTACAGGCAGTGTCAGAGCTGAAGGTTGGGCTTTATTGGGTTTGGTGTTGTGTGTTAGCAGACTGTATGCTAACTGTTGCGCTGTCTGGAGCCTCTTCAGTTTGTGAGTATGTGTGTGTATGTGTGTTCATGTATTTATCGCATTGTGGGGAACTTGTTGTCCCCTTTTATCCGGTTTTTGGGGTTTTGTGGGGAGATTTGAGAGGTCCCCATGAGGAAAAATGACTTTATAGAAAATGTGCTTGTTTTATTTGAGAAACTAAGAGAGGTAAAAGATGTACTTTTGGTTACTGAGATTAAGGTTAGGGTTAGGATTAGGTGTAGAATTATACACATCTAGTCATTATGGGAGTCTATGGAAAGACCTCACAAAGATAGTAATACAAAGACTCTGTGTATGTGTGTGTCAGAAGAGTCAGATACTAACACTATCTAGACTCTACACTTGGCCAGTGTTTTATATTAAGAGTCATGGTAATAAATTAGAGAGAGATTGCATTGACCTGATACGTGGAGAGAGAGAAAGAGAGAGAGAGAGAGAGAGAATAAAAGAAAAAGAAAGGGAGACAGAAACAGAGGCACAGAGAGCGAGAGAGAAATAGGAAAGAGTGATAGAGAAAGCAAGAGAAAGAGAGAGAGAAAAAAGGTGAGTGATACATAGAAAGAGGGACAGAAAGAGAAGAGAAAGAAGCAAAGAGAAAGAGAGAAAAAACAGCGAGAGAGAGAGAGAGAGAGAGAGAGTGAGAGAGAGGGGAGATTAAAAGAAGGTCAGGATAGATTTACAGCACCTCACCTAGTAGCTCTGCGGCAAAATTCACATACATACACACACCTAACACCTATGCACACACTCACACACACATCACACCCAGATTTGGGGTGAACACACAGCTCCTTCCACAGCGATCTGCTCTCTCTGGGGCTCATATTCGTTAGTTTACTAATGGTCTCATGGACATGAGGTTACATGTGAAGAGCACAACACACACACACACACACACACACTGCTGTGTCAGAGAAGACCATGTGCAGAAGGCACAAAATAACCCCACATCAAAGAAAGATGACCCACAAACCAGACCATATCAAACACAATACACACACACAGGAAGACAAATATACACCATACACACGCACATGCAAATATTCAGAGCTGTGTGTACAAATGTGTGCATCTCCGTTTGGGGTGACACAGACAGGAGGCCGTTATGGGTCAGCTGTGTGTGTGTGTGTCTGTGTGTGTGTGTGTGTGTGTGTTTACCTGGCTCCACGTCGTGCCAGCTGCTGGCTTGGCTGCCGCTGCCCGGGGATCTGCCCTGACCAGAGTAATACGACTCCTCACCCGGACTGTCCACCTCCTCCTCCATACACTTAATACGCTTAGCTGAACTGTAGAGAGGGACAGAGAGAGAGAGAGAGAGAGAGAGAGAGAGAAAGAGAGAGAGAGGGAGAGAGAGGGAGAGAGAGAGAGAAGGAGGGAAAGAGGGAGGGAATGAGAGAGGGAGAGATCAAGAGAGTGTAAAGATGGGAGAGAGAGAGAGAGAGAGTAAGAGAGAAAGAGAGAGAGAAATGATAGATGGAAATAGATAGAGAGTAAAAAGAGGAAGAGAAAAAAAGAGAGGTAGTGAGGGAGAGAGAAAGAGAAAGAGAAAGAAAAACAAAAGCAGAGAGTGGAGGAGAGAGAGAGAAAGAAAGCAGGAGAGTGAGGGGGTGAGAGTGCAAAAAGATTAAAAGCAAGATGAAGACAGAGGAAGAGATGAAAAGAAAGCGTGAGAAACCAAAGGAGAGGGAGCAAGAGAAAGAAAAAGAGGAAAAGAAAGAGAGGGAGGGAGAAAAAGAAAGACGGAATGTTAGATGGGAACAGAGAGAAACAGAAAGAGAGAGAGAAAGAAAGAAAAAGAGGGAGAGGAAGTGAAACAGAGTAAGAGAAAAAGAGAGGGTGAGAGAGAAAGAGCAAGAGAGTATGAGGAAGAGCAAGGGGGGAGAGAACGAGAGTAAAGTGAGAAAGAGAGATGTAGAGATAGAAACAGAAAGAAATGAAAGAGAGGAAATGAGAGAGTGAGAGATGATAGAGTGTGAGAGAAGAAGTGAAAACAAATGAGAGATGATAGAGAGAGAGAGGGAGAGAGAAGCGAGAGAGAGCGAGAGGGAGAGGGAGAGAGAGAGAGAGAGAGAGAGAGAGTACGAGAGAGAGAGGGAGAGAAAGAGAGAGATTAGCAAAGACTTGTCAGTGTTTAAAGACAATATATTTTATGATCTCCCACTCATGTTGACACTGGTGGCAAACACACACCTGCACTCTCCATGCTAACATTCCTGTGTGAGAGTGTGTGTAAGTGTGTGTGTGTGTGTGTGTGTGTAAGTGTGTGAGAGAGAGACAATCATGTATCTCGTGAAACACCCCGTCCCCCCCAGACTGCACCGCTGATACGGGCTTAGTGTTAATCCCCTTCAAGAGTTCTAACCCTGAAGCTAAATCAGGTCCGAGGCCCCCCACCTCCCCGCAACAGTTTCTTCCCCCACCAGGGGTTCACAGGGGGCAAATTCACACAGTGGGACAACACTGCTAGTAGGAGAGTGGAAGAACTTACACACTGTCCACAGTCCATATGTGTAACTGTCTATTCTAACGCTATTCTTAACCTCAGCGTCCATCAATGGTCAGTGAACATGCTACACCCACAGCTATCAGCCATAACATTACGACCCTCACTGATTTTTTGTCCTTGGACCACATTTCTGCTAAGTTCTGACCACTGCAGACTGAAAACATCCCAGAAAAGCTGCCGTTTTGTAGGTGTTCTGACCCGGTCAGCTTGTCATCATCGCAATTTGGCCCATGTTAAACTCGCTTTCTAATTCCTTCAACTCATTAACTTTAAGCACTGAATGTTGACCCTGTGCCTAATATCTCCCCCTCACTGCCGAGTTCTGCTGGTTCAATGTTATTCACTTCACCTGTCAGTGGTCATAATGTTATGGCTAATCGGTGCACACACTCGCACACACACACACACACACACACACTTCTCTTCCCTGCATTTGGAAAGTGAACGCTTCTGGGACGTGCAAGTTGGTGTTGTTATATGTCATGTAAATGTGTGTGTGAGTGTGTGAGTTATCTGCTGAAGGCGAGTCTCTGACATTTATTTGTTAATGTAAAGTCCACAGGCGTCTCTCTCATAATCACTTAATTAGCCGCTAGCATGCAGCCACACACAGACGCCTTGTTCCAGATGTTTACTTTGGCAGGCCTGGCCAAAGAGGCCACTGAAGCATGTGGGCCGAGCACACATACGTACATACACACACACGTATCACTGACCTCTCACACACACACTCAGAACCGTTAACCATTTAAAGTGTTGTACTGTAATAAGCTTTGCGTATCGTGAGCTAACAGGCTAACGGGAAGTTGTGTATGAGCGGAGAGGAGCCCGGCCTCCTCACTCAGCACTAATGTGTGATTACAGGTTGACGCGAGGGAAAACATGCTGCAGATTTATTTATATTTTCAGACGTGTGTGCATGTGTGTGTGTCTGTAGACATTTGTAAGTATGAGTGTAAGCGTATGTTTAAGGAAGACTGCAAAATCAGCAAATAGAGTCTCAATTCAGTGACTGTCTGCATACATACACAAACACACACACACACCTGCCTGTGAGGTTAAGTTATATGATGAGAGAGGCACTAGTGGAGATCTTTAGTGTGTGTGTGTCCATGTATTTATTGCATTGTGAGGACCTTTTTGTTCCCTAAAATCACTTTTATCTGTTTTTTGGGGCTTTGTGGGGACATTTGAGAGGTCCCCATGAGGAAAAATGACTTTATAGAAAATGTGCTTGTTGTATTTGAGAAACTAAAAGAGGTAAAAGATGTGCTTTTGGTTACTGAGGTTAAGGTTAGGGTTAGGATTAGGTGTAGGTGTAAAATTATATACATCTAGTCTTTATGGGAGCCTATGGAAAGACCTCACAAAAATACAGAGACTGTGTGTGTGTGTTTGTGTGTGTGTGTGACCTAGACTTATTTTGAGGACAAGCTTCATACTCTGCACCTGCAGACTGGAGATGGACCACCTTTTAGTGACAAAAAATGGCATCCCTATTTAGTTTTTGCTAAGATATCTTTTGTATTAAAATGTTTTTAAAAAACTAAGCAAGCAGAAAAGTTACTGAGGCCGGATTAGTTTTAGGCGGGCCTGCCCCACCCTATGTATATATATATATATGTATACTGTATGTACACTGTATATATATACTGTATATATATATGACGCCCCAAAAATCTTTCTGGCCCATCCTGCTACTAAGAGCTGGATCCGGGACCTGGTTTTAGGGGTGTGATTTAGCTACAGTAATCAGTATGTCCATAAAACTTTCCCAAAAGTACAGTAAATGTGAGTGTGTATAAGTAGGTTTTTAAGTATCAGTATAAACTGACTTAAGTTCACTAAAACTGAGATTTATTATACTTTTTGGCTTTATGAGGACTTTGTATGTGAAGACTGACCTTCATAAGGATAGTGTGCTTTTATAGAAATTTGCAGCAAAAATTAAATAGGGAAAATATCTGTTTTTGGTTACTGTGGTTTAGATTAGGGAAGTTAATGGAAGTATCTCACAAAGCAGGACACTGGGTAGCATAACGGTTAGGTAGTTGGCCCTGTGATCAGAAGGTCGCCGGTTCAAGTCCTGGACTGGTGAAGGTGCCATTGAGGTACTTAGAGCGTGGTACCTTCCCCAAGCACTGCTTACAAATAAATGACTCACTCACTCACTATAAAGATGGCAAAGTTGGGGCAGCTGGTAGCAACTGCCTCCCGCGACCGATAGTAGGACCCAGGAGTGGTTGGTCGCGGTTCAGAGGGTATAAAAGGAGTCATTTCCTCACGGCGCATGGCTTCGCCCTCCTTTCCGACCCTGTCGGCATCAACTGTGAGTACTCTCAGTTATTGGGTTCACCTTTTTGATAGCGTGTGTGTTGTTAGAACGCGGATTTGTTGTGGAAATCCTTGTTCTTCGTGTAAGAGAGTTCTTAAATCAACTCGCGTGACAATCCTACCTACTCGCGTTCTCAGCTGCGAATGGATTAACCACCATGCTACACGGGCTAACGGCTAACGAGTAGCAATTTGCTAAATCCTAACCAGATCACTGGCGAACTGTGAAAGTTCGGCATTCGGTTCAATCCTAACCACATCCCTGTCCGAATTGTGAAGCAGTCCAACAGCCGCCTAACCCGGCCACTGGAAGATTGTTAACGTCTGTCTTTCGTGTCACATCCTAACCAGATCCCTGACATTAGGGCATACAGCCAGTGATCAGAAGGTCACCGTTTCGAATCCTGGACCGGTAAAGGTACCGCTGAGGTACTCGTGAGCAAGGTACCGTCCCCAAGCACTGCCCCCAGATTCTGCCCATGTCAGTTGCTCACTGCTCATTCACTTATGGGTCCAATGCAGAGGTCACATTTCGTTGTGGTGCACTGTGTGCTGTGCTGTGGTGTGTTCACAATGACAAATAATCACTCACTGTAAAAAAATAAAAACCTGTGGCTGTTTGAGTAAATGTGTGTGTTTGTGTGTGAGTGAGTGTGTGTGTGTGTGTGTGTTTGGTCTGTATACTGGCTGAACATGCAGTCCGACCTTCTCTACCGATCTCTACCAAACCCTAGCCAGAAACACCAGTCTACAGCTGCACTGATGAAGTGATAGTGAGAGAGAGAGATGGAGAAGTGAGACATACCTGCTGGAGGAGGTGCTGGGTAAAGGTCGTCTCATGGCTCCTGGGCTCATACTGTAGTAAGAAGAACTGTCCAAGTCTGCAAGCGAAAAGTTGGGTCCCGTCCCTGCTGCGATGGGGGCTATAACACACACACACAGAAAGAGAAGACACAGGTGAGCACCCCAAAATACAGAAAATCCCGTCCTCACAGCACCTTAGCTAATGTGTGGTGAGCATCATCCGACCTCATTGCCAGACTGCATTAAGGTTCATTTATGCTCTCTGGCCATGTGATCGTAAGGTCGCCAGTTCAGGTTCTGGACCACTAAAGGTACTCTGAGGTACTGAGGTACTCATGAGCAAGGTACCGTGCCCAAGCACTGCTCCTTGGGTGCTGCCAAAAAGCTGCCCACTGCTCTTTCACAGATCTGTCAAATGCAGTGGTCTTGGGGCAGCTGGTGGCGTAACGGTTAGGGAGTTTGGCCCCATGATCAGAAAGTCATCAGTTCAAGTCCTGGACTGATAAAGGTACCACTGAGGTACTCATGAGCAAAGTACCATCCTAGCACTGCTCCCCTGGTGCTGCACGTCAGCCGGCCACTGCTCCTTCATGGATGGGTCAAACACAGAGGTCACATTTTTGCCAAGACTTACAACAGCCACATGTTTACCGAAAACATGCACAAATATGTGTGAAATGAATGGATAAGGCTCTGTCCATATATGTCTTTAAAGGTAAGCATAAATTGAGCTTTAGGTCGAGAAACCGCCCCCCCCCCTCCTCACAATGGTGTAGCCGCAAAGCCCCCGTCGCTCCTGCGGAGGTCAGCGGCGAGCGCTCAGCTCTATCGAACGCCTTTGTCATCCACTCCATAAAGCCGCGAGGCCGCTTTATATTCATGGTGACTGAGAGCACTATTTTTGATGAGGACAGCGCAAACGTGGACGGCAAGCGGGCCTCGTCCTGCATACATAACGCTCCTGCCTGCGCCCAGAGTGTGTGAGGGAGTGTGTCTGAGGGAGTGTGTGTGTGTGTGTGAGAACATTTCAGAGGGAGGAAGACGACAGCATGGAAGAGCCTGATAGACACGGTAATGGGCCTCCTAATTAACATTGGAAGAGGACACAACTACATGAGTAACTTGGAGAGGGAGGGGAAGAGACAGAGAGAGGGAGTGAGCGTGAGAATGAATGAGTGAGAGAGAGTGTGAGAGAGAAAATGAATGACTGAAAAGAGTGAGAAAGGGTGAGAGCGAAAGAGAGAGGGGCACAAATATGCGAGAGAGAGAAAGAGAGAGAGTGAGAGCGTGAGAAAGAATATGAGAGAACGAGGGAGTGAGAGAGTGAAAGAAAAAGCGAGCGCAGGGGTAAGTGAGAGAGTGAGTGAAAGTGAAGGAAGGAGCGTGGGAGAAAGAGGGAGAGAGTGAGAGAATGAGTGAGAAGAAAGACAGAGAAAAAGAGAGTAAAAAAGACTAAATGAGTGAGAGTGACTGAATGAAAGAGTGAATGAGTGAGTGCGTGAGAAATATAGAGAAGGTGAGAGAATGTCAGTGAGAGAGAAAGAAACAGTAAAAAAGAGAGTAGAAAAGAGGGACTGAATGAGTGAGAGCGACTGAGTAGAAGAGAGTGAACGAGTGAGTGAGAAAGACAGAGAGAGTGAATGAGTGAATAAGAGAGGTAGGGAGAGAGAGAACGTGGAAAGATAGGAGAGTTTCTTTCCCATCTAAGTAAAGGTATAAAAGTTGGTGGTGTGGACAGAAAGGTGGTAATCCTGCATGGAAGTAGAGAGTGTAGTAGAGAGTGATGGAGGGATGGATGGAGGGAGGGAGGGAATGAAGGAGGGAGAGAGGGAGGGAGGTCTATAATTTCTGAGTCATCTCTTCGTTTTAATTTTGGGTGTCTGGGGCCGGCCCTCCTCTCTAATAGAAGTGGCTGGAGCCGTTATTTATGAGGCACAGTAAAGCCTTCTGCATTTGCATGGCTAATAGTGGGACGTGAAGTAATTTGTGTGAGAGCTAACCTGGGCACCGGGCTGCAGTAATTCAGGCCGGCCCATACACACACACACACACACAGCGGCACGACGATCGGCCGGCCCAAAGAGGAGGAGGAGGTGGTGGTGGTGGTGGTGCGGTTTGGGGAGAAAAATGAACACACTGCAGTGTGTCTGACTGGAATGGAAATCAATCATAAAGGTAATCCGCACTCTCTCCCTCTTAAGGGCCTTAGCAAGCGCTCGGCCTCGCAGGACTCCAAATGAAGCCTGTGGCTATCAGGCCAACATTGATCTCTCTCTCTCCCTCGCTCACCCTCTCTGTTTTTCCCTCTCTCTCTATCTATGATCTCCACTGCACTAGAGCTCCAGAGCTGGCCGTGCTGAAAGTACATTAGCAGAACGTTTCAATCCATTCTATCTACTTAGAGATGGGGGGAGGTTAGTTCAAAGGAATGACTGCAGACATGGACAAGAGAGTGAAGGACAGTGAGACAGACAGAAAGATGAGATAGATGGATAGACAGATACTCTGACAGACGGAGAGAAAAGAGAGAGAGTGACTGATGAACACCTCGGTCCTTTCCGAAGTCTCCGTTATGGCCTGTCTCTAGTCTGTAATGGAATATTGTTACTGTAACTGGCGGATGGTAACGTAACGGTTAAGGCTTTCAACCTGTGTTTGGGAGGTCACCGGTTCGAATCCCGCAGCGGTAAAGGTACCACTGAGGTACTCATGAGCAAGGTACCATCCCATCAAGCACTGCTCCCTGGGTGCTGCCCACGTCAGCTGCCCACTGCTCCTTCACAGATGGGTCAAATGCAGAGGTTGGTGGGTCAAATTTGTTGTGGTGGACTGTGCTGTGTTCAAAATGACACAATCACTCACTCACACTCACAAGCTGAACATGTTCGGTCACAGCTGTCTGTCAAGCAGTGCAAAGGACGTAAAAAGTGTAAAAACGACGATACCGATACTGATGTAATAAGTCCACCTCTAACCTTTAAGGCGATAATCATGCCCTTACAGCCATCTAAAACCCTGCCCACACACACGTGCACACACACACACACACACACTAACAGCACACACACCCACACTTCACCCTCTACCCATCCAGTGCTGGCTGAAGCTTCCACAAAAGCCAGAGGGCCTTTCTTTTTTTTTTAAGTGCAGGAAAAAAAACTCCTTTTGTTTGGTGGGATTTTCAAATGTGAAGCATTCAACCACAAAAGCAAGTAATCAGCGTCAAAAGCCTGGACGGCCATCCACCCTGAGTCTCTTCATCCTCCTCCTCCTCCTCGTGATCCGGTGCGTGACAGGACTGGGCGAATGCGTTTGGCTCTGACAGGACTTTGGTGTTTTTGTGCTGGTTCAGCAGCGCTGTGGCTCCGGGGCCCGCTTCAGCCACAACTTCCCATCGCCCCTCAGCCTCCAAAACCAAAGGAAGTGAAGCACAGTGTATCCATGGCAAAACGAGGTCAACGTGCGGAGGGAAGGCGATTTGAGCAGGAGCGTTAGCGAGTTCGCGAACACATCTTGTGTTTTAGGAATAATTTAGAGAGTTTTATTATATTATTTTAAAGAACAAAAAATAGATCATCTATAAAATAGATTTTTTAAACTTTATATAACATGTATACGTAATATTTCTAGATTTGTATAATTCTATCATAAAAGATGGAATGTTACTGCTCTGACGTCTAACAATAAAGAAACAAAGAAAGAAGCAAGAGGGAAAGACGTAGAGAGGAAGGGGTGGAAGGGAGGAGATAGGGAAAGAAAGAAAGATAAAAAGAGGCAGAGGAAGTAGAGAGAGAGAGAGAGAGAGAGAGAGAGAGGGGATGGGAGGGAGACGTTTTCCTAAATAAAATGAAACAAAATGATTTAAATTCCTTACTGAAAATTCTATTTTATTTCAGGTATGAGATTTCATTCCTCATTAATCGTGCAGACGTTCTGAACCAGTATATGTTTACTTTTTCTTTTTAAAAATGCAGCACACAGAGGAGGAAGAAGAAAAACCCTCCCGTGTGTTTGGTCAGATTTGAACATTTGAGGTTCTGGAAAAGCTGCAGTCTTAACTAGATTCTTATCCTTGTCTGAGATTTCAATTAAAGTTTTTGGACAAAATGGACTGAGACAAAAAAGGCTTTCTGCAGCCCTCCAGTATTGTTAGAGGCCTGAGTGTTCCCATGCAGATGGCACTGCCCACTGGCAGGCGCGGGTTGGCACAGCGTCGGCTCAGGTCCCTAGCTGCACCAACAGGGCCGGGATGGGAGGACGGAGGAGGAGGAGGAGGGACGTTGCCGGGCCGACGGCTGTTCCTCCTCTTTTTCATTATTCATCCGCTCCCCCTGTTCTGTCATATGGCGGTGTGTGGCGTGCCAGGGCCCAGCCTGTACCCGGGATATCCCAGGTGCCCCTGCCCTGAGACCGGGCGGCTCCGAGCCTGCCAACATTTCGGCAGGAGCGACGCTGACGGAATAAGAACAATAACTCCTGCATAATCCGAAATCTCGCTCCTGTGGCCTCCGTACACACAGGCACACAAATACACACCCTCACACATACACACTGGAGTACCTGAGCTTGTCTGGGTGCCAAGTCATGTCTGTCTCGCTTTACAGAACAGCCTCCGACAACGTGGATGGCAGGAAATACGGAGGCATGTAGAGCAGATGAAGCTAAACGGAGGGATGTGAGCACAGCTGATACTATTCATACAACCTGAATGTGTGGGGAGAGAGGGAGAGAAAGAAAGAAAGAAAGGGCAAGTGATGGAGAGGGGACAGTGATAGAGAGACAGAAAGAAAGAAAGTGAGGAGGAAGTAAAGCGAGAATGAGAGTGGAGGTAAAGAGAGAGAGAGGAGTGAGAAAGAGTGAGAGAGAGCCAGAGAGGAAATAAAAGAGAGAGAGAAGAAAGAACTAGTGAGAGGGGAGTAAAGAAAAAGAAAGAAAGAAAGAAAGAACTACTGAGAAAGGAGTGAAGAGAATCAGAGAGGTGGAAGTAAAGAAAAGACGCAGAGAAAGGAAGAAAGGTAGAAGTGGAGGAAGTAAAGAAGAAGAGAGTGAAAGAGTGTAAGTTATAGAGGGAATAAAAGAAAAAGAGTAAAAGGAAGTTAATGGGCAGGAAGAGAGAGACAGAGAGAGACAGAGAGAGAGAGAGGGGGGGGGGAGAGAGAGAAAGAGAGAAAGCATAAATGACAGGGAAGAAAAAAGAGTTGGGGAGAGAGAGGGAGGGAGAGGAAAGTTATGGGGGGAAAGAGAGAGTGGAAAGGAGTGAAGGGGGAGAAAAAGAAAGAGAGAGAGAGGGAGAGGTAGAGCAGCACGGAGAAGGCGGGTCCAATCTGTGAAATGAGTCCAGCCTGGTATTGACCGGCCAATTATGTGGAGTTCCATTTACAAAAACGGAGCTATAACCGCTAACTTTATGGAGACTTTCATTTCTCCCCCCCTTCCTCTCTTCCCACCATCCTCCACCTCCTCCTCCCTCCCTCCTCCATCCTCCTCTTCCTTCTTCCTCCTCCGCTCTCCCGTTCCCCCTTTTTTGTGTGCTGCTTTAATAGGATATTGATCGACAGAAGCAGATTCGATTGGCCTGCCACTGAATTGTGTAATGGGTGCACAAAGCCAAGGTCACAGAGTATAGACAGGGAAGAGCTAAGGCGGCCCGTCGTCCATCCAATATCGCCTCCCTTCATCTTCCAAACCCCGCTCAACCTCCTCCATGCTCGCTTAAATAAATCTCACGCACAAAAATCTTACGCCGACATTAAAGGGACGCCGACCAGAGATCGTAACCAAAGCTTATGACGACCGCTGACATTAGTCAAGAAGTTGTTCTGAGGGAAACGTGAGAGGAACTACACTAATAGATGCTAACGTGGGCCTCACTTAAGATGTTTTTGTTAAATTTGTTCTTAAGGGTTTTAAAAGATTTAAATAGTTTAATATTATACAACGGTAAAATGGCTCTTGGCTTATTGTAGATTTCGTTCTTATCTATAAGCAAACATTAGCATCAGAATAGTCAGAATCTCTGCAGAAACTGTTATAAAAATGGTTGGTGAATGAGGCTGATCAGATGAACCAAATCTCACAAAATGAGCAAATACAGTATCTGAAAGCCACTGCTATGACCATTAACATCATGTTTCAACAAGACTTAACTAGTTTTTGGAATTCAAAATGTAACTGTAATCAATACGCATCATGTAGTTTGCCGTACAGTATGTGATCATTTCAGGCATAACAACCTTGTAATGTTTTGTTCCTTTGATCGGACACCTTTTTCTACTAAATAAATGTCCTAAATGTTAATATAACTATTTGGAATTTAGAATCAAAATGTGGTCAATGGTTTACAATATCAATAGTGATAAACTGATTTACAAAATGATTAATACCGATAATCGGTATCGGTCGACCCCTAGCTTTGAGGCTAATGTGTGAATTACAAGAGCAGGCTTTAAGGCAGTAAGAGGCCAAAACTACTGCGCTAGTTAGGCTAGCATAGCCACAGGCTGGTTTGGATCTATTTGGAAGCGGACGGCTAAGTGTTAGCTTTGCACGCCATCTGCTTCAGCTTCTGATTACAGTGTATTTTTATTTGATGGCATCATGAACAACAGTATTAATGTTCTTTAGTTGTGACTGGTTATGTTAAGACATTTTGGAGACATGCTAATTGCTATACACAAAACATCCATTTGAAACAGAAATTCTAACGCTGAACTATGGGAAAGAGGGGGCGGATTTAAAATACTAATAAGCAGTGATTTGAAGTGAGCAAGCAGCATATGCCACCCAGCGTCGCTGCTTTCTTCACGGCGTGTCACAGATGTTGGGATAAAAGGCGACGCCTCCACAGAGCTGGATCAATTATGCATATTCCTTAATCTCATTACAATCATATGCCAGGACTTCTGATGCAGCACGCCACTGCATGGGCTAATTCTACTAATACCTCTCTCTCTCTCTCTCTCTCTCTCTCCCTCCTTCTCTCACGCCATCGCTCTCTTTTTATTCACACATATACACACATAGCCATGTTTTGCGATCTTTGTGATGTGATTAAACTGACTCTCACAATGACTAGATGTAAATAACACTCAGAGTTGGGAGTTAACTTGATACTTACTAGTAATGATACTGTTACTGTTATAGTGACATTAATACTTACTCTAGTAATGAGGAGCATAAGGGAATACAGTTTCCATGAATACCTCAGTGGTACCTTTACCGGTCCGGAACTTGAACCGGTGACCTTCCAATCACGGAGCCTACTCTCTAGACGTTACTCTACCAGCTGCCGCTATCTAACACAGTGTAACCAGAACACAAATTTAATTGATGTATTTTTGTCATATTTATGCTGATTTATGAGGCTTTCACATACTCTAAATGTCCTCAAAAAGCCACAAAAATGTTGTTTATGCTACAACCCCCTCACATACACACACACCCCCATGTCTCCTGTCCAGTACATTTTCTCACAAAGTACAACCAAGCTATCCACGCAAACACACACACTCGGCAGTCTCCTGAGTGCCTCTACATTATAACCTCACACCCAGCACAGCACACACTCACCCATACAGTTAAACACACACACATATGTGACTCTCCACGACAAAACCAGTCGCTTGTCGCAACGGAGGTTTCCGAGAAAAACGAGCGTTTATGTTGCGTGGGGTAAAATTTTGGATTTTTTGTTTTTAATGTTTTGAAACAGTGGAAGGTCTATACTGTACTGTTGTGAATAAATTTGGCTGAAAAACTTATCCGTTCCATCCTAAAAACGTGACTTTCTTGAGGTGAGGAATTCAATTCCAGCAGAATGTTAAAGGTTTCGGTTTTGACCGCTCTACTTCAACATTTACGGTAAATCCACTGGTTGACTAGCGTGAAGATATTTCTCCGGAATCCATCTTCGTCTCCCGAGTTCAGTTAACCTAACGCAGGTAGGCTATCCGTGTGGCTGTGAATGCAGCGTAGGCTACCGTAAATACAAACGTAGCCGCGACCGCACCAAGCGTCTGTGAGTGCTACGGCGATAGTCAACTTCAAAGGCAGATTTCTCTGTTTCTCACTTGGCGTGACAGGAGAAACCCGACTCCTTTGAATGTTGATATCTCAGTCATATGTCGTCCGATTCATTCGATATAGGTATCGTTTTGAAGGATTTATGCCCTTTCATGAAAACATAATAACTCAATTTTGAAAATTTGCGACAAGCGACTGGTTTTGCCGTGGAGGGTCACATATACGCACACACACAACCAGCCGTATCCTGAGCCCTTCTACGTTCATTACAGCTTCACTCCCAGCATAGCACACCCCCATACACAGCGAAGCATACCCCTGCCCACACACACACACACACATACACACACACACACACTGCATCCTCCCCTGCCGTTCTTTGTCATCACAGTTCTAAGTTGACGGTGGTACCCAGACGCACTTGCGTTCACTCTCCCTTTCTATCTCTCTTTCTCAGCAGGATGGAAGAAGGCAGGCCCCCCTCCCACGCTCCGGGGCCCCTAACGCCCCTCTCCCGTCCACGCTGGGGCACCGGATTAGGTCACCAGGAGTGTGATCGATGTGAGTTTGATCAGGAGGCTGCTGTGAGTGCTGACATGCGTTTGAGATCAGCTATTGTTAGTGGCGATCGACAGGTGCGTATGGATCGTCCTGCGCTCTGTCACTCTGCGCTGTGGACGTCTGCACTTTTTAAAGGTCAGTCTCGCTGCTCCTCTGACCCTCATCCCTGCTGCGCGATCCTCCTCAGCATCGAGCGCTCGTCTTCCCCAATAAATGCCCCTCTTTTACACATCCAAAGTGTCGGACAAACTATGTATTTCTTGAAATTAGCCAGAATTCTTTAGCAACCTCTAGGAAATGAGCTACAGCATAAAACTATTAACTAAGGCTGTAACGATACATCAGTCTACATCAATACATTGATACAATAATCGTCAAGCCCATATCGTTGTTCCAAAATGAAATCAAACATTAAATATGTTGCATTATAAGGTCTGGTTTGTGGTTTGATATAAATGGAAGTGACAGTGACAGTGTTAAGCCAGCATGTGATATTGTCTCATGTCCTCATGACTCCTTAACTGAAAAATGTGCCACAACAGACTTCCTGGTATCAGCAGACCTTGAATTGTTGACGAATCGAATCATTGATATAACACTGTATCGTAATGAAACTTATGATTTACGCCATTAAAAAACCCAACAGGGATTGAAAAAATAAACTGACGCCGCGATCAAAAGCAAACAGGAAGTCAGCAGTCATAAAATAAGAGCAGCAAAGTGAGATCAATATGAAAACTGGCCAGCGTGTGGTACAAACTGTGCTGGTGAAATTTCAAGAATCTCATTTAAAGTCAATTATTGGCCAAAAAGTGCTTAGACCACAATTGTTGCTGATAAAGTTATATTTCATATTTAATGTCCGAATGTAATAAGATACAGTAAGACGCTGTGTAACTATTACAACTCAACAAGTTTAAAGTGCAAATACAATCTTTAATTGAGTTCACGTAAAGGCCCGAGGAGCTGCAGTTACGATTTAAACTGTTTAAGACCGATTTCAGCTCAAATGGGCTCCTGTTGCAATTTCTAGCCAGGAATTAGAGTGTTCTATTGTTCCGAAAGAAAGAAAAGAAAGCGGGAAGGAAGACAGAAAACAAGCCACCAGCACTGTTTCAACACTTACACACTTCAACACAATAACAAATGAATTTGGTTTTCTAATAATCTAATCAAGACAAGAGATCTCTTTAATATTACAACAGAAACCATCAGAGCATTCACTCAGATAAACAAGCGTTTAGATTCTTACTCTGTGAGACTCGCACAAGCTCGGAGACGGTGAAGACGCCCGATGTGACAAAACTGTCCTGGAAGCCCAGGTGTCCTGCAAAACAGAACGAGACAAAGAGGGAGTCAGAGTTAACAGCAGGGCTCCAGCAGGAATGGACGGGTGAAGTCCTGCTCGGACACTGCCAGCTCTGACACATCAGTTACTCGCTATGTGCTGGAGGAGGTGTGGACACAGAGATCAAAACTGCAACAGGTTAGTTGGTAATGTATTGGTTAAGGAGTATGCCCTGCCATCGGAGGCTTTGTCGCTTCGAGTCCCGCACCGGTGAAGGTTCTTCAAGATTCAAGATTCAAGATTCTTTATTTGTCACGTGCAAGTTATACAGGTACAACAAGCAGTGAAATGTATCCTGATCCGCTCTTTTAACTGTGCAATAGACAAGGAAGATAGAGACGCAATACAAACTTACAACATAAATACTAACTTAAATACGGAGGCTGGGGTAACAGGACAAAAAATAAAACTATAAAACTATCGGAGGCTTTGTCGCTTCGAGTCCCGCACCGGTGAAGGTTCTTTTCTCCTCTCATCCCTCCTCTCACCCCTTCTCTCACTAAATATATCAGGCCAGTTTCCCAGACTATGATTAAGCCTAGTCCTAGACTAAATTTAAGTTTCAGTGGTAAATCTCCATTGGTACTACAACTTAGAGCAAGACTAGGCTTAATCCTTGTTCAAGAAACCAGGCCGTAAAGCTGAAAACCAAACTAACCACAGCCCATATATGAACATGGAGCATGTCATTTGTATTTATAATTAAAAACATAAATACACAGTTACTCCACCGTGACACTTAACGCTTATCAGCAGGTATATCATGTTACTGACACACACCCACCCACCCACACACACACACATACACACACACCCACTTTATGTCCCAGTAGAGTAATGGTAAGAGATTCAAGCCGTGTTTAGGGTGACACAGAGGGCAGAGCACATCTGGAGTGAATCCCCTGAGTGTGGGACAGTCTACCAATGCAAACACACACACACACACACACACACACCCCAAAAACGTATTACCTCGTTCTAAAGGGGCCTTGGGAAGAGACAGCTTTAAGAGAGTGAAGCAGCTGGGTGTGAACTGTGTGTGTGTGGAAAGAACCAAAGAGTGAGACACTGAGAAGAGGAGAGAGAGTAAACACACTACTGTACTAAATATTATGTCATAGCAGCACCACACGGATGGTTGGATGGGTATAATGTAGCGGTGTGTGTAAGTGTGTGTGTAAGTGTGTGAGTGTGTTGTCTGTTGTTGTCCGGGCGCTGGGTCGGGGCCAGGGAGCGAGTGGAGAGCAGGTGTGACGGCTCAGTAAGACACACTGATCTGAGGGGGCCAGAGGGAGCTCAGTGGCCCTAATTACAGCCACTATTGATCAGAGAGCAGCCGACCCCGTCCCCCTGCTGCTGTCCACTCGAGCATCACACACACACATACACACACACACACCAAAACCCAGAGAGATGAGAGAGAGGATAGAAGTGAGAAAGAGGGAGAAAAAAGGAGGGATGGAGGGGAGGAAAAAAGAGAGGAAGAGTGGGCGGGAAAGAGAGAAAGAGATAGGGATGGAGAGAAAGAGTTGGAAAGCTACAGAAGAGAGAGTAAGGACAGAGAGAGGAGGAGGGAGGGGACGAGAAAAGAGAGGGAGGGGAGGAAAAAGAAGGACAGGAAGGATGAAGAACGGAGACAGTGAGAAAAAGAGATGGAAAAACGAGAGTCAGAAGGGGGAGGGGACAGATGAGGGAGAAGCAAAGAGACAGAAAGAAGGAGGGATGGATGGGAGGAAAGAAGAGAGGAAGAGAGGGAGGGATGGAGAGAAGGAGTTGGGAAGCTACAGAGTAAAGGAGATATGGAGAGAAGGACAGAGAGAGGGATGAAGAAGGAAAAAGAATAAGAGAGATGAGAAGGAGAATAGGAGTGAGAAAGATGGAGGGGGGAGGAGAGAAGGACAGAAAGGATGAAGGATAGATACAGTGAGAAAAAGAGAGATGAAAAGTGAGAGTCAGAAGAGGAAGAAATAAGGAGGAAGAGAGAGGGAGGAAAGGAGAGAAAGAGAGAGGGAAGAAACAGAAAGCTACAGAAGAGAGACTAAAGGAGAGATGGAGGGATGGACAGAGAGATTGAGAGGGATTCTTTTTTTCTCCCCTTCATCACTCTCTGTTCTTCTCACTCTTTCTCTTTCTCCATCCCTTTTCACTTCCTGCTCCACTCTGTCATTCTGTCTCTCCTCTCTCTCTCTCGCTCTCTCTCTCTCCCTCTCCCTCTTCATCCCTCTTTCTCATTCTCTCTCTCCTTCCTGCTCCACTCTGTCTTTTTGTCTCTCCTTCCCTCTGTCTCCTTCTGTCTCTCTCTCTCTTTCTCTCTTTCCTTCCCTCTCCCTCCTCTCTCCCTCTCTGTCTGGCGTTTCCTTTTCGGAGGCAGACGGAAAGTGATGAGTTGAGCCCCGAGAGGAGCAGATGTAGTAATTAAACGTCGCTGTACAGCGGAACCTCTCGTCGGGAACCGGGTTCTCCATCACGGGCGCGATATGGAGACGCAGAACGCAGAGGAGAGGAAATATAAATAAAAAAGCAAAAGAGGAAATAAGAAAGGGTGAAGTGTTCGGGGAGGGACGAGTACGGCTCATTGGGAGTGAAAGTGCTGACGTGAGCTGGAAGCCCACGGCCACGGAGAGAACATTTCGGCACTGACGCTCCTGAGATTGGAGGAGAATGTGTGTGTGTGAGTGTGTGTGTGTATGTGTGTGAAAGGGGGTGGTTTGAGAGTGAAAGGTGGGAGTGATGTATGAGGGTAAAGGCAAGAACAGGAGAGAAAAATGTCAAGAAAGATTTAAAAATCGGTGGAAGACACAAAAGGGGAAAGTGAAGCAGAGAGAGAGAGAGAGAAGAAAGAAAGAAAACAGTAAAAAAGAAGAATGACAGTGAAGGACGTAGAGAGAAAGGGAGAAAAATGAGTGAGAGTGAGGGGGGAGAGAGAGAGAGAGAGACGGAGTGAGAGCGGGAGGAAGAGAGCATGAGTGAGTGAGAGTGAGGGGGAGAGAGAGAGAGAGAGGGAGTGAGAAAGAGAGAAAAAGACAGAGAGGGAGGAAGAGAGAGTGAATTAGAGAGAGAGAGAGAGAGAGAGAGAGAGAGAGAAAGTCAGAGAGAGAGTCAAAGTTTCCGTGCAGCTGTACATACTGTAGCAACAATAACACAGAGCAGAAGTGAGGCGCACAATTACTTGGAAAACGGAGGGATGACGCAATGGAGCTGAGAAAACGGAGAGAGAGAAAGAGAGGGAAAGAGAGTGAGATGGAGAGAGGTGGAAGAAGTGATAGTGGACTTGCAGTATATGCAGTGTGGAGTTCAGCGAGGGCATTTCCATGAGCGCCTCGTATAGGGAGGCAGCCTCTATATCTCAACATGGATAATCACTCCCAGCTGTGTCCACTGCAGCACACACACACACACACACACTCTCTCACACACACACAAACACACACACACACTCAGCGAGCGAGGGAGGGAGGGGCCGGGGCTTGTCTTTCACAGCAGCTCCGGGACCTAAACAACCCTCTCACAGCAACAGAGGCAGGGCTCTAACTCCCTGCAGCCAGGGTTACTAACACACACACACACACACCTCCACCCAAACACACCACTGACATATACCCACACACACACACACACCTCCACCCAAACACACCACTGACATATACCCACACACACACACACATACACCCAAACACACCACTGACATATACCCACACACACACACACCTCCACCCAAACACACCACTGACATATACCCACACACACACACACCACACACTCCCACCCAAACACACTGACATATACACACACACACACACACCTCACCCAAACCTGCTGACATATACCCACACACACACACACACACACACACATCACCATTTCCCTGACATATACCCCCACACACACACACACCTCCCCCCAAACACACCACTGACATACCCACACACACACACCTCACAAAACACACCACTAACATATACCCACACACACACACACCTCACCAAACACACACCACTGACATATACCCACACACACACACCTCACCCAAACACACACAACATATACCCACACACACACACACACCTCCCTGCCTGACATATACCCACACACACACACACACACCTCCACAAACACACCACTGACATATACACACACACACTCACACACACACACCTCACAACCACACACACTACTGTATATACCCACACACACACACACACATATACATACCCTCACCCAAAACACACCACTGACATATACCCACACACACACACACACACACACACCTCCCACCCAAACACACCATAATATATACCCCCACACACACACACACACCTCACCCCAAACACACCACTGACATATACCCACACACACACACACACCTCACCCCCACACACATATACCCACACACACATACACACACACACACCTCCAACCAAACACACCATGACATATACCCACACACACACACACATACACACACCTCACCCAAACACACCACTGACATATACCCACACACACACACACACACACACCTCCCACCCAAACACACACCACCACTGACTATCTTTTAAACACACCACTGACATATACCCCACACACACACACACCTCCAGCAAACACACCACTGACATATACCCACACACACACATACACATACACACCTCCCACCCAAACACACCACTGACATATGCCCACACACACACACACACACCTCCCAATAAACACACCACTGACATATACCCACACACACACACACACCTCCACCCAAACACACCACTGACATACACACACACACACCTCACCCAAACACACCACTGACATATACCCCCACCTCCACCCAAACACACCACTGACATATACCCACACACACATACACACCTCCACCAAAACACACACAGCATATACCCACACACACACACACACCTCCCACCCAAACACACCATTGACATATACCCACACACACGCACACACACACACTCACCCAAACACACACACTGACATATACACACACACACATACACACCTCCACCCAAGCCCACACCACTGACATATACCCACACACACACATACACACACACACCTCCCACCCAACACACCACTGACATATACACACACAAACACATACACACTCACCCAAACCACACCACTGACATATGCCCACACACACACACATACACACACCTCACCCAAACACACCACTGACATATACACACACACACCTCACCCAAACACACCACTGACATATACACACACCTCACCCCCGACACACCACTGACATATACCCACACACACCTCACAAACACACCACTATATATACCCACACACACACACACCACATATACCCACACACACACACACACCTCCACCCATACACCACTGACATATACCCACACACACACACACACACACACACTCCACCCAAACACACCACTGACATATACCCACACACACACACACACACACACCTCCGTAAACACACCACTGACATACCCACACACACACACACACACACACTCCACCCAAACACACCACTGACATATACTAAGCACACACACACACACACCTCACCAACACCATTGACATATACCCACACACACACACACACACACCTCACCCCAAAACACACCACTGACATATACCCACACACACACATACACACACAAACACACACATATACCCACACACACACACACACACACACCTCCACCCAAACACACCACTGACATATACCCACACACACACACACCTCCACCCAAATACACCACTGACATATACCCACACACACACACACACATACCTCCACCCAAACACCATTGATATATACCCACACACACACATACACACACACACCTCACACAAACACACCACTGACATATACCCACACACACACATCTCCCACCTGACACACTGACATATACCCACACACACACACACATACACACACCTCACCCAAACACACCACTGACATATACCCACACACACACATACACACACACTCCACCCAAACACACCACTAATATACACACACACACATACACACCTCACCCCAAACACACACACAACATATACCCACACACACACACACCTCCACCCAAACACACCACTGACATATACCCACACACATACACACACACCTCCCACCCAAACACACTGACATATACCCACACACACACACCTCACCCAAACACACTGACATGCCCACACACACACACAAACACACACCCCACCTCCACCAAACACACAACATATACCCACACACACACACAAACACACCCTCCCAAAACACACCACAACCTTATACACACACACACACACATGAGTACAACACACACACATTAAATTGCCCCACTGTACACTGTCCTCTTTTTGGGCAAACTTTCTACTATCTAAACGTCCCTCCCTGTTTCGCTCGTTCCACTTTACTCCGTCGCTCCTCATTTCCTCTCTTCCCAAACACCAACTCTAGCACCCGTCTCTACTGAGTGCGACCTCCCACCCCACCCCTCATTACAGCGTAAGAGAGGGAGATATCCTTGGCATATCTGCTGGCCTGTGGATTGTGTAGAGCACTGACCCAGAAACACTGTTCCGCTCTGTGAAAGTGCCGCGTAGCACGGCGCAAAAGAAACAGGATTTAGCCCTGAAAAAATGATAAATAGATGTCTAAATATACATTCGTCACGTTTAATAGGCGATGGACGGATCAAACGGAGAGCGAGAAACATCCCAAAATTTCCTGCGGATCCGGAGCGCTTTACTCACAGGGATGTAGAAATGGGAATTACTTCCCTAATGTCCCTAATCTAATGGCGCTCTAATCTCGATCATCTCCTGAAGCAGTCCCCAGGCCAGATTTGTGATTTTTCTCCTGAAACCAGATTAGAGACAAAATTGGGGTTTTGACTGATCTCTGATCAGTGCTAAGCAACTGTCTCTTTGGTGTTGGAGGACAGGAAGCAGTTGAGGGAGAAAAAAAATAAGCTAAATAATCAAGATTGGGACTGGGCCTGTCGTAGTGGGCGTAATCCTGAGTGGCGGAGAGCAGATGGAGAATTTTGTAAAATTTAGCCAGTGGAGGATGAAATCTCATAAGTAAATAAAAAAAATAAATAATTGCTTTATTGACATTTGAAGTGCACTAAAAGCAGAAATTATGTCAGAGAGATGTGATGCAGGGGGAAAAAAAGAAGAGCACAAAGTGCTGAAAAAGAAAGGCAAGAGAGGTAGTTCATCTACATGTGGGATGAGGGCTAAACATGCGACTCATCTCTGTGTGTGTGTGTGTGTGTGTGTGTCCTCTAATCTGAGTAAACAGCAGCACAGGAGGTGCAGGTTCCAACACACACCAGCACACACACCAACGTTCACACACCGTTGTACACACCAGTGGTGTATCTGCAGTAATCTGTGGGCCGGTGAAATACTGCTCTATAATCCTGTCTGTTGTTAAGGGATGCAGGAGGATCTTATAGATCATGACAGGATGAGTTCGCGTCACACACTGTAAATATACTGTGAGTCCCCAATGGTAAAATGGTCCTGAGTCAAGAATGGGGCGATTCAACACTGGCCGGGCCTAAACTATGGCGACTCAGTCCGTCGGTGGGTAAAGTGCACTAGACCACAAACAGAAGCGGATTACAAATCGTCAGTGAAACTACAAGTTGCCTCTTAGCAAAAAGTAGTATACTTGGAAATTTTACTATTAAGTATGCTTGAGTATAAGTATGGCAAGTATACTACAGACCATATACCTTATGGTGTGCTAGAGGCATCTTCATTTAATACTTCTTAGGACTTGATTGGAACTTTTTAAGTTTATAAAGAGGTGTGCTTTAAGTATAGTTTTATAAGGTGTTTTAAGATTACAAAAGTATAGATTTGAACTTTGATTTTCTTTTATATCCCAGTATAAGTCAAAAGTATACTTCACTATACTATTCTTAGCATGGTATATAATATAAAAAAGTAATATCAGTATCTGCCTCAGTTTAGTATATAATAAGTAAACTCAAGTAGTACACTTGAGACAAACTAACTTTAACTAGGGCATCAAGAGTTGATCTACATCCCTATTAGGTTAGACAACAAACTGCCTCAGATAATAACTTGCTTTGTGGAGTCTGACTACAAACTGTAATTATGGTATGAGATCGAACTACAAGAAGGATTAGACTACAAAATGTAACTGCAGACTGTGAGTCAAACTTTGAACTGTTGCATATTACAAGTTGCATCAGAGTCAGTCTACATACTGTATTAGTCAGACTACAAATAGAGGTCATGAATTACAAATTAGTCAGAGACAGAGTACAAATCGTAAGAGAGTCAAACCAAATTAGCAAAGTGAGTGCAAAAAAATCAAACACAAACAGTCAAACAACACAGACTACAAAATTTGCATTAGGGTCAGACTACAAGCAGAGTTATACAACAAACTGGAAAAAGTCAGACTACAAATACAGTCAGATTACAAACTAAAAGAGCCAAACTACAAATTGTAACAAGTAAGAAATCAATCAACTCAAGGTCAGGCTACATATAGAATCAGACTACAAACTGTAACAGCGTCTGGCTACAAATTGCATGGCGTCAGGCACAAAGTTAGAGTACAAATTGTAAGAGAGTAAAAATACTAATTTCGTGGGGTCAGACTAAACAGAGTCAGACTACAACTTGAGAAGAAAGTCAGACTACAAACAGAGTCAGAGTGCAAGACTCACCGTTCTCTGGCTGGTCCTTAATGTCGCCCTCGCTGGGTTGACTCGGACTTTCAGCCTGTGCTGCTTCTCAAGAGAGAACAAGAACAAGCATTAGTGAAAAACTGCTGTTAAACACTTCAATTTGGTAAATAAAGTCGTTACATTTTGACTTTGAATGGATGTGCAACGAGTGGAGCTAGAAATATTAAGCATCTTACAACAGAGGTGT
Source organism: Distichodus sexfasciatus (assembly GCA_032718565.1). NCBI lineage: Eukaryota > Metazoa > Chordata > Actinopteri > Characiformes > Distichodontidae > Distichodus > Distichodus sexfasciatus. The sequence continues at coordinate 1,451,050 of JAVGVS010000056.1, read as the reverse complement.
GAAAAAAAGAAAGAGAGAGAGAGAGGCAGAGAGAGAAAGAATATAATTTTGTGTTTAAAAGTTGTTAAAACAAATAAACTTTTTGTAAAAAACATAAAATCCCTCAAACCTCCTGAGCGCTAGCAAGAACAAATTGGGCTGAGGGAAGAGAAAGGAAGAGAAGGCAGTGAGTCTGGTGAGAAAGGAGAGAGAGAGAGATAAGAAGAGAGAGAGAGAGTAAGAGAATAGAGAGAGAGGTGAGAGAAAAGGAAATAAAGAAAGAGAGTGAGAGAGAGAGGTAGAGATAAAGGAAGGAGGAATGAAAGGAATGAAAAGAGGAAAGGAGAGAGTGAGTGGCAGAAAAGATGTGAAAGGGTGAAGAGAGGGAGAGGGATGGAGAGAGGAGAGAGAGAGAGAGAGAGAGAGAGAGAGGGAGGAGTGATGTGTCGGTCACAGCCTCTATGAAAGAGAAACTGGATGAAAAGCCTCCAGAGCGGGAAGTGCTGCATCTCATAAAAAAACCCAATAAAGTTGATGGCAGAAATTTCTCCTAACATGCGACACATAACAGCACCATTAGCGGCCATGGCAACCGCAACCACGGCAACAACAAGCGCACGGTCATCACGGCAACTCCGTCAAGAGCATCACCGGTGCTGTTTCTTTAATGGGCTTTACTGCAGCCAAAAAAATATCTCAAAGTATCACCACCTATCCCAACATCCACACATCTCCACCTCTCTCTCACACGCACACACACACACACACACACACTCACACTCACACACACTCACGCCCACCTTGCATGATTTAGATGCCGGGGTGAGTATTGATCTCACACTGCAGATAAAATTGTCTGTGGGAGAGAAATATTACAGATATCCACTCAAAGCAAGCGGCCTGCAGTGACTCAGGGTGTTGGGGCTTGTCAGAAGAGAGAGAGAGAGAGAGAGAGAGAGAGAGAGAGAGAGAGAGAAGGAGAGAGTAAAAATAAAACAGAAATGTGACCAGAATCTGATTCGTCCCAACCACAAATCAGGACCAAAAAGTAACAAAACTTACAACATGTGCAACTCCAAAGATGATTATTTTCTTCCAGGAGGAGAGAGAGCATCAAATAAAAAAATACACCTCTGATTCGGTTCGATATCTAATCCCTCTACACGAGCGCTGCTAGAAAAAGCTGACTTTCTCTCATCTTCTCCTTCAACTACAGAAGCTAAATGCATTGACCTGAGACCAAACAAATTTGCTCTGTTTTTCTGAATGAACGAGATAAAAGTTTCATGGTTTAAAAAAAATAACATTTTTGAACGAACAAAATAATGTTTTCATGGAGAAAAAGTTTTGCCCAAAAAAGTGCTGTTTCCCCAAATCAATGAGATAAAGTTTTCATGGGCAAAAAAACATAACTCTCCTTGAGAACTGACAAGATAAACTTTTTACGAGGAGAAAATTTGCTGTCTTTTCTAAAAAAACAAGTTTTTTTTTTTTTTAATCAGCTGTTTATTTAATTTAAGAAAATCATGTTTCATGGGGACAAATTTCACTCACTTTTCATCACTCAAGATAAAATATTCATCTTCAAAAAATTTGCTTCGCACAAATAAGTGCTGGAGAATTGAGGAGGAAAAACAATTCACACTGTTTTCCTGAATCAACAAGATAAAGTTGCCATGAGCAAAAAACATCAATCTCCTCTCAACAACTCCCAACAACTCTCCTTCAGAACAGACAAGAAGAACTTTTCATAAGGAAAAATTTGCTCTCGTTTTCTAAATCAACAAAATAAAACTTTCATAGTAAAAAAAAATCTATTTTGTTAATTTAATTATTTTGTTAATTTAATTAACAAAATAACGTTTTAATAGGGACAAATTTAACTCACTTTTCATCACATCATTTCCAAAAAATTTCGCTGTGCACAAAAAAGTGCAGAAATGTTTTCATGAGGAAAAACAATTCACACAGTTTTCCCGAATCAACAAGATAACATTTTCATGAAGAAAAAATATGCTCTCTTTTCTAAATCAATAAAAAAAGTTTCATGATTAAAAAAATCTGAATTAACAAAAAAAAAACCTCAAAATGCACGAATCTTCCCTTTAGCTTACTTTAGAGCTTGTTTTATATTTTTATATTTACTCAAGTGAATCCATTAACCTTTCCCTATTCGACTGCCGTGTTATCTGCAAATCAACTGGAAAAGTGCGGATAAACGCGATCGTGGGAAACACAAAAGATTTTTTAAAATACAGCAGATGGTAGCGTAACGGTTAGTGTTAGTTCACCCTGTGATCGGAGGGTTGCTGGTTCAAGTCCCGGACTGGTAAAGGTACCACTCAGGTACTCGTGAGCAAGGTAACGCCCCAAGTAGTTACACTTGCGTATTAGACTGGCCTGTAATCTGCAAATTAACTGGAAAAGAAAAGTGGGGATAAACGTGACTGTGAAAACGTTTCACTCGTCTCTTTAAAAAAAAAACTAAAAAGAGAGGAGGGAAAAAGGTTAGTGTGAACAAAAGGGGCTTTAGCATAAGTAGAGACACCACTCCAAAAAAAATTGGCCATTCCTTCCGTCTCTTCCCTAGACAAAGTAAACAATTTGGGGACTTGTTTGCATTCAGGCCCGGCGCTGCCGTCTGCGACAACGGCTTAAAACAAAAGCGGCGGTCGGCAGCACAAAAAAAGTGGTGCTCCCCCCTCTCGTCCCAACCACGACGGCGACGGCGGAGGAGGCGGCGGCGGCGGCAACAAGGTTGTGAAAGCAGCCGGTGGTGAAAAGGGGTGGTGGTGGTGGAGGGGGGTGGGGCAGGGCCTCGGACCGCTTTCACACACTTTCACACACCCGCCCCGCGCTCACACGCTCGCGCACAAACACACACCGCTAATTAAAAATGCAAATGAGGCGTGAGAGCCAGACTCGGCGTGTCACATCTGCATTTACCCCCCGTCGAGGGCTCTCCGAGAGGCCGGGTGAGAGCTCGAAACAAACACTGAAAAAAGAGACGACCAAAAAAAACACAACAAAAAACAAACGACTAAATAGATGCACAAACAGGCCGTTCTCACACTCCAGAGTCGAGCCGAGCAGAGCTGAGCTGAGCAGGACGTGGGAAAAAAAAGTGGAGCGTTACTCCGGAACGTCATTATCAGACGTGAACGCTCACGAGGGATAAGGCTTAAATTGGACACAATAACATACTTGAAGTGGCTACTCGGTAAACGGATGTGGTCATTAACGATGGTGTGTAGAGGAACTGAAACTCACACTCAAGTAAAAGAAAAGATTCCAGTAAGAGTTAAAAGTTAGACTCCTACTGAAATAAAAGTACTAAAAGTATCTAACATGACCAGTACACAAGGTTGAAGATGATTTTGTTATTAAAGTTATTAAAATATGAAGACTGTGCTACTGCTGTTGCAATATTTGCACGTATTATGAACACCTCACCTGACCAAAACACAGGGTTGCCAACTCTCACGCATTCAGCCTCAATCTCACGCTCTCACGCTCAAGAAAGAAATCTCACGCCAAATCTGACATCCTTCTGTGTTGTCATTTTTTCACTCATGTGCACTCATTTCCGAATGACTATAAACGTTTCTCTGACTGGTGATTCGCTGAGAACAGTTGCCGCAGACAGTTGTCCAAACACCGCCCATCGATCCCGACGTCGGCCACAGACACACCCACAATCTCACGCCTAGGTTTTTGGAAAACCCTGAAAACAGCATGTTTATGGTATATTTATATATGCATATTCTTCTTTGTAGAAACTGCAGCCACATTGTCTCATCTCTCTGTAAACTTGTATATAGCTGAGACGACAATAATAACAAAAGTTTACTTTGACTAACTTTATTGTTGTAACATTCAAAAGCCACCCATTAGAATACTGTGAGTAAAAGTAATAAAGTACAGGTGGTCCCCGATTTATGATGGAGATGCTGAACGCTGAACGGTGACCCCATCGAAACACCAAAAACACAGAAACAAATATACACTCTAATACAGGAGCCGCGCACATCCCGACAACATCCCAACGTATTGCTCCGGATACGCAAAATGTAAGTTCTTCTTAAGATTTTGTTATATTGTTGTCATCATTGTAAGCTGAACTATCGTAACTCAGGGACCATCTGTAGTTGAGATGACAATAAAGTTGGGGGGTTGGTGGGGTAACGGTTAGGGCGTTGGTCCCATGATCAGAAGACTGCCAGTCTGAATCACGGAACGGGTAAAGGTACCACTGAGGTACTCATGAGCAAGGTACATTCCCAAAACACTGCTCCACAGGCGCTGCCCATGTTATTTGTCCACCTGCTCCTTTATGAACGGGTCAAATACTGTACAGAGGTCACATTTCATTGTCGTGCTGTGCTGCATTCACAATGATAAATAATCGCTTACTTTCACGTTAAGTTTACTTTGACATTATTGTTGTAATATTTAAAAGTCACCCATGAGAATATTGTGAGTAAAAGTAATACAGTGCAGGTAATGCCCAACTTATGATGAAGATGCTTTCCGATGACCCCATCGTAACCTAAAAGAATTGTTAGTTGAGAACCGCCAAAAACACAGAAAAAAATATGCACTCTAACACAGAGTCAACGGAACTCTGTAGATCGCTGGTGAGAGTGAGGCGTCTCACAAGGCGGGAGATGCGTACGTCCCAGCAGGTATCATACTGCATGCGCTGCTACATTTGCCTGCTGCTCGAAACTTACCATCGACGTGGTAAGAAGGAAAAATTCAAACTATTGGAACTCGAGGACCATCCGTATCTCAATTAAACAGTACTTAAGGTTAAGATTCCTTTATTGCCATAAAAGAAAAAAGTCGTCCACTAAGGGTCAGTTGGTAGTGTAACAGTCAGGGAGTTCACCCCATGATCAGAAGGTCACCAGTTCAAATCCTGGACCGGTAAAGGTACCACTGAGGTACTCATGAACAAGGTACGAGGCACTGCTCCCTGGGCACTGCCAAAAAAAAGCTGCCCACTGCTCCTTAATCGATGGCTCAAATGCAGAGGTCAAATATTGCTGTGCTGTGCTCTGTGTGCTGTGCTGTGTTCACAATGACAAATCATCGCAACACTATGTGAAGAGTTTGAATAGATTCTGAAGGACCAGATTTAACAAACTCACTGGGAAAGCAAGGTAAGCATTCGTGTGACTTCAGCAACAAGCTCCACACCGGGAGAACAAGCCCAGCGCTCCTCTGTGTGTGTGTGTGTGTGTGTGAGTACGGATATGATGTCTTGGTGCTTGCTGAATTAGTCAACGACTTGATTCCCTAATTAGATCATTAGGGCTGCTGGGTTTGGTGTGTTTTAGCCCCCGGCTCTCTCTACTCTGACCCCCCCTCCCCCCTTCCCCCTCTCTGTGACTCCCAGGACCGGCAAAAACACACACACACACACGCACACATGCACTCTCACACACACACCGCCTGGCCTGTTTGATTATGCATGCGCTAAACCATCTGTACCTCTCACAGGTCCCGAGCCTCAGTCGCCGCGTTCTCACCAAGTGCTTCGCTGTAATCCAATTGTGTGTTAAAGCCCAACTTTCAAAAGGCCTTTTTACGCAGCGGCCTCACCAACACGCAGCCCAGTAAAGGCCGGCAGAAACTTAATTTAGAAATACAAACCCTCCTTTCTGGCCCATCAATAGAAGGTGAAGCTGCGGGGATCGCCCCATTGTTTTCACAAGTATCGTCCCTCCAGATTCCTGCTTTTTTTTACTTTCCCCCACTTTTTGCCTCCTTTTTTTACACGCCCTGTTTTTCTCACCGAAGCACCAGACGTTTACGGGAGACGGGAGGACAGTGGGATTTTCCAGAGGAACAGGCATTCCTGTAGAGAGCCATCTAATGGTTTGAGTTTTAAGATTGAAGCAAAACATTGCATCACGTTTAAACAATGAGTTTAATTAACTGGTGTGAAGAGGGAAATTCGAGTCACGGCTTTTTGGATAAAAATTGAAAAATGATGGAAGAATTTCATCTGTGTTAAAATAAAAAGAGAAATTAAAATGGTTGTTTTTTAAATAATAAAAAGGAAACGAGTGTCAATGTTTCACATTAAAAAAATAGGTAGGAATTGTGTTCATATTTTTAAAAATGCAAACGTAGCCTTTAAGTGTTGTCTTTGAAGCAAAAACTCAAAAATGTAATAGTTTTAAACCTATTAAGTTCTTAAAAATCCTGTAAAGTGGGGAATTAAGACTCACTGCTGGTGATGGATTAAACTGGATAAATTACGGAACAATTCGGTCAATGTAAAGATAGAAGAAACAAAAAACTCACAAAAATATGAACATATAAAAAGAAATAAAACTGCACACATTTTAAACAATTAAGATTTTAAAATTGGTCTACGCCTCACAGCGAGAAGGTCCTGGGTTCGAACCCCGGAGACGGCCGTAGGGCCCTTCTGTGTGGAGTTTGCATGCTCTCCCCATGTTTGCGTGGGTGCTCCGGTTTCCTCCCACAGTCCAAACGCATGCGTTATAGGTTACTTGATGACTCTAAATTGGCCCTTAGGGTGTGAATGTGTGCGTGACTGTGTGAGTGTGTGTGTCCTGCGGTGTGTTGGCACTTGCCCAGGGCTGGTCCCCGCCTGTTGCCCCACGACCCCAGGTGGGATTACAGCTGTTTGGAAAATGAACGAATGAAATTGGTCTAAAGAGCAAAATTCGTAACACTCCTTGTCGGATTGACAAAAATTGACCAAATAATTTCGTCTGTAAAAAAATTAACAGAAAAGATCAAAAATGTAAAAGTACAAGGAAATATTTATGTAAAAGTTGAATTAAAAAATAAACAAATAATCAAGCAAATCAATACAAACGACGAACAAACAAACCAATCACCACTTAAGAAAGAAAGAAATAAAAAGGCACCACCCAAGTCGATAACATTGTCCATCCTCTCTGGCCTTGTCCAGTGTATGAACCCTAACGTGTCAGTTTCTCACGTCTTCGTTCCCTACACACACACACACACACACACACACACTTCATCACCCGCCTATATCAGAGCCTCACTCGTTGCTGTGTGTCGGTGAGCGTGTGTGTTGTTGGGGTTAGAGGAGGCTGCTGGGCTCAGCGTTTGTTTCCGTTAACTGTGTCCAGTGTTTGAGTAACCCTGACCTGCGCTCCTGCGTCACGCCGTATTTAATAAGCGCCAGTGTTTAGACAGAACCCTTCTGCCCGTCCTCTATAGATCAGCCAAACCTCCTCCTCCTCCTCCCTCTCCCTCCCCACATCACTTCCTCCCTTCTCACACTCGCCAAGTTTGCAGGCGGTGTAACGGTAAATCGATCTACACTGATACATCAATTCTACGATCAACAAGGAGACCATAACATTGACCCAAAATGATAACATCAATTAGACATTGTAACGTCACTTTAATTTTGAATATTTTTATTAAAAGAGAACACTGAATTTAAGTGAGTGATTATTTGTCATTGTGGACACCACTACGAAATGTGACCTCTGCATTTGACCTATCTATGAAGGAGCAACGGGCAGCACCCAGGGAATAGTGTTTAGGGACGGTACCCCACTCATGAGTACGTCAGTGGTAGCTTTAACAGTTTGGGATTCGAACCGGCGACCTTATGATCACGGGGGCAAACACCCTAACCATTACGCTACCAGCTGCCCCATAATGTGACCTCTGTATTTGACCCATCCATGAAGGTGGAGTGCTTGGGGACGGTACCTTGCTCATGAGTACCTGAGTGGCACCTTTACCAGTTCGGGATTTGAACTGGCGACCCTCCGATCACGGGCTGAACTCCGTGTCTCACTCGTAATCAGAACTAGATTAAAGTCAAAGTCAAAGTAAACTTTCTTGTAATCTCTGCTATATACTGTACAGGTATACAAAGAGACGAGACGACGTGGCTCCAGCATTAACAGCGCAAACAACAAGGAACAAATAGGGCACATGGAATAAACAATATATAAATAGAATATAAAATATACACTTTAAACTAGAAACGCTGGGGCAGTTTTTGCCGTAACGGTAGGGTGTTCGCCCCGTGATCAGAAGGTCGCAGGTTCGAATCCAGGGCCGGTAAAGTTACCACTGAGGTACTGATGAGGTACCGTCCCCAAGCACTGCTCCCTGGGCGCTTGTTAGCTGCCCACTGCTCCTTCACGGATGGGTTAAATGCAGAGGTCACATTTCGCTGTGGTGCACTGTGTGCTGTGTTGTGGCGTGTCCACAATGACAAATAATCACTCACTTGAAATGGAGTATTAAATATAAACTTTGAACTAGAAGTAGAAGTAAAGAGAGAGAGACGATTAGGATGCAGTATTAACCTACAACTGCGGTCTTGGAATTGATTTTTGCACTGAATGTGCATGAGGTCAATAACAGTTTCAATATGAAAAATTCTATATCCAGTCTATTAATTACCACTGAAACACTGAAAAGCTTTAAAAAAATTAAAGGAGTCTGTGACTTGCTTGCTGAAGAGGTTGGGAGTAATCGTTTCCAGAAACTGGCTGTGAAAAAGCTGGGATGCATTAAACTACTTTCTCTCTGTAGCGTGTAGTGTAGCTACTACTAACTGCTACATCAAAACAGTAGCTTGGCTGTAGCTTGGCAGCTTTTAATCATAAGTAGCATAAGTAGAATCTTTTAGATTACTCAACCGATCAATAAAATAGTCAATAGATTCATACTTTGCGGCATCCCTAAAACAACCCATCCTTCTCTGCGGTTGCTCGGCGATGCTGCTGTAAGGGTTCAATTAAGCCTTGATTTCTTCCTTGCTAAACGTGAAAGCCTTGTTTCGAGCTCTTCCCTTCGCAAATGCCAAGCGGCGCAAAAGCAGAGAAAAAGAGGCTATGAATAAACAAGAATTAAAAGCAACTGAAGTCTTAAGAATGCCACCTTCTCATTCACTGCCACTTGTAAATCAAGGAGCTCCCTCAAGCCGGGAGAAGCTTCCAGCGTCGCTCGGCTACTGTTACCGGGAGACGCAGACTGACCAGACATCCCACGTCGAGTTGAGATATCACTATCGGACGGGTCGGGATAAAGACTGTGTAAAGAAAAAGGCGCGAGGCTGCACAAGCAGACATGACATTTGAGAATGTCGGAGGCAGAGGAGGGAACGTTCAGAGAGATCATTTTAAACGGGACGAGAGATGAGCTGTAATGGGTTTCTTGCAGGAAGAACTTTTTTTTAACAAAAAAGATCAGACAAATCATGAGGTAGTGCTAAAAATGTATAATAGTCATAACTACACGTCCAGTCAAAGGGTTTCCTTACTCTTTAGTTTATTTTGTAAATGGCAGATTTGTCCCTTTGGGACAATCTAGGACAACTTTTTGGGGACAATCAATTTACATTTACAGCATTTTTCCAGAGCGACCCTCATTTCCAAATTTCAGGAACTGTCTACCTGAGAGCAACTTGGGGTAAGGCTCTTGCTCAGGGACCCAGTGGTGGTAGTGCTGGAGGTAGGATTCGAAACCACAACCTCTTGGTCCGGAGGTGAGTACCCTAACCACTAGACCACCACCACCACCACTTAACAATTTAATCGAATTAACTGCAACTTAACAGCTGGTTAAATATTTAACACTTATCTGGTGATCCACGTTATGATTACAGCACTTAGTAATAATAATACTATTACTAAGTGCTGTAATCATAACGTGGATCACCAGATAAGTGTTAAATATTTAACCAGCTGTTAAGTTGCAGTTAATGAGATTAAATTGTGTGGTGTGATTTAAGGTAGTCTGGTCTAAATTAAGGGTAATTTTCTCCAGTTTAGCTCAGTGTGACCTTAAACCGAGTTTGCTAGAAACAAAAATATGCCATGTAATAGGGGTGCACGATTCAGAAAATCGAAGGATTAGATCAGATTCCGATTATTGGGCTCATGATTCGATTCAAAATCGATTCACAATTCGATACATAGATGAACTTGTTTTCCCATTTGACTGTGGCAGATCAGCAAAAAACTCACACTGAAACAAATGCAGTTTACTAAATGTAACGCATATGTATGCATACTGACTGCATTTCCTTTGCTCAACTTGTGGAAAAAGTTAACTACTGCCATTACGTTACTCGAAAAATATTAATCGATTTTTTGGAATGGATGAATCGATTCTGAATTGACCAAGAAAGAATGGCGATTCGATTTTTTTGCACACCTCTACAGTGCAGTACAGAACCCTGCGCAGGATAAACACTTACAGTCACAGACTCAGCGATTAAATGTTGAAAGAAACAGCTTGTACCATCAAGCCTTTTTTATAGTTGGTCAGTAACTTGGTCTTGTCCATATTTTACTTGTGGCCTGCTTGTGTTTTTGGACCCTCCAATGTTAGTGTTGACCAGCAAGTGACTGTCATTAAACCAGTTTAAAGCAAACATACATATCAGACACAACTGTTCAAGTAAAGCCCTTTTCACTCCTTTCTTAAGCATCACTACCACGTTACTATGCCATAGTTCTGCTCTGAGAAGCAAACTCTCCTGCTATGAGTTGTAGTTTCTAGGAAGAGGCAGGAAAAGCAGGCTGAGGAGTGAGGTGGTGAGGGAGGGAGGGAGCGAGGAAGGGATGGAGGGAGGAAAAAAGTTCTTGGCCTTTTCCCAGGAAGGCAGAACGAGAAGCAGGATCCCAGCATTCCCTGGGGGATATGGCGAAATATACAGCCTTGGGGCCTCATCTCTCTCCCTCTCTCGCTCTCTCGCTCTAAATAGCTGGCCTGTGAGAGAGAAGTCGTGTCTGTCAGGGATCTAATGTGTACTTCGACCTCTTGTAGCCCTTGTGTGGAGAAATAGAAAGATCGAGAGCGGGTCAAGTGTCTGAGCGAGTGTGGTTTCTTTGGGCGAGGCAGGGGGAATACTCGGCTCCGAATAAAAACACCAAAAATCAATCCTTCCAAATACCAAAATCTGTCCATCTTTGAATCAAGGAGCTGGAACCAAAACATCGGAACACAACAAGGTCGACAAAGAAAGACCTTTTACAGTGACGGTGCCAAAAAACTGCTTCTTAAAACCCAGTTTTGTGTAACGTTTTTTCATTCTTAAAAGAGAACAAGTAAGAAAGTGCACTGCCGAGCCCCTGTACTGTGTTTCCACCAGCCGCAGTAACAACATCCTGTCTTTGTCTGCGCTTACGTGGAGGTGTTTGTCCTTGCTTCGACAGCAGGGAACCTCCGTCAAAAAATAATCAAATAAAAAATACAGCCTCGGCCCCTCATGTGCCCCAAACTGGGGGTATTGGTTTGGGTATTGTTTCTTGCCCTAGTTGCGCTATGAGGGAGAAAGAAAAAGAAGAACAAGAGCATTTGACCTCTGTCAGTCCCACTTTTCCTGCCGGAGAAGAGCTGAGGGTCTGAGCGATTAAAAACAGAAAGGAAAAAAAAGGAACGTGTTGTCAGTTTGACTGTCATTTGCCAGAGATGTAATCTCTATGAGTAGCATGAGACCCTCCCCTCATGACACGGCGGGGAAAACGCAGCTGAGCGGAGTGTGTGTGTGTGTGTGTTGTAATTCAGCGCTCCCTCCGAGCCCAGCTGACAAGCTACATCTGCAGAGAGGGGGAGAGGAGAGGTGCATTGTGGGGGATTGGGGCTGTCAGGAACATGGACACACCTGTCTCCAGAACACGTCGAGCCTGGAGCTTGCTAACACTCCCTCATCCCCTCCTTATCGCCCCCCCCCAAACCCACCCACCCACCCCACCCACTCTGTGCCAGGGGCGAGGGAACGCACTACGCAGGTTTTCCAGCAGCGCTCGAATAAGGGAAAATGAGCTCGGATTCGATCCGTCCCTGCTGCGCTGTGTTAACCAAAAGTTTTTTATCCCTGGTTAAGGTGAGACGACGACGAGCTAAAACTAGATCTTTAATAACAAAACTGTGATATTTCTTCTGGTTAATGAGATGAGAGAGGGCTACAATGTTGGACGTTGTAGTTTGCCTGTCCAAATATTTAAGCAATGCAGCTGAGAGATGTGTGCAGATGGAATCCCCAGCCAATCAGATGCTCAAGCCTTAAACCTACAGCCGCTTGGGCGGAAAAAACACCTAGATTTTATGAACACCCTTTATTTAGAACTCGACTGAATGCAACACAAAAAATGCATAGTCTTGAAGGAAGATGCCGCGACGCCCTGCGTCTTCAAATGAAGTGTGAAGAGCACAAGCAACCTCAAGAGACACTAGCAGGCATACGGTCCTGCTGTCTGTACCATGGTAAATTAGCTAACTGCAAAATCTAACGATAAGTCCCACTGCGTTATTTCCATCCTTTCAGTCTTTGTCATTGTTACACGATTAAAGTCGTCTTCACAGTCACATTCTAGTCATTGTTACTCTTAGCTACTTATTAGTGCACTTCCAGCCATCGGTTTTAGGTTTTAGATTTTAATTAAAAGAGATGTGATTCACCTAAAAAGTTCAACTAAATTGAAGTCAATTTAAACTAAAGTGTCTAGTCACACAAGAATGGCTACTCCAAACAAACTAAACAACAACAGCAACTGTTGGAGGCGTAAGACCGAACCCTTGAACCCTCTCCTTTACCCCTGTCCCGCCCCCAACCTCCTGCCTCAGCAAATTTGGACCCAAAAATCCAAAATAGAAAGTCTCCATGATCTTGGCAGTACAGCACCGTGACTGGCCCATTCACTCTGTCAGCCAAGTCTTCGCCTCACACACACACACACACACACACACACACTCTCTCACACACTTTCTGTTTACTCCCTCCCTTGTTTCTCGGAGTGACTGGCTGCATCTAGAATCAGACTGGAAGCCTGACAAACACACATGCACACACTCTCTTTCACTGATTCATTCACTAACACACACACATTCACACACACACACATTCACACATTCACACACACACACATACACATGGTCTCATTCACTTACAATCACATACACAAATGCATATACACACACACATTCACATACATACACACACACATACACACGTTCACACAAACACAAATTAGTGTATTTTTTGCAAGAAAATCTTCATTATATCTTATCCATTTAAAAGTCAATACAGTACAATAATACAAGACAATTATTAACAGTAATAATAGCTATTGAGTAATACAATTTTGTTAAATATATTGTTCATCTTTGAGAGCTGAGGTTCAAAAACTTTAAAAAATCAAGACAATTTATGCCTCATGTGGGGAAACATTCGGTATTGACTTGAAGTTTTATATCAGATGATATAGAGTCCAGCTAATGAACTGAAGCGATCAGCACCAATCACAAAATGCAGCTGATCGATGGCACAAAGCTACCGCTGCTCCATTCCCTAATTCAGCTTTTCACACAAATCATAAATAACTTTATACCAGTCGATAATGTCGGGATTTTTTCTGCGCTTAAAAAAAAACAACACAGTTTATGATCTCGTACAAGATTCTTTCTGCAATAAAAGTCTGTGAGAACGTGATGGGTGAGTTTGCTCTTTGAGTGGCAAGCGGAGGAAAGAAAAAACGGCTTTTGGACAAACACTCGATCCAAGTCCCTGGCGTCTCCAAGCGCGAGTGTTTGAGGATCTAAGCCAAAGCTCGAGGTCTGTCATTTCAACCCTGGCAACGAGCTTATACGCAGCCTAATCGGAGGAAGAGGAGGAAGAGGAGGAAGAGTGTGAAATAGAGATATGCATTCGGTTTGGGCAAATCCGTAAAAATACACACAAACATGCAAAAAATAAATGGGTCCAAAAAACCCAGGCAAGAACGCACATTATATCCTGATCCAACGTATTTCCAACGTTTATCAGAACTGTATTTTTATTTTGTCGTTTATGTCGAGGGTTTGTCCATCACGTTTTTTTTTTCTCAACCGCCATAGCTCCTCCTCCCCAGTCTCCATTTTGTTTACAAAACCCCCATCGGCCTCCATTTTGGAACCCCCTTTTTTTGGCGGGAGCGCAAATGAAATGACGCTTTGCTAACCCCCTTAAATAAAGGCCGCGTTTGGATTACCGAGCGTTTTACTCGTCTGACAATTCAAACAAATGATTTCAATAATTAGCCAACAGAAAAAAATTCACCAAAAAAAAGAATTTTAAAAGAGGGACGTTTCCAGTGCCAAGCCCTCGTTTTTTGTTTTTAAAAACCTAGTCACTCTCTCTCTTTTCTTTTTTTGTCTTCATCCTCCTCCTTTCCTTTTTTCACCTCCTTTTTCGTCTCTCGAGCCGATCCTAAGCGTAGCTGTTAAACGCTGCTGCGAGAGAATCACGTTAGAGCTGCTCCCATTGTTGGATGACACACAAGCCGCCGTTGCCAAGAAGTTTACTTGCCAAGTTCAACAACGTACCGACGCGGGGAACGACCGAGTGAGGGGGAAAAAAAAACGACTCGGCCTCGACACCTCGACCGTCGTCTTTATCTCTCTCTTTCTCCCAAACCCCAATGTCGATTTATTTACCATTAGCATCAGACGTCAATATTACTATTTATTATTGACGTAAACTCCGCCCCCTTTTAAAAACCACACCCCCTGGCAGCCATCTTAAAAGCGTTGGCAACCATTTTAGAGCAAGTGCCCTCACCCCCTGTTTGAGCTGCTGCCATCCTCGATGCCCCCCAAAACTCACCCACACACCACCACCAACAATAGGAATTAGCAGAGACGGCGCTTCGCCGAAAAACCGTGCCAACTCCGACGCCAAATGGAAGCGGAAAGAAAAGAAAAGCGTCTGCGTTTAGCGAGAGGGAGAATAATGTAATAGTTGTGATATTGTTCGTAAATGTGCTTAAAGCGACAAAGAGACCGTTTTGTCAAGATGGTGTTTTTTTGGGCACAAAGACGTCACGTGGTAGTGAAAAACTCAGTTCACATTAGTGCATTTTTTAAATTTGACATTTTAATAAAATAAAATGGATTTTAATGTAGAAGATTTTTGTCCCTTTTCCCTGTTAAGAATATTTTCTCTGAAGAAACAAAAGTCTTCATTATTGTATAGTTGTAACTAACTTCTACTAGCTTCTAAAAGATATTTCCGATCTATCTAGAAAGGTGAGGTTTCCTAATGATAAACAGGCAAATAAAGAGGCACAACATTCTGGTGGATAATAAAGCCATTGGTGTTTAGATAGTTTTGAGCACACTTGGACACAACATTTTGAAATTTGAGTCTATATGGAATTTCATACTTCTGTTCACGTCAAGTTCACTCCAACGACGTGTGTATATGTGTTCTGGAGTACATGTATCAGAAGGTAATATTTCAAGACTCTACACCTATATACTGTCAATGGAACATGGCGGCCATGTTTGTTTTTTGCTAAAATATATATATATATTCTATAAAGAGTACGGCAGAAGCTTTATTTTATATCACTAAGAGTTACTGAGGTCTATCTCTCTCTCTCTTTCTCTATAGAGTATCTATTATCTATCTATCTATTTAGACACAAAGTCCCCAGAAGTATAGTGGAGATAGCATGGGTGTGTGTATGTGCGTATAAAACGGTGGTCTGTGTAAACCCCCGTCCAGATCTCAAGACAAAGCTCCATTTAAATCCTGTGTTGTTGCGTTAAGAGGCTGCACTGTGGGTCCGGCTGTAACAGCTCCTGCAGCGACAGCGGATCAATTAGGGAGAGCGTGATTAACGTTACGCAGCGCTGCAGCAATAAGGCGCGTCTACGCAAAGTGGATTAGCACCGGAGGAGCCTTGACGCGAGGGCCGAATACGGAAGGACGCGCTCGGGGGGGCGGGGTGTGGCTCACTCGCTCGCTCACTCCGACCAAAATAGTTTGGGAATGCGACTGATGAATCGCTGTATTGATCAGCTGCTGCCTCACTTACCATAATTACAGCACCGCAATATACAACAGGACGGATGGCGGGAAGCTCGCTCTCCCTCTCCCTCTCTCGCTCTCTCTCTTTGGCCCTATTTGACACTCTTTTCTCTTTTCTTTCCTAGCTTGCTCCTACCTGCCTTGCTCTGAGCCGGAGAGTAACATGGAAGTAAAGTTTTTTAATAATTAATAGGCAGGAAATAGAAGTAAACGCTTTGATGTAGGGCCGAGCGATATGAGCTCAAATCAATATCACGATTAACTGAACATTTGACCTTGATTGTGATAAATTATTTCATTCATAGTTCACTGACAAGCTTTGTACCATAAACATACTAGTACAAATATGTTCAACGTTTTCAGCTGGGATATTTCTTCTAATGACAGAGTGCATATTTTTAAATATTTTAAAATATTTTAAAATAACTGAAGAAAACACATTTGTTGAAGTTGAATGTAGACAGATGTAGACGGGCTGGAGTCACGTGACAACGCAAGCCATAATACACTTTTAAGCGGACACTACATGAACACATACGTATTAACAAGGAAAGTATTAACAAAATTCACGGGCATGTTTGCATCGATTCAAGCTTCTGAATTTCCAATTAATTGCCCAGCACTACTTTGAGACCATTTGCAAGCAGAAGCAGACTAACTCTAGTCTATATGGAATGTCATATATTCTCTTATATGTCATATGTCATTCTCTCTCTTATTTTTGCCCCTATTTGCCACTCCTTCGTCTTTCTTTATTACTAGCTCGCTCACACTTCCCTCGCTCCGAGCCGGGAGGTGGGCTCAGCAGCTTGATTCAGAAAAGAGGGACGGCGCTTAGACAGCCAAAGTGCCGACTCAGAGCAAGACAGAGTGAGAGAGAGAGAGAGAGAGAGAGGGAGGCCGGACTTTCTTGCACTCACTCATTGATAAGTAGAGAACGTCAGCGGAGTGAGACTCCTCAGACCCAGACAATGGGCTTCCTGTATCAGAGTGTGTGTGTGTGTGTGTGTACCATGTTTTTATGTGTTGTGGGGACCTTTTCGTCCCCTAAAATCACTTTTATGGCTTTGTGGGGATGTCTGAAAGGTCTCCATGAGGAAAGATGACTTTATAGGAAATGTACATGTTTTATTTGAGAAACTAAAAGAGGTAAAAGATGTGCATTTGGTTACTGAGGTTAAGGGTTAGGGTTAGGGTTAGGGTTAGGATTACCTGTAGAATTATACACATCTAGTCATTACGGGAGTCTATGGAATGTCCCCACAAAGATAGTTGTACATGTTTGTGTGTGTGCATGTAAGTGTAGAAATGTGTGTGTATATGTGTGTGCTCCGGACAGCGGGATGGAGAAGGCGATGTATACTATACTATAATATACTGTATTGTACTATGCTATACTGTAATATACTATAATTTACTGTACAATACTATGCTATACTATACTACACACAAACACACACACGTTCACGCACACGCACACACACACACACACACACACACACACTGGAGACAGTCCATAGACAATACAGACAATGCCTTTAACGTAATCTGTTGTTAGTCTCTATTTAAATGATTTAAATCCATCTTAATCTGTGCATGTTGTACTTGTTGAACTATGTACAGTATGTGACAAATAAAGAAGCTTGAAAAGCTGACCATAGCTAAATAAGGCTATAGCTCTCCCTAAACTTAACCGTAACTTCAGGAATTAAAATTCAACTTTCCTGCTGTTTTAGAGTTCCTATTTCCTTTATTTCACATTTTGGCAAAATCTAAAAGAGAGACCCCATTTTTTGTCCCCATTCCAAAATTGCCAAGTGCAGTCTGAAGTGTAGTCTGAAACAGTCTCCAAAAACACTTGTCTAACTCAAAAACACACTTACACACACACACTCACACACATACACACTGCTCTATATAGTAAGAGCTTGTCATTTTTGGTACAGCCTCCATGATGTCAGTAAAATAAGCAAATCTATTTTTTTTTTAAATGTAATGACTGGCCGGCGACTCTTTTTGCTGATCTATTCCTATGCTAAGTCACGTCAAAATATAGAGTCAAATATAGATTTTTTTACCGAGTGACCAAAATGGTGTGATTTTGTTCGAGTGTCCAGAACACAGACGAAGCTCCAAACCCAATGCAAGAAAACCATTAAAACTTTAACACAGGTCTTAAACAAACTCCATAAATGATTTCAGACTAAAAATGAATTCTTGCCATGTGTAAACGTTGTGTGATGGTACTGCAGTGAGGAAACGGTTAAGGCCAGAGAGAAAGACAGAATGGTGGGTTGGTGTGGAAGGATCGATGGGGCCGTTAGGGAGTGCCGTCTCTCACGTTACCATGCGTGTGTGTGTTGCTCACGATCCAGTCTGGAGCTCTGCCCTGACCACACAAACACACACACACACACCTTCCAAAGGCTGTGCTCCACTAATGCCCCCTTTGCCCTCCACTACAGAATCTTTCACCTAGGACCAAGCAGAAGAACAATCGGCTCGTAATTGTGTTTTCTTCCGTGCGTCCTTATTAAATATAAAATTCAATTACCATTAAAACAATCTTGAAAATTATACACTCCATCGTTCCCCTGTTAATTTTTAATACGCAATTATAACATTTCCCAAATTAATAAAATCATCCTAAAAATAGTTCGAACCAAAACCGCTTAACTATTGTAATTACAGCGATAAATCTCACGTTAATGTAAATACGCTGCTGAAATATTCCAACAGGGAAAGTTCATTTAATTGTAAATGTCAGAGTGTGAATGAACTCGCACGTCCACAAACGTAAGTGAGTGTGTGAGTGTGTGTGTGTGCTGTGGACAGTGTCAGGCCAGCCCATCGAGCAGCGCATCGATCTGTCCTGGCGGAACGGAGGGAAAGCTGCACTTGTCCAGCTAGGGTTTCTGGGTAATGCTCCCAACCCTCTACTTTCAGCCTCTCATCCCGTACTGTCTCTCTCTTTCTCAACAACATATGAGATTTGCATTTGCAGTCTGATATATTAAAATAACATAAAACATGTCCAAACATTTCTGATATTTTTCTTTTCTCATTAGAGAAGAAAAATACTAGTGATAACTCATGTATTTCAGGGCCAGAAGAGCCTTGTTCACTCTGTGTGTGTGTGTGTGTATGTGTGTGTGGTCTACACATAATTAGGGGTCCAATGCAGAAATTCCCTCTCTTTAATACTAGAGGTAATCAGCTTGTCGTGCTAGACTCGCTCAGGATGTCTGGCTCTGATAATAGCAGTCCAGTTCAAGAACACTTTAGTGGAGATAATGCTGAGTGTGTAGTGTGTGTTTTTGCATGTGCAGGATTGTGTGTGTTTGTATTTTTGACAAACAGTTTTTGAGGACTAATTTGCAGACTCTACACCTGGAGATTGGGAACGGGCCCAGGCATATTATACCACTACTGGTAGTTTGGAATCTGTGTGTGTGTGTGTGTGTGTGCGTGCGTGATTTGAGCCCACTTGCATGCAGACACAACATTTTGAAATTCTAGTCTATATGAAATTTCATACTTTCACATTTCAGCCTCTCTCCAACTGTGTATGAGAGTGTGTGTGTGTTTCGAACTTATTTTGGGGACAGATTTTAGACTCTACACCTGTCTCATAGGAACTAAATATATTTTTTAAATATTTCAATATTTTTTTAAAAATATTTTTTATTAAAGCAAATGTAAGAGAACTAAAAGAACAGATAAGTTTTTATGATAAACCTTATATTTGGGGTCAAAATGGTGTCCCCGGTTTGCTTTTTTAGATGTCATATTTGTATATACATTTAGAAAAACTTTAGGAATTCAAGAAACCAAAAAGAGCAGAAAAGTTTTATTAACTGACAAAATATTTATATTTTAAAGGGTGACTCTGATCTTTCTCCTATTTTTTAATTCTTCATTAGCATTAATCTCAGATTTATTCATACCAATACTTAGCAAAAACTTAGCAAAAACAAACTAAGCCAACACTGCAGTATGGAGACGACCGACTAAAACAAAGCGTGTGTCCAGCGGCCGGTGGCCGGCGTGTAATTGGACCTCTGGACCTCGGCGGGGCGGCTGCTTTTAGACCTGTCAAATATTCGGATCTGAAACTGTGGCAAGATCCGACTTCAGCACCCCCCCCCAACAATGGGGTACAATTCGGCAGAGACGACTGTCTCAATGTCAGCTCTGTTCCTCTACCCAAATTTCTGTTTCAACTAATAAACTCTGATCTGATAAGATCTGATGCACAGTCAAAACCTGTGACTTCCAGCTGTCTAAAGGCTGAAATATACTTGCTGTTAACTACGTACGTACGTACAGCCGCGATCCGTATCCTGCATTCTTCAAGTCAGTTTTTGTGCACGTACTCAAAAATTAACGGAACGTATACGGAGATGCAATACCTGCGTAATTTATAGGGGGCAGTATTGCAAGAGCTGCACTCAAAAGTCAAGAAAAGACTGATGCTTATTGCTTCTTCAACCGAAGACATGTTTGTTTGGAATATCAGATGACGAGGAGTACACACTACAGATTACGACGCACAGTACGGACGCAAGTATATCAGCACAAACGTTAACAACGCAACTGTGTACAGATACGAATACGTAGATCACAGCAAGTACATTTCAGCCGTCACTAAGACAGCGTTCATCCAATCAAAGAAACTATTACACCATTGCATTTATTAAAAATATATTTGAACATATTGCTTCAGCTTCTCCTACACTACGGAGCTCAGTGTACTCTGCGTACTATCAGATGTTGGAACAGTTTCACAGAAACATCCATAAATAGCTGAAGTAATTCAATTATCTGATGCAATTGTTTTCAACACACAATGGACAATACAGTCACAATACAATTCAATATACAATACAATATACAAGCAATATACAGGTTATGTAAGTTATGTTTATTATACCTGTATGCTGCTTGTATATGTAGTATTGTGTATTGTGTAATGTCTTGTGTAGTGTATGCTATGTTATGTTAGTGTAGCAGCTAGGATGTTGACCCCATGACCTGAAGGTTCGAATCCCAGTAAAGGTGCCTCTGAGGTACTCATGAAAAAGGTACCGCCCCCAAGTGCTTCTCTCCGGGCGCTGGACAAACGTATCATGTGCTCCTTCACTGATGGGTCAAATACAGGGGTCATTTTGGTTGTGGTGCACGGTGCATATATTTTATAATGTCTTGTATAGTGTATTGTATATAGTAAAGTGCTCACTATGTATGGTATACTGTGTTGCCCTATATATCGCCACTAAATAAACATATATTTTTAATTGTGTTTATCCTGTCTGTTTAACTGTATTAATATTTTCTGGAACGACGGCAAAGAAAATTCATAATAATAATAATAACAATAATAAAAATAATAATAATAATGATATTGATAATCAATTGAATGAAATCTGATTCGAAATCAATGACAATTTGATCAAACTGTTTGATCTGAATTATTAATTATCAATATACATTCTACATTCATCCCTCACTCTCTGCTCTCTCTCTCCTCCCTCCCGTTTGCCCCACCACTTTACCAGAATATCCTCAGTCGGCCTTTCTGGCCCCGAGTCTCTGGAGGAAGTTGGTGCATCAAGCGATTTATCACCTGAAAACTTCCTGCAGTAATCAATTAGTCTTGCAGTGGGCGTACCTGCGCCCCTCCAGGCTGGCACTACCTGTTACAAGCCTGCTACCCGCCTTCCTGGAAGTGCACCCCTCCTTCCCCTCCACTCCCTCCCTCCACTCCCTCCCTTCATCATCTCCCTCTCTCTCTTTTCACATTCCACAGATTACAGTTCTGCTGACTGCTTGGCGCTCAGCAGACTCGGCTCGGACCCGGAAAATCCTCAGCTACGCGATGTTTTCTCCCCCCATGTTTTGGGCGCAGCGGCGGGAAACGGGGGGGTGGGAGGTGCAGTTCCACCGGGACGCCCTCACGGCCTAGTTAAAGCTCATTCGTTAATTTCGGTTTAGGGATTTTAATTAACGCGAGAGCGATCGTGTGGGAGGCGAGCGTTCGCAGCGAGTTCATGCACTTCCTACACAAGTGTGCTTATGGTTTGAATTGAGATGGTTGTAAATCCCCAAATTTAAATGAGAATAAATGTATTTGAAATGCCCTAAATAATAAGGATGTAACAATACATCGATCTACAAAGATGCCACGATTCAATGATCAATGAGTCAATAGCACTGAATCAAAATAAAAACACTGATCAGGTGTCATACATATTGTAACGCCCAGCGCCAAGCTTGATAAAGCGTGATACAGCGTGATAACACAGAAGTAAAAATGTCAAATGATATTTTAGGTGCTTTTTGTGATTTGCTATGAACGGAAGAGATGGTGTTAAATCAGTATATGATATGGTGACAAAATCGTTGCAGACTTTGTGATATCGGCAGACGTCAAATCTTTGTCTGTTGAATCTGTATAATATAAAATTGTACAGAAGCTTGTGATTTACATCCCTAAATAAATAGCTTCATGTGTCACATTTTTGGACCCATAAAGGTGAGCGACGGTTCCGTAAATTGACCGAACGTTCAGGAATGAACAACGGGAGTGTGTGTTGTTTGGTGTGTGTGTTCGTGTTCGTTGATATTCCAACGCAGACAAACAGGACAAAGGCGGGAGCGGAGCAGCAGTGCCAGTGTTTGTGCCACTTGAGTGCCACTCTGAAACGCTGGTTCCCAGGGTTGTCAAGCAGCCTGTGCCAGGGCTGGGGCACAGAGCGGGTATGGTGGGGGGGTTGTGAGAGAAGGAGGAGGAGGAAAAGGCGGGGGCAAAGGGTGGTAAATCGGGAGGTGCGTGTGTGTGTGTTTGCAAGTGCAAAGGGGCCTATGGCTGTCATCGTTGGTCTCAATAAATATATATAATTTTCCAAAAAGATGATATAACGTCGGGTCATGCTGAGTTCAGATGGACAAAACGTCACGCATATAGAGTGGAATAAACGATGGGGGGGAAGACAAAAACAAAGATGCCACCCCCCCCCACATGCATGAAGCACTAATTCACACAAAGAAGATGTGTGTGTGTGTGTGTGTGTGAAAGGGGGCACTGTTTGCTGTCTGCTGTCCCCCAGCACGGCACAGCCTGTCTCACTTCAAACAAAGCTATTGGCAAGGGAGAGGCTTCAGCCCCCGTTTCCAAGGCCGCTGGAGTTTCAAAGCCGTTAAAGGGGGCAGCAGTCTGGAGGCTACGGGGGCCACAGGCTGGCATACTTGGCTAGCGCTATGGCCAGGTGGTCCGGGCACATTGGCAAGACACTGGCACACCGCCCTATGCAGATGGTTCCCGGGGCCTTTTTAGGTGCCGATCGCTCATTCTCATTCCCTCTTTCTCTCTCACTCTAATAACGCATACGTAAACCCGGGCATATGCCCGCCACCACCGGTCGGATGAGAACCAAATCTTTCAAAATAAAAGGCTTTGTTTTAGAATTAATGATTCACTGGATGGTCCTTAGGTGTCTTTTTCAGACTGAAGATTGTGAGAGTGAAAGAAAGAGGGGGAGCTGCTGGAGCTTTGGGCCATGTGGAGATGGGGATGCCAGCTGTGCTAGCCTGGCTTTGTGAGGTGTGCCCATGCCCACCATGCTGGGCACCGTCACCATGGCACCACAACACCCCCCACCAACCCCCAACATCCCGCGGGCACTCCTCCAATCTCTGCGTTGAGGCGACGCGAAACCATGGCGTGCGAACGCGATTTTTGTAACACGCAGTAATACAGTCAAAAAAACGCTTGTAATAATAAATGCTTGTAATGTATAAATATATATATATATAACACAATAAAATGCACTGAGAAGCGGAGATGAGTCGCAATCCCCGGCTGTTATGCTCCGGGTTTTTCAGGGGCCTGAAATCAGTGTCTGTGCCTGTGTGAAACACTCCCCAAACATATGGAGGAGAATCCGCCAGGCCCTGCTGCACAGCTGTCTGCACCCAGCGAAGACACACCCTCCCTCTGCCCGCTCCACTGATGTACACACACACAAACACACATCACAGATCATCGCAAATACACACAAATCTTGGTAGTGGTGCGCAACCCCCATACATGCTGCCCGCGCAAATACGCACATGGCGTATGTAAATAACATGAGAGTAAAGCTGATTTTATGGAGTGTAACATAATCTGGGAAAACTAAAACACTGGATTAAATCCCAAATATGTAAATACATGTTTGTATACATCTATATATATATATATG